>CM060354.1:80034158-80391658 GCA_030545235.1 Helianthus tuberosus
AGTTTCAATTTTCTGACAGGATATAGTACCTTATTTTTGTTGGTACTATTGTCCTCATAAATGGGTCAAAAAGAAATGGTACATAAGTCTAGGTCATGTCATACTCAGGTTAGTTTTAAACACTAATCAAAGGTTGGTTGCTAAACAGTGCTTAAACTACAGGGGCACTCATGTTTTAATTTGGATATTAAACAAAAATGAGTTGCCTTAACAAAAAGTTCTCACCATCTGGGGTGCTATCCACTGTCAGAAATTCGTAAAAGCTTCGAAATGTGAAAACGACATGTGGCAAAACCTTGAATGAAAATTTCTTTAAAAGTTGCTGACATAATGGGCTTTCAAATTGTTATCATTATCTCACCCTTAAACACTGCTTTGTTCAAACATCTGCTCTCTAACTACTGTCCACTACTGAAAGTCAACTACTGTTCTTCCATCTTCATTGTAAGCACTGATATTCAAAATCTGCATTACAACCACTGATATGCTATCCACTGATAGTAAAAACCACCCATTGTTCTCATTTTGACCGTTGTAACCACTGATACTTGCTTCATCGGTAGTTTCCAAAACAACTGTTCTCCATAATTCATTTCTTCATCATCTGTTGACATGTGGTCAGTTTTTAGCCTTCAGATCATAATAACCGCTGCCACATCAGCGATCACTTTTTCCCTAAATAAAACCCTGATCAAAACCCCCAAACAGGGTTTTACACTGTCGAATTGAATTCCAAAGTTCTCTTCTCAAAGCAGTTTCCAACCTTTCTTCCCAAATCACTGTCTGATCCTCCTTCATCAAAATGACGAAGTCAAAATCAAAATCTAAATCTAAGCCAAAATCAACACCATCTTCCAAAGAGGTCGCTCAAACGGCCGAAGAATCCATCGAGATACCATACAAATCTCCTCACAATTATCTGGGTTTGCTCACAAAACCCACCGATAACCACACCTTCGAATCCATCATTGATACATTATCTGCATCAAAGTACAAAACTTTGTTGACAGCAGATGCCCCCATTTATCTACAAACCCAGAGAGAGTTCTGGAAAAAGGCGACGCTTGAAAAACAAGACGATAAAGTCATAGCCATTAACTCCTTGATACAGGGTAAAGTGATTCAAATCACTCCACAATCAATCTCTGAAGTCTTTAAACTCGACGATCAGAAAGGTAAACCTTCTTTTGATAAAACCGAGTTGAAAAAGGATTTCTTAAAAAGAGGGTATGTAGAACAATCAAAGGTAGATACCTTACAAAAAGGTTATTTCCCTTCTGTACCTAGGTTTTTATTTCACACACTTTTGAGTTGTGTTTCAAATAAAACAACAGCGTTTAATGAAATACCATTGAAGATTCAATGTCTGGGCTATGCTATTCTAAATAATGAAAATTACAACTATTCCCAGGAGATCTTTAATGACTTGGTAAAAAATGTTGATAGCAAATCATTTTTACTTTTTCCAAGATTTCTGAGCTATTATTTTAAACAAAAATTTGAAAAAGAAAATGAAAATTTGCTCAAACAAGGTCTATTTTCAAATAAAAAGCTTAACAAATGAAACATTTTCCAGAATGATGGCACCAATAAAAACAAAAGCAGAGGTGTCTGAGCAGATTACTGCAGTTACCACTGCTCCTCAGACATCTGCTGCTGAGCCCACTGCTCCAGGTGATCAGAGCAGCACAACCACTGCTTTGAAACTCACACCTGATATCACCAAAAAGACCAAAAGAAAATCTTACAAAAAGCCCACCAAACCCAAGAAAAAGGCAACTCTGGAAGATGAGATCCCAGAGCAACTGTCAGTGACAACACAAATGTCACCAAAAACCACTGCTGCTACTTCCTCACAGCAGTTGGTAGAAAGATCTCCACCATTACCTAAAACTCCTCCTGCATCCTCATAAAAGGATCAGGTTGTAAGCACAGGGACCCCACAATATGAAGCTCTAGGCCCAATCGGATCCATCTTCCTCAGTCCTGATCCCAAGGACATATCTCTTTCAACACCTATACCATCACCAATCATAATGCCACAATCAATAATACCCTTGTTGCATGCAGTTGCTATAGCTCAGACACAAACCAGTTCCTCTCTATCACCTATCACTGAGAGTATACTCCCACAAGTGACTGGGTCTGATGCTACTACTCCTGATATCCCAGCAACAATTGAGGAGGTTACACCCCCTGAGTTACAAGTAACTCTCGATGGTAGTTCAAGTGGAGCAGCAACTACAACTGATGGATCAACAGATCTTCAGTTGGACAGTTGTTTCATTAGTAAGACTCCCTTGAAGGCAATTTCTTCCATAGCACCTTCGATAACCACCAGTGAGTTGGTTCTAACCACTGGTACCATCAAAGGTTTATCAAGTGCTGAAGAAAGAAGTCCCCAGTACCGAGAACAAGGGGCATCAATGGGTGATTTTTGGGACTCAGTTCCTAAGTCACACATTGATACAACCACTGCTGGTGGGGATTGAGATGATCCTACTAACGTGGGTGATGATTCAAAATATCAGGAATTGACGGGCAGAGTTGAAAAACTTGAAACTTCAGTTGCTGAGATAAAGGATATGGTGCAGCAGCTATTAAAAGCTCAAAAAGCACAAACCACTGCTGTTCCACCTCAAACACCTGCTCAATCACAAGCAGTTGCTGCAAATGAGCTCTGGAATCTGTTTCAACCCTTGCTAGAAAAACAAAAACAAATAGCTGATCAGCAGCATGAAATGCATGTAAAAATGCTGACAAGCATGGTGGAGTCAAGATTCAAGGATACTCAAGCAGATATCAAGGCTATAAAGGCCAGCATCCAAAGCACCTCTGGCAAAACTCCTTCCAATTTACTATTTCTTGATAACCCCCTTCCAGATAATGCCAAAAAGGGGGAGAAAATCAAGTTGAAGAAGAAGGGAATAGAAGATGGTCTGTATATTGAACCAGAACAAGGAAAACAGACATCTAAACTACCTCCCAAAGGCTCCAAACCTCAAACCACAAAATCTCAAACTTCCATCCAAACAGCTGATACAGCAGTAGTTACAAAAACTACTGCTAGCCAAACAACAGTTATTTCTTCAACACACGCCACTACAACCACTGCCTCACCCAAAACCTCATCAGCACCATCACCAGCACCTCAACAAACCCCTGCTCAAAAGCATAAGACATCTGCTGATACATCAGTAGTTGGAATAACAACAGAGGTTGGAAAACCAGTTGTTTCAACAGCTGTTAGTCAGTCATACACCACTGCTCTCATCAATATTACATCACCATCATCACCTCCTGCGAAAAAGCAGAAGACAACAGATGTTACAACATCTGTTGTAAGGACAACAGTAGTTGAAACACCAGTTGTTTTCAACTACTGTTGGTCCAAATACCCTCACTACATCTCAAGCCATATTTGCTTCAATCAATAAACCACCTAAAAGCACTCTTCCACCAGAAAAATTTTACACTCGAAAAAGAAAAGCAACTCAGTCAACAGATGACATATATGACCCTGAGGCTGCAAAACATCCACTGGATCCTGAAGCTGTAAAAAATGAGATGAAACAATTTTACACCGAAGATGATCCTTCAAAAAGGAGATTTCCTTCTCTCATAGGCTTCATAGTCCCAGACAATATGGATGAATATCTTGAGCTCAAAGCAAGACAGGCTAAGATAAGAGCCAAAGTTGAATGCAAGGATCAAGGTGATGAAGCCATTTTGGAAAGAATGGAATTCCTGCTCACCAAAGTCAAACAAATGGAAGAATATGTAGGTGATCTGAACAAGGAAATGTCAAACCTATCTCCTGAAGCAGATCAACGAAAAGAATTGAGAAAAGAATATCTTGCATACATAATGAAAGAAAAGTTCTATCCTGCTAAAGAAACCCAATTCAAAGAATGGCCAATAGTTGCATTAAAGAATGAGGCTAACAGAATTGAAAGAATTAAGAATGACCCAAGAAAGAAGAAGACATCTCCAAATTGGAACAAATACAAGAAGTTCATAGCTGATCTTACTTCTGAGTATAAAAGAAAGAAGCAGGAGCTGGTGGATGCAAGGGTGGATACTGCAAATGCCATAGCAAAATGGACTAAGCAGCAAACAGATGAAGCTTATGAAAGGCTTAAGAAAAGGAGGATGACAGTCTCTGACACTCCTAAAAAGTCTGACTACAGAAAGCTAAAGGAGCAGATCAAGACTTTTGAAACACTGATCAACGCAGCAGAAACCTCTGTCACAATGTTGAGAACAGAAAAAAGGGAACAACTGACTGTTGGAGAAGAAAAAGAAAAAGAAACTGATTACCTTGAAAAAGCCATCAAGAAAATAGCTTTAGAAAAGGAAAAATCAGCAAAGCTACAAGACCTTGCTAAAAAGGTTTTGAGCCAATCATCATCAGCAGATATCACAGACAGTGAGCTTAATCAACAACAGAGACAAGAGCTGATTGACAAAGAAGTTGCAGAAGACATAGCTGCAGCAAATGAAGTCATAGAAGAAGCTTTCAAAAGAATGTCTGAAGTTCAGGATACTGCTTTGAAATTTTTCTCAAGGCCAAAATCTCCAAGCTCATCGGCAAATAAATCTCTCCAAAGAAACCCATTTGGTTTAAAAATACTAAAGTGGCTCTCTGATCAAAAGACCAATGTATTGACTCTGATCAGAACCAATGGAGAAGTGAAGCATATATCAAGGAGTCAAGCACTAGGCATGGGTGCTGAAGATCTACAAGATCTCCTTGAGCTTACACTGTGCCGGGATGAAGATGATACAAGTTCTCAGGATTTTGAGCTAAAATTTAAAGAACAAGTCAAAGAACTTCTGCTGAGAAATAAAAATCCAGAATAATGAAGGGTTTTGGCATTATCTGTTCCAGGGGGAGATTGTTGGGATTGAACCCTGCCAGAGGAACAGATAATGAAAGCCAAAACCGGATCATGACAGTGGATTCATAATAAGCAGCAGTTTACACTAAGTCTTCTCCCTTGAAAGTGATTCTAACATCTGATGGTCTTACATCCACTGCCCGGATACAACTGCTGTAGTTCTTCTAACTACTGATGAATCTAGAAAACTGCTGAGAAGAAAACACTGCTGGAACAATCTACTGATGACAAAGCACTGCCCAATCAAGGGCTGATCAACCTTGATGAAAGCACTGATGTAAAGAGAAAGCAGTAGTTTAATATGTCATCTGTTTTATGTATAGTTAGTGGTTAGGTTTAGCAGTGTTTGTATAAGAACAGTAGATACAGGTTGTTAGGCTGTTAGACGTCGCTTTCATGGTGACGTCAGCTGAGATGCCTGTGATAACCCTCACTAAACCAGGTATCCGTACGACTTAATTAATAATTAATTACTGCTTAATTACTATGCTTACTTGAAATTGGGGATAAACTGCTACTTGAATGCTGATACATGTACTTACTTGCATCATATTTTACTTACTGACACACCATGATTTGCTTACAGCACCGTTGTGACAACTTTGATGCACCAAACGCACAGTAGCACAATGAACGAATAACCTATTAAACGTGCTGTCATAACTAGCACCAGGCAGGCACTGCCTCTAAGGCCTGTAAGAGCCGGAGATAGTTTACTACACTAATAGAAAGTGTAGGAATATAAGGGTTGTAGAACTGCGTCACTAGGAATAAATTACAGTGACCGGATGTGCCTAAAACGTGCTCTAAGTACAAAATTCAGCACTTTAATTAAAATTCAGCATTTGGCTAACTAATAAAGTGCCAAAACATGAGGAAAATATTCCCGACACTTTGGAGGAATAAGTTGTGTCATTAAAAAAATAATAATAACGACGCTTAAAAGCTTTGTTAAGCGCTTTAACGGATTACTATCCAACCGAACAACCGGACTATACCCGGAACATAAAAATATTGTCATCAACACTGTTTTTCTTTTTCTGAGCCAGTTAGGGTCCCTGAATACCCTAACACCCGCTAAAATGCATAACATACTAGTAAAATGGTTAACCGCCTAACTAAGTAACCTACATCCTAACTATCTAGTTGAAAACTAACCGAATACCCCCCCCCCTTAACCGAACTCGGTTACTAGTGGGGACACCCCACTAAACTTTTGATTATTATATTCAAGTGTGCTTAAAATCTAGATGACATAAAATCCTTTGGATAATCATGTTGTATGGTTTATAAATAAGTCTCTAGGATCAGCTTAATACTCATAATTTACTTAGCAAAAATCCATTCTTTCTCTCCCTCTCTTGACAGCTTCGGCCGAGATCCAAGCCCCACAGGCCACCACTTTTCGATTTTGTTCAAGTTATTCCAAGATCATACAAGTGTTAAGGATCACCTACAAGGAAGCTTGGTGCAATCGGAAGGCGAAGGACCTCACTCTATTGCTTTTATCCACTCATTTTGCGTCTAGATTCTTCCCTAGCCTCGAGCTAGTAGTAAGTTGCTTGAATCACACTCTCGAACTATTTTGAAGTGGTTAAAATGTGATGTAATGGCTAAAACTCGTAAACATACAAGTTGATACATAAAAGTCTACTAAAAATGCTAGTAATGATGGTTAAAAGCTTGAATGTTGTGTAAATCTCGTAGTATTTGATTTGTGTGGTTATTTAGTCCCAATCTATGTTGTGGTAGCTCGGATCATCGTTTAACCCGGATTGGTCATGATCATGGATTATGACATAAAGCTTGTTTAAGTGTGACAAGGGTTAAGTGATGAAACTCTACCACACATCAAACTTGAACTTGTGTAAAAATGATTTTACTTACGAAATAGTGTTTAAAACTAGTAGATCTACGGATCTACAAGCGGTATTTTCAAAGGACCGAGTGTCGAAGAAACCATATTTTTCTAAAAATGGATTTTACATGAGCAAGAATGACTTTTAGAACACACAAGTGTGTAAACACTTGTGTAGCACTAAGTTTCGACAAAATAACTATCTTTGTAAAAATTGATAAGAAGTTGTAAAGATGAAATTTCTTTAAAAACGGGGTTTTTACGAAACCGGATTGATTTATATAAAGATCCACTAAAAGTAATGGAATTTACTTTATATTCTTGGATAAAACGCAAGTTCATGTAAATTATGCGATATACATATTTATTTACTAGTTTGTTGTTTTGGGCATTGTTTTGATTGAATGAAAAGAATGTTGGTTTGATTTATAAAAGAAAATGATACGCTTGAAAGCGTGGCCACCTCCAGTTACAGAGGAAACTCTGGCGAATTTTTTTTTCCAAAAACCTAACACCTAGAAATATTTTCACTACAAGTGTTAGAAATGCATTTTCAACGTGTTTGCAAATTATAGATTTCGCCACGACTTTATTTACAAAACATCGGAGGTGGGATTTCACAAAATAAAACTTGGTAAATATATATTTAGTATATACTTTTTCATAAAGTCACTTGGTATGTGTTTATGATTATTTTGTGAAAATACTAGTATTATTTTTAGGGTAAAAATAATACTATCGAATGTTAATGGATCCAAAATAATACGAACGTCTCTACGATAAATATATAAGTTACACCGGTAATTATTATTACCACTCGGTCATTAAAACGTAACTTACGCATTTTGAGAAAATATGACTTAACGCGTATTTTTGTCAAGGTATTATTTTGGGAAAATTTATGTAATAGAAAATATAATATTTTTGAGAATAATACTTATATTTTGAAGAAAGAAATAAAATATATTAAGTGAGACTTAATAATATATTTCGAAGTATACGAACGCACATGTATTAAATCCCCCATCCTTGGGAAGGAGAATAATTACCAAGTATTTACAAAAATATAAACACGAAATAGTTGTCTCAAAAACTTAAACCTTAAGCCAAGGCACGGCCGTCCGTCTAATAGACTTAGCACGTGTAGGTCGTCGCACAACTGCTTGATCAGGAGATATACTTGGTAGAGACGCACCACGGTGAGTTCATGTCCCCCTTTTTCTTAACTGTTTTCAGTTTTCTAAACTGCGGGGGTGGAATACATGTTACTTTGATTACAAGTACTTTATACATGGTATGGTTAGCGTAAGGAGGTTTACTACTTAGATCATGTGAGTGGGTAGGAGCAATATGAGGCCATTAGTCCTCATGGTAGGACCGAGGTACAGGAGCGGTAGATCTATCTGGGTGTAGCGAGCCCAGCCCCAGGCCAAACTAGAAACGGACCTCGGGGTGACTTTGTGCCCAACGCATAAATCTGCTAGGTTTGAGTCTCCCTACTTGCACTTCACATATATCAGTGGCCTTGCAAACCATTGGTGATCTCAATTCCCTTATTTGCTACATACCAAGACTATTTTTATACTTACAAAGGTTTATTTACTCACTTACACATGAACTCGCTCAACATTATTGTTGATTTTTCAACTTACATGTATTTCAGGGAATTAAAGGATCTGGCGCGGTATGACACGTTTTCCCGCTGCACTAGTTACGAGGTCATCCGGGTTTAGGGAATGTGACTCTTTCCTAGACAAGTCACAGTCCTTAAACTATGCTTATGTTATGTTGTGTTTGTTGAACAATGTTTATGTCTCTAGGATGTGTTTCCGTTAAGACAACGTTATTGTATTTGGTTTTTAAAACTTAATCGAATGGATGATCTTGCATGGTTTTATTTCATATAGCTTTGTTATGGTTAAGCTATGGTATTAAGAAGTCACACCAAATTAACCACGCTTCCGCAAAGCCAGGGTGTGACAGCTTGGTATCAGAGCTCTGATCATAGCGAACTAGGATTCCTTCTCGAGTCTAGACTATGATCACTAGGGCTCTCACGAAAACATTTTTTTACACTGCATACCACTTAAGTCCAGATCCAAAACTTTTTATAAACAAATGTTGAGCACATTTTATTTATTATTTATAGGCTCAGTCTGGGAGGCTGAGGCTCGGTCTGGGAGGTCGAGGCTCGGTCTGGGAGGCCGAGGTCGTTGTCTAGTGGGACTAGGGAGTCAGTCTGAGAGGCTGGGAGAATTTGGCTAGTGGGACTAGGAAGAGCAGTCTGAGAGGCTGGGAGAATTTGGCTAGTGGGACTAGGAAGAGCAGTCTGAGAGGCTGGGAGGCTAGTGGGACTAGGAAAATTGTTTGATTGCTTACTGGTGACTAATGTGCTGTCTGACTATATGATTGATTATTTATACATAGTTGTGTTTGTGTCACAGAAACCACGGACCCTAGACCCATAGTATCAGACGACTTAGAGTCTTCAGAGCACGAGGTCCACACATCAGATGTTACCAGCACAGACAAGGATGACTTTCAGCCCTTTGCGCAACCCGACACTGTCGATAAGCCCGCTAATGACCCTTTTGCTGGGTACCTACCACTCGTAGAGATCCCTGCTCCCATACCTTTGGCTTCTTATCCTGCTTACGAAATGCTCCTCGACACCAACGTTGACGACGACGTCGACCTGCTTGATGATGAGCCCCTGGAGGACGATGTTGAGGGCGAGGCCCTTCTAACTGACGGTGGTCTTTTGTTGCTCGCAGATGCTCCAGCTGAGGAGTCACCTACACACTCACCCACTCCAGACTCCTTCGAGTCTGTGGCCTCCGCACCGTCACACACTCGGAGCGCACAGCACTTTTCACACGGTTCAGATTCTGGTAAGGCAGCATCTGCTGTCTCTCCTCCTAGATTGCTTTCGATCACGACCTCGATGAGGATTCAGACCCTGTTTTTCCCCCTGGATTTGACCCGGACCAGGAGATAGAGTTCATCCACTTGGATCAGCCTATGATTGACCCAGTAGACCCAGTTGACCCTGCATTCGCTGATCATGCAGATTTTGATATGGAGCTCATTGATCCCAAGCCTGCCATGGCCCTTGAGCAAGTAGCTGCTCTTGACCCAGTGTTTGAGCATGACCCTGTTCATGCTGGCACGCCCATTGATCCTGTGATTACTGACCTACCCATTGATGATCACCCTGCTGATGCACCACTACTGGAGGGTGACCATGTTATTGCTGCTGGTCATGTTGATCCCCCACTTATCGCTGTCATATCTGCTGACTCTCTTGTTGCACCCCACCCTGACCTGTGCCTGTACAGTTCGATCATACGCCTTTTGCGACCCAAGTTGATCCTCGATACGCGCACACCAGAAATGGGTGGATAGACGATGACAATGGTTACCCACCTTTCGAGTTTCCTGTGACGCTCTCTTGTGGCCCCTGATTCAGCCCCTGTTCCAGCTCCTATGGATGCACCTTTGCTACCCACACTCAACGCTGATGTCCTCCACACCGTTACATGACCCGGAGCCTGCACTTGAACCAGCTACTACACCATTTGGGTCAGCTTGATGTTGCGCCTGCTGAACCTACACCTTTACGTGGTCACGATCCTGTTTCTTTTTGTCTGCTGGACGTTGCTCCCCTTACATCTACCTGCATCAGACAACCTCCTCGTCTGTGGGGAAGTTCGTTTTCCCTTGTGAAGACCGACGCCCGTGCACCATCGTGCCTAACACCTTCTGTCTGGACATACCCTCGCCTAGTAGAGATGCTCCAGGCCGCACCGCTTGCTATATTCACCTCTACAACGCTCGATAAGCCGATTTGATGGTCCCTATAAACACACACAGGATAAGTTGTTTCAGTAACATCAACTGCAGTTGAGGATATGAGTCGCGGAACGTTGAAACTTGAACTGACACCGCAAAGGGGGCAACTCAAAACACAAAACATTACGTGTCTACATCACAAGACAGCATATTGTCTGAAAACTTTAAGTAAACACCACGCCCTCCACCAGCATGCCTTGATCTGTCACGGACATCAGGATCCCTTTTATGCTCTTGACCTCTGAAGATTTCACTGTCCTCAGGATCTCAATGCTCGTTCCTTTTACCTTTAAGCGGCAAATCAGATGACTACTTCGAGGAATATACAAGCTCGCGGAGGAATTCAAGCATGTCGACAGTTTACTTTTCTTTCCTCCCCCACTTTAGTCACCAGAAATGATTGGTGTCTGGAATAACACAGATTGCGTTACGATTGGGTAGAGACCCCAAGATTGTGGAGATTTGTGAGGACCACGCATGACGATGTAATTTAGATATGCTGATATACTTGTTGGGCAAGGGTAGGGAGACCCGGTGACCCGGATAATGTGATACATTTTGTAAGACAATGAAGTCGTAGCTGGAAAACGATGGGAACCAATTGTCATTAAGCATGCACTAAAACACTATGGCCAATGACCAACGAAAGCTCAGTCGCCATGTCATTGCCAAATGCGATCAGTAACGCTTATGTGCGTACTAAAATTTTAATACTACATGTTTACTTGCTATACTTTCATTAAACGAAACCCTCAAATTACGTACGTATGTTATGAGTTTGATGCAATGTGCTTACCCGTATAATGAAAACCTAATCATAAGACGTGATACCAATATAATGGGAATGTGCTATGACTGAGAAACACGTGTTTGTTTGATATACGTTCGGTAAACATGATCCCAGTTACTTGCTTGATAAATTGTGTGATGTGTAATATGATGACTTAAACATGTGTGATACATGTGTTTCGAACGATTATTTATGTTTCCCGAATAGAAGCAACCTAACTAACATGAACTTCTTCCTAGAAGATGTCGCATCAAGAGATCACCCGACTGACTGAGGCAGAATGGTTAGCGCACGCCTCTCGAGTCAGAGCTCGGCACGAGGTTCTTCGCTACCAACATGGCGAAGGTGCCTCGGGGAGAAACCTACCTAACGGTAATGTTTAAGTCACCTGAGACACATTACGATACGTTTGGAAAATCCCCAAAGTGCCTTGCTAATACCTTTTGTGATGATGAATTCTTGGATACAGGTTGTACCTACCAGCATTTCCTAGAATGCAACCCTCTGAATTTCGGTGGCACGGGGGGTGCCATAGCTTTTGTAGAATGGGCTGAGAATGTGGATGCCGTGGTGCGAATGAGTGGTTGCACGCCAGAGCAGCAAGTCCCGTACGTTTCCGGATTGCTACATGATGGAGCTCTATTATGGTGGGACCGTAAGGTTCGAGAACTGGGCGAGGCTGTAGCATATGCGATGTCATGGAGCAAGCTGAAAGAAATAATGCGAAGGGAGTATTGTTCATAGATTGATATCCAAAGGCTGGAATTAGAATTCTGGGAACTACAGAAGGAAGGTCCAGATGTGGTGAAGCATGTACGAAGGATTTACGAATTGTCGCGCGTCATTCCGTACCTAGTGGAACCCGAGTTGAAGAAAATGGAGCAATCCATTTGGGAACTGACACCTCAAGCCTTGAGCTTGATGATGGTATCAACGCCACCATCACCCACGATTGCCCATGTGATAGGACTGGAGCTCACTAAGGAAGCACTTAGATTGGTGAAACTTTCGATCCCGGACGAGAAAAAGGAAACACCAGTGGAGGCATCTGAGAGGAACAAAAGGAAGCTCGGTGAATTTCAGGGAGGTGATCAGGCAAATGAAAAGAAAAAGGCCAAGAAGGGAAAAATGTACCTGGGTAATCTACCTACGTGTGAAGTATGCAAGCGCCATCATAACGGGAAATGCGGTAATAAGAAGTGTGACAACTGTGGTAAGAGGGGACACGACAGGGAAACGTGTTGGCAGGAGACGAAAAGGGGAAAGAAAGGTTGTAACAGCGATGGTAAGGGGCAGCTTGGGAAGGATTGCCCAAGGGAGATTAACCAAGACCATGAAGGAACATCCAACACCGAAGCTAGTGAAGCATGCCAGGATCCAGATATGGTCGCTGGTACGTTCTTTACCAACCCAAATTTTGCATTTATGTTATTTGATACCAGTGCCGACCATAGCCCCGCATCTCATGGAATTAGGAATCTACTTAGTTTAGTTGGGAGTAAGTTAGACAACCCACCCTTAATGAGGCTGGTAAATAAACGACCTCGTCATAGTAGTTAGGATGAAACCGTGATCGAACAACCAAGCGGAGAATCGTTATCCGCATCCCGGAGTCGAACGACGAAGCAATCATGACCCATGAGGCAATGGACAGGAGGAGCCGAAGAACTAAGCACGAAGATCTTCTTATTACAACAAAATGCCCTAAGGTCTCCCCCAAGGATTTGCCATAATGTTCTCTCCCACGGCTAATCCTGTTCGCATCAGATAAATTCCCGGCGTCGCACCTGCAGTCAATACCCCTCAACGACTCACATCCTCGGGAACGCAAGGATTGACAGTGAAGCTTCAGAAGTGGATGGAGAAGGAAGATAACAGACCAAAAATCCCCTGTTGGGTAACCCCATATCTGCTCGTCAAAAAGAAGGATGATGATTTTCAAGTAAACGTCAGCTACCAGGAGCCGAACAAGCTAACCCACCAGAGTCGGTGACTCTTGCTAAAAATTAGCCAGCCTCTTACACAATTGACTATGATGATCCAATTACTACTACACGATTGATCGAAGATCGAACATCGCCAGCAGAGAAATTCAGGGAACATACCAGGATGAAATTGTGGGACAATGATTATGCTTAGACGTAAACAAAATGCTGCTTCCTACACAATGTATTAACCAGATCCACACGAGGTGCGGAATCTAGAAAACTAGAAGCCTTACATCTAGGAACCATGTCTGTCAACTCAATCAAACACCATTAACTTGACCAACTTGTCATTGCAGCTAACGAAACCGAAAGTACTTAAATTTTCTTCCGTTGAAGCCTTCACTTTCACTTCTAACAAGTAGAAATTTGCATTTCTACTCCCCTCAGGTAGTTGCATCACGTTGTCTTCCTTCGCTGAGAGCGAACGCACGTTTGCTTCGTATATTTGGTCACTTCTTCGTTTTGGTAAGAACACATCACTTCATCACTTGAAAACCTATATATAACCCATACACCATTTGCTACGCATGAGGTTTCATTTCGAATAAACGCTTCATGAAAGTTCAGATATTACGTTTTCAAATTCTAATTACTAGTTGTGATTCGAATGACCTACTTTTTGTCAGTATTGACTCTTTTGTTATCAAGTCAACACACTTACTGAAACTACCTTCTTTCAAGTTACATGTTTGCTATCATAACAAGATTTCCTTGTTGATATGTACGTTTATTGTTTAGTTACGTTGAAACTAGGTTCAACTGCTTGAACTTATCCAGCTCACATGCTTGAATTGAGACGCCCTATGATGCATTGAGAGCATCATATCCTAATACTTTGGAACAGATTCTTTTGTTTCGGGTCATAGTAGACTTATTTGGTCTAAGACTCCACTAAATCGTTGATAGACTTCGATACCTTACAGTGATACTTTCACAGAACCGAAGCTTGCGCTTATTTGACTACTCACTTCGTATACAGGTTTAATTGATTATTTGACAACTTCCCTAAATCCGTTTCTTTATCACAATTAAATCACTCTCAACACACTTGCGTACTGAGTCAAAGGTACACAAATTCATTTCATATCATGGTGTACCCCCTAACGATTCTTTCGTTACCAATCAAATGCCTTGCAGTACTTAGTTTCATCTTCCGGCTTGTTCCGGTACACTTTCATCCGGTCTCAAACTCGGTGAGTTTGTTCAGTCACCGCTGTTATGGAATCATGTCGTTGCGATACATTGTGGTATCATTACAAACTCGTAGCTTATGCTAATCATGGTCAACCGTTCCACGTAAAAATATATAAACTTTTGCTGACTTAAAACATTCCTGATCAAACTACAAATCAAAGCAAGAATACACCAGGTTTGTTTGTGTCCATTCGGTGTATTCTCGCAGTTCAAAAGGTTCAACGCACTGAACCTTGCCACTTATCTACTTGGGAGTTGACAGATCACTCTACAATTTCATTTGAGTTGATAATTTTTGAATTTATATAGTGGGCGCTCTGTTTCGTAAAAACTCGCTTGGATACTGCAATCGGTCGTTTGAGGATTTTATTAGTTGAAACTCCTCTCTTGCGGACCCCCTGCTAGCTGGAATATGTTAGGCTATACGTAAAACACGTTTTGTACTTCTAACATCAACTGCCATGAGCACCCACGTTCTTAACCCTAGGGTACGGATTGTTAAGTATTCCTGGACCCCCAAGTGTGAGTTAGGGTTGATTTAGTTTGATGACTATCTACCTCGATATTAATTATGTATCCATGTGTGACGTGACCATAAGGAGATAAGGTAGTACAAATTTCGGGGATGAAATTTCTTTAACGGGGGGAGAATGTGACAACCCTCACTAAACCAGGTATCCGTACGACTTAATTAATAATTAATTACTGCTTAATTACTATGCTTACTTGAAATTGGGGATAAACTGCTACTTGAATGCTGATACATGTACTTACTTGCATCATACTTTACTTACTGACACACCATGATTTGCTTACAGCACCGTTGTGACAACTTTGATGCACCAAACGCACAGTAGCACAATGAACGAATAATCTATTAAACGTGATGTCATAACTAGCACCAACCAGGCACTGCCTCTAAGGCCTGTAAGAGCCAGAGATAGTTTACTACACTAATAGAAAGTGTAGGGATATAAGGGTTGTAGAACTGCGTCACTAGGAATAAATTACAGTGACCGGATGTGCCTAAAACGTGCTCTAAGTACAAAATTCAGCACTTTAATTAAAATTCAGCATTTGGCTAACTAATAAAGTGCCAAAACATGAGGAAAATATTCCCGACACTTTGGAGGAATAAGTTGTGTCATTAAAAAAAATAATAACGACGCTTAAAAGCTTTGTTAAGCGCTTTAACGGATTACTATCCAACCGAACAACCGGACTATACCCGGAACATAAAAATATTGTCATCAACACTGTTTTTCTTTTTCTGAGCCAGTTAGGGTCCCTGAATACCCTAACACCCGCTAAAATGCATAACATACTAGTAAAATGGTTAACCACCTAACTAAGTAACCTACATCCTAACTATCTAGTTGAAAACTAACCGAATACCCCCCCCCCCCCCTTAACCGAACTCGGTTACTAGTGGGGACACCCCACTAAACTTTTGATTATTATATTCAAGTGTGCTTAAAATCTAGATGACATAAAATCCTTTGGATAATCATGTTGTATGGTTTATAAATAAGTCTCTAGGATCACCTTAATACTCATAATTTACTTAACAAAAATCCACTCTTTCTCTCCCTCTCTTGACACCTTCGGCCGAGATCCAAGCCCCACACACCACCACTTTTCGATTTTGTTCAAGCTATTCCAAGATCATACAAGTGTTAAGGATCACCTACAAGGAAGCTTGGTGTAATCGGAAGGCGAAGGACCTCACTCTATTGCTTTTATCCACTCATTTTGCGTCTAGATTCTTCCCTAGCCTCGAGCTATTAGTAAGTTGCTTGAATCACACTCTCGAACTATTTTGAAGTGGTTAAAATGTGATGTAACGGCTAAAACTCGTAAACATACAAGTTGATACATAAAAGTCTACTAAAAATGCTAGTAATGATGGTTAAAAGCTTGAATGTTGTGTAAATCTCGTAGTATTTGATTTGTGTGGTTATTTAGTCCCGATCTATGTTGTGGAAGCTCGGATCATCGTTTAACCCGGATTGGTCATGATCATGGATTATGACATAAAGCTTGTTTAAGTGTGACAAGGGTTAAGTGATGAAACTCTACCACACATCAAACTTGAACTTGTGTAAAAATGATTTTACTTACGAAATAGTGTTTAAAACTAGTAGATCTACGGATCTACAAGCGGTATTTTCAAAGGACCGAGTGTCGAAGAAACCATATTTTTCTAAAAATGGATTTTACATGAGCAAGAATGACTTTTAGAACACACAAGTGTGTAAACACTTGTGTAGCACTAAGTTTCGACAAAATAACTATCTTTGTAAAAATTGATAAGAAGTTGTAAAGATGAAATTTCTTTAAAAACGGGGTTTTTACGAAACCGGATTGATTTATATAAAGATCCACTAAAAGTAATGGAATTTACTTTATATTCTTGGATAAAACGCAAGTTCATGTAAATTATGCGATATACATATTTATTTACTAGTTTGTTGTTTTGGGCATTGTTTTGATTGAATGAAAAGAATGTTGGTTTGATTTATAAAAGAAAATGATACGCTTGAAAGCGTGGCCACCTCCAGTTACAGAGGAAACTCTGGCGAATTTTTTTTTTCCAAAAACCTAACACCTAGAAATATTTTCACTACAAGTGTTAGAAATGCATTTTCAACGTGTTTGCAAATTATAGATTTCGCCACGACTTTATTTACAAAACATCGGAGGTGGGATTTCACAAAATAAAACTTGGTAAATATATATTTAGTATATACTTTTTCATAAAGTCACTTGGTATGTGTTTATGATTATTTTGTGAAAATACTAGTATTATTTTTAGGGTAAAAATAATACTATCGAATGTTAATGGATCCAAGATAATACGAACGTCTCTACGATAAATATATAAGTTACACCGGTAATTATTATTACCACTCGATCATTAAAACGTAACTTACGCATTTTGAGAAAATATGACTTAACGCGTATTTTTGTCAAGGTATTATTTTGGGAAAATTTATGTAATAGAAAATATAATATTTTTGAGAATAATACTTATATTTTGAAGAAAGAAATAAAATATATTAAGTGAGACTTAATAATATATTTCAAAGTATACGAACGCACATGTATTAAATCCCCCATCCTTGGGAAGGAGAATAATTACCAAGTATTTACAAAAATATAAACACGAAATAGTTGTCTCAAAAACTTAAACCTTAAGCCAAGGCACGGCCGTCCGTCTAATAGACTTAGCACGTGTAGGTCGTCGCACAACTGCTTGATCAGGAGATATACTTGGTAGAGACGCACCACGGTGAGTTCATGTCCCCATTTTTCTTAACTGTTTTCAGTTTTCTAAACTGCGGGGGTGGAATACATGTTACTTTGATTACAAGTACTTTATACATGGTATGGTTAGCGTAAGGAGGTTTACTACTTAGATCATGTGAGTGGGTAGGAGCAATATGAGGCCATTAGTCCTCATGGTAGGACCGAGGTACAGGAGCGGTAGATCTATCTGGGTGTAGCGAGCCCAGCCCCAGGCCAAACTAGAAACGGACCTCGGGGTGACTTTGTACCCAACGCATAAATTTGCTAGGTTTGAGTCTCCCTACTTGCACTTCACATATATCAGTGGCCTTGCAAACCATTGGTGATCTCAATTCCCTTATTTGCTACATACCAAGACTATTTTTATACTTACAAAGGTTTATTTACTCACTTACACATGAACTCGCTCAACATTATTGTTGATTTTTCAACTTACATGTATTTCAGGGAATTAAAGGATCTGGCGCGGTATGACACGTTTTCCCGCTGCACTAGTTACGAGGTCATCCGGGTTTAGGGAATGTGACTCTTTCCTAGACAAGTCACAGTCCTTAAACTATGCTTATGTTATGTTGTGTTTGTTGAACAATGTTTATGTCGCTAGGATGTGTTTCCGTTAAGACAATGTTATTGTATTTGGTTTTTAAAACTTAATCGAATGGATGATCTTGCATGGTTTTATTTCATATAGCTTTGTTATGGTTAAGCTATGGTATTAAGAAGTCACACCAAATTAACCACGCTTCCGTAACGCCAGGGTGTGACAATGCCTCAGCGGTTTGGATTGTCTATAAATGGAACAGTACTCTGTACTGTTACATTTGATCGTTTTGAGTGAGTCCTTCTCCTCAATTCAATTCTTTCATCTTGTGCAACCAACCTTGGGGTATCAGGCTGAGGGGGAGCTTAGTTTGTAAGCTTGCATTGTAACCTTTTGCTTTAGTTGTAATCTTTCGACTCTATGAAAAGCAAATGTTTATCAAACTATTCTCTCCTTTGATTATGTTCACAAAGTTTGTTATTCTTTTCCGCTGCACTTTACATTGTTTCATGTTCATTAATTGTTCAAATCATACAAACAAACACAATCACGAGAGCCTCCGATCCTAACACCCCGCCTATGCGACGAATTAGAAAATAACAAACGTACCATATAATATATCACGATATAATTGATGGCTCAAAACCGAACCGCCCCGTACATAGCCCTAAACTCACCAACCTAAGTGATATGTTTCCCGCTGGATCGCGTGGGTAAACGACTAGTATATATATATATATATATATATATATATATATATATATATATATAGGGGATGGTTCAAATGAAAACCACTTTTATTGTGAAAACTCGAAAACTAACTAAAAAAAGCCTAAAAAACACACAAAAAAATTTTTTTTTTTTTTCAATTTTTTTTTATAAAAATCTTCAATCTTCTTTTCTTTCGAGGATGTATCAGAAACGAGGGCTAGGATAGCAGTGTGGCCCTTTCGCAAACACTTCTGGGCCTTAAGAAAAGAAATGATGCCCACCACGACACCACTCTTGTCGCCATGAATCGCTAAAGGTTCCCCATCTGAACGAGGAATGCGGATGACCTTCTCCTTGCACAGGATCTCTGCTCGATGTTGCGATAACCAATCCATACCAATAACAATGTCGAAACTACCCAAAACGATAGGAATGAGGTCGATAGAAAAGGTTTGACTAGCTAAGATGAGATTACAACCCCTAACTATGTGTGTAGCTTCAAGACTTTTACCGTTTGCTAGCTCTACCATGTGCTTGGTGTTCAAAAGTGTTGGGGTACGTTTAAGCATTTGACTAACTTTTAGAGACACATAACTGGTATCGGCACCCGAATCAAATAAAACATTAACATAAAAGTCATCCAGTAGAAACTTACCCATCACGACATTGGGATCATTCCTTGCATCACCCTGACCAATCACGAACGCACGGCCCCGGGCGCCATTGTTTCCATTATTTCCCCCGTTGTTACCCCCATTGTTGTTTCTGTTTCCCTAATTGTTGTTGTTATTATGATTTTGGTTCAACTGGGGGCAGTTTCTCTTGAAATGACCTTCAGCACCACACTGAAAGCATCCCCTGTTACCCTGCTGTTGCTGCGGCTGATTCTGTGGAACTTGATGTTGCTGTTGACGATTCTGATTCACAGGTAACGCGCTCCTGCAATCCTTGGCTTCATGGCCCATCTTAAGACACCTCTGACAATGACCCTTGTTGCACTGACCACTGTGGTGTCTGTTGCATCTTTTGCACTTTGGGTGATTTCCCCTGTATCCACCCTGACCCTGATCTTGACCCCCTGAAGATTGCTGACCGGGACTCTTGAAATCGTCTGTCTTTCGTTGTTGAGCCTGAGACTGAGCTGATGTCGAACCCTTGCTTGAGATCCCATCCCATTTACGCTTGTTATCACTGGGAGCATCAGTAGTAGTAGCGCTAATTCGCTTGGGCAGCTTGTTCTGCTCAACTGCCTGATCAGTGAGACGATGAGCCAACTTGATGATTTGCTGAATGGTGCCAAGATTAGCTGAGGTCACGTGGCTTTGAATTTCTGGCACCAAACCCTTAAGGTACAGCTCGATACGCTTGATAGGAGGATCCACCATAGTGGGACACAGGATAGCTAATTCGTTCGACCTCTTTGTGTATGCCTCGATTTCAGACCCCGTCATCTTCAGATTGAAAAATTCTACCTCTAGCTTGTGGATGTCTTCACGACTACAGTACTCTTCTTTGATCAGTTCTTTGAAATCGTTCCATGGGGTGGCATTAGCAACCGCCAGCCCTAGCAGTTGAACCTGTGCTTTCCACCAGGTTAACATAGCACCTTCGAGTGTTCTAGAAGCATATTTCACCCTACGATCTTCAGGGCATTCACACATCTCGAAGACCGATTCGAGCTTCTCAAACCAGTGGAGGAGGCCTACCGCCCCTTCAGTGCCACTGAAAGTAGTAGGTCGACAGTCCATAAAAGTTTTGAAGGTACATGCAGGAGGTTGAGCATGTTGACCTGTCGTGTGTGTAAGAAGAAACAATGTTAAGCAGAAGTGTTGGTTTACGAGAGTAGGATCTAAAGATCCTAGGGTAAGTTGCAATGGCAGGTTATACCTCCTGCATGAGCGGCTGCGAGTGCTGCAGTAACTTGTTCATTGATTAAAGGCGTCAGCTGGGCTTGAGTCATGTTGATACGTCCACTCATGATCTTCATATCAAAGGAAACATGAGTGAGAGGGGTTCGCGAAAGTGCGATGACAGAAGAGAGTAAGCACACATGTGTTTTCAAACAATAGTTGTTATGTTCATCTAAGCATACCATGAGCAATGTACTATGTAACTAGCAAGTAGACAATATAAACACAAATTATATCACCTATAGTGTTGAGCCTTGCATGTGGAGCGAAGCTTCGTTGTGGATCGTTGAGCACTGTATAGGTTATAGTCTGGTTTTAACAAAAACTTTTTCCCTTTTTAAAACCAAGTTCACTATAACCAATGGCTCTGATATCAATCTGTCACACCCCCGAAATCCACATGCGGAGTATCACCGCTTGGAGGCATGACTGACCAGGATCAAGCCACCAATCATATTGAACATAGCATATAAATAAATGTAAAACCCAAACACAATATAATTGGTGTCCAACAAAACATAGTCTAAGTAATCAGCAGATGCATAATGTTTAAAACCAAAATAGAAGTTCAAATGTATCAATTGTTTGACATGGTATATGACAATCCATGTCCCACAATGACCACGCCTCCCCGTGTAAGCTCCATGAGTACCTAACGACGTGCAAGGCATGTAACAACGAGTCAACAACAAGGTTGAGCGAGTTCACAGTTGGTTGATTAGGTTTTGATTTCGTTTCAATAATCGTAAGTTCGTTTTGTACACCACGTTTTAATCAGTAACCCTGTTTCCCAAACCTTCTCAATGATTAGTGGGGGCTTCCCATGTGAATTACCAGACCGTACCATATCGACTACTAACGAAAGTAAGTTGTGCCCTAAGTCAATGTCTATCATCATTGACCCTTTGCCTTAGTCCATTAGTACACGCCCATCCTACCGGCACGGTGTGAGGTTTGTTAAACCTAATAGCGCTATTAACTAATAACCCGCTCGCCATCGGCCTCGGCGATTAAGTCGATATAAAATGAGGGACTTATGATAGAGTTTTGGTCCAGTATGTTTAATCTTGTTGTCCTACCCAAGGAGGACGAACGTACGTATCCTACCCAAGGAGAATACGTGAGGTTTAAATCTTTGCATCCTACCCAAGGAGAATATGTAGTTTCCGTTTTTGTTCTTTAACCCATTCCCAACCCTTGGGAATCCCATGCCTTGTAGAAAGTGTGAACTCACCTCGGTTTGCTCGGTAAGATTAATTACTCTCTCACAAATATTCAGTCAAAGCCTATAGTATGCACGTTTACACAATTAGTTCATGTTCACATTGTATTCACATAAGTTATGCACGCAAGGTAATGATCACTGACTAACACGTAACAAATACACCACTAAATCAGGTATATGGTTTGCATGTAAATTCTTATTTCCTAAGTCACGATCAATATCATAAACATTTACAGTGAATACATAGGTTCCCTACACAGGTTGAACATAATCTGATATGGCTTAAGTGTTGGACGGCAAAACTCCGGGCGGCGATACTCATGGGTTTTCGTCGAGACGTACCATGGCGAAACCTATAGGGTTTCGTCAAAATGCAAGGTGGCGAAACTCTTAGGGTTTCATCGAGCAGATGTGGCGAAACCTATGGGGTTTCGTCACACATGTTGTTTCGTTGTGCCCATTAACAGTTAAAGAGGTTTGTTTCCATCAAATCGGCCTAATACAAATGATGATCATTATATGGAATCAGGTTCATCAAATTCATCGATATCAACAGTTTATCCTCGTCGATCAACAACATTTTATACACATCGATAATACGGTGAATCCAATCATCAACATAAAACCCAAATCATGCCATAAACAATCAGTTACATGTCATCTGAATCTCATAAACATCAACATCGATCATGAACAATGGGCACAAACCATTTCATTCATAACATTAGATCCAATCTGAATGATTTATCACAGGACATCAAATCAAATCATGGACAGTGAACATAATCAATCACAATCATATACAACAGAATCGTCAAACTCTCAAGAACAACATCACATATTATCGACACAACGATTCTGAGTTTATACTGTTTACAAAACCCTAGCCTAAACATACAAAAGCATCATATAGCAATTATATCTACCGTAGGGTTTTTACACTAACCGTAATGTCGAACTGTTTAGATAGATCGAGATGGATGATGCTCGAAGTTTTCTACAATCGCCGTCGCATAGAAGTGAGAGAGGTTCTAGGGTTACACAATGGCAACTTGCGTAACCTATAGCCTTATATACGTAAGTTATACCACGTTGGGCCCTTACTGGGCTTCGGTGTAAGATGGGCCGACAAAACCCCCTTGTTTCGTTGATGAGGTGATGACGAAACCCCAAGGGTTTTCGTCGAGTGGGTTTTCGTCGAGTGTGGGGTATGGCAAACTCTCATGTTTCGTCATTTTCATAAAATAATAATAATAACAATCACAATCATCATATGTCAAACAGTTCACAATTAATCATATAGTCCAATCAACAATGTGTCAAACATATAATCAACAAGAACAATTACAACTCAACAAATTATACAAACATAGTTGTGAACAAATAACGTGTAGAGGAAGGACCTTGGAAACTCGAGTTATTACACCGGAGACCACCGATCGAGTGGCCATCCGATCGGATTGCCATCCGATCCATGGCACTCCATCACCTCCTATCCTCTTCACCTATAAATAGCACCCATCACATCACTTGAACAATGATGTGACAACTCTCAATCGACCAGCACGCTTTGGGGCTATTTTCTCTTGATTTCTCGCAATTCTTGTAAGTTTCTACCTCAAATCTTGTACTTCTATGATCTACACGCACTCCTTCATCTTTTCCAACATCAAATCTCACTTTTTCACCGTAAAATCCTCTGATTTGGGGCGTTCTAAGGTGATGTCATCATGGAGTTCTTAGGAACAATGAAGTGTGACCTCATCTCATCAAGAACAGTTCAGATCTAATGGATTCCATGGTGTGAGCACTAATTTCACCAAGATCCAAGACGAACCCAAGTATTTCAAGTTTCTTTCAAGCTTTCTTAACTTTTTACTCAAAACTGATAGAATCGGAGCTCGTTCAGGCCTTCTACTCATCCTATAGAGAAGTGTAGGTTTGAGAACCGATTTCTATCGACGAGATGACCGGTTAACGGGTTGAACACGAACAACCGTCAAGAAAAGTTAACTGATCGGACGGGGTGATTCCCATCCGATCTGATGACTCAACCTTGGTGAGGTTCCATTGTTTAATACGTTGTCATACCATCTCGATCAAACCGTAAACTTTCAATAATAATCAAAGTTCAAGACGATCAGGTTCTTTGGGACGGATTGTCGCCCGATCGGATAGCCATCCGAACGGATTGCCATCTGATCGAACTGCAATCCGATCGGATTGCACTTGATTCAACACTTAGCGATTTTCAAACTTTTCAAAGTGTCTGAATGTTGAACGGATTGCCGTCCGATCGGATAGCCATCCGATCGAACGACCATCCGATTGTTTGACATTTGGAACTTCGACACTTAACCATTTTCATAACTTTCAAAGAAATTCAGTTTCTAACGGATCGCTACCCGATTGGATTACTATCCGATTGAGTGACAATCCTGCTGTGAACTTGTTCTCACTAAGTGTCCTGCCAATCGGATCGCTATCTGGTCGAACGACCGTTCGATCGATCGACCTAAAAGGTAGAGATACTTCGTTGTTCTCAAAATGCTACGACGAAAATTTCAAATCCATCACACACACAACACATCCATCTCAAACGAATGTCAATCCAATCGAATGGTCATCCAATCGGATGACCATCCGAATGGATTGACATCCGATCGAGTGACCATCCGATCGGATTACCATTCGACACTTGGTTCACTCGCCACCGTTTAACGCACTGGTCATCGCTTACGCTATCAATCTGTAACCAGGCTAATCTCAGATGCGCTCCCTTTAATCCAACCAAGTTGTGTTTTCTTGCTGAGCACCGACTATGAGTATACTTAAACCCTTTGTATCGCATTTTGGGTGTAACATACGTTCCTATTAAATCAAATTTATCAAAACGAATTATTCAATCAAACTGTTTATCACTTGCGAATAACTGTTATGCATAGTTACACGTGATACAAGTTACATATGTGGTAGGACTTATACTCGCAAGGTCCCGCCTTAAATAGTATAGTACTATAGTACCCGACGGGGTCTAGTTACGATAAATAGCAATCGCAACCGCAGCTTGAGTGACTTAGTTGGTAGTATCTGTCTTATATGCATGTATGTTGAGGTATCTCGTTTATGTATTTTGTAATTCGCAATACTTTTATTCTATTTCTCGCTACTATCAAAACTTGTATACTCGCCAATACTTTTGTATTGACGTTGTTTTAACGTATGTTGCGGGTTTAGTCGTAGTCTACATCAAATCAAGCTAGGAAGTCTAGAAACTCACCTAAAATCTAGGTTGTCGGATTTGTATTGTTCGAGAGGACAAGAAATCTGTGATAACTTATGTGATTGTATTGTTTGTTAGTATGGGATAACAAATGTAACAAATATTCTTGCTTTATAGTTGTTATGGATTCTCTTGAGCAATCTGATTCGCCTAGTGCCGCGCCCCGATGATTCCGCCATCGGTTGGGGTGTGACACTTCAGTTCCTCCCATGAGAGTCCATAAGCTGCATCATTACCGCGCTTGTTGCACTCAGGAGTCCTCCAATCCAGTGCCCTAGACTGGAAGACTCCGGTAGCATTCACAGTACGGAGTTGTTCTGGGCATCCACTTTGGCGGAGGGTGACTTTAATCGAGTCAAACCACTGGAACATAGCACTAGGAGATTAGTTAGCGTATGAGATTTCTTAGTTTGTCTGCGATTAGTTAGCATTTTGGATTAGGAGCGATGTGCGAGTTGTGCATGTTTGACGGAGCGAGAAGCGATAAATCGAAACCATAAAACGAAAATTTAAATCACATAAGCATAATAAAATTGATAAAGCGTAAAATCGGAGATCGCAGGCTTAGAAAATTGAGTTTCTCGGGTGTTAGACATCGACTACCCAAAGTGATTCAACCATCCCCAATAGTTCGAGTACACGTTTTGGCCAAATAGACTATGCTCTCCCACCGTAATACGGCGAACGAAATTCATCCTTCCGGTTACTAAGTGACTCGAGTAGTTGGAACAGTCGAGACTTTGGTGAGAGTTTTGTAAAAATATTTTAGAGAGTGGAACGGGTCATTAAGATGCGGGTTTCACCCCTAACTTAACAACTTTGCTCCTACTGTGGTTGAAGCTACCAAGAGTTAGAAATGGAGACTTCCGTCGAGATATGGATGTCACTCCTAACTCAACGAAAGATTCTCGTGCTAAGAATAGTACACGGGGTGAGTGATCTGATTGAGAGTTCTTGGTTTTCACACCTAATCTCAACATAATCACTCGTCGGTGTTGTACGAGCGTTTTCGAAACGTGTATATTGTGTTAGCCTTAGGAAAGGCATACATGGTTGCCTTAGGAAAGGAAATTTAGCGTTTTAGAATGAGTTGGAATACTTTGTACGAAGCGTACAACTCGGGCAATGTGACCTACTTCATACGAGATGTTTCACTCGAGCGAAGTAACTCACTTTGTGCGAGTTCTCCCAATTCATATGGGTATCCCTAGTTGTAACACCTCGAAAATTCGTGGTAAATAGAATAAATGACACGTGTCATGAATGACAACAAGCGTTGTAAACCCGGATTTGTTTTTAATGTCCTGGCAGGAATTAAAGTGGCGTCATGTTAAATTTTTACCTCTGAACGACCTCAGTTATAATTCCCAAGGCCAATTAAATATTTCACACATCTATGTTTCCCTAAAATCAGTGAATTATTGTCATTAATAGAATTCGAAAAGCATGATAAGATCCCACGAAGAAAAAGAATGGAAACCCTTTGTTTTCAGGTCTTGTTTATGGATTCAAGCAAACAATTCTTCATGGTAGGGTAGTATACTGTATAAGGCACATTTGAAAGGTCCCTAATTGTTAATTGAGGCCCCAAAATTCGTGCAAGTGGACTACCTTTTCGAACAAATGAAAGAACAAGCAAACAGCCCCTGATGACTGCTTACGGACCGTAAGCAGATGTGCTTACGGTGCGCAAGCTGCGCACAGCGATCAGGAAACAGGCTGCTGCCTGTTTAACGCGAATCTGACCCGTTTGTCCGGTTTCTTCTCACTTATGAACGATCCTAGGCAACCCCTAAGCACTAGTAACATGTGTATATCAGTTGTGGAGAGTTGTAGACTTTGTTGTCAATAAATCATGGTGCCTTGAACACTATATAAACCTCATAAGTTGCAACTCTTTGATCATTCCAATCACAATTCACTTCTGATCAATTTTGGGAGCTTCCAAGCAGAGCAAGCCTTCCTAATTCATCAATTAAACACTTTGTAAGTTGCCTAACCTTTCTAAATTAATTATAGCTTAGTATTTTAGCTAAAAGTCGAACCGACGTAACTACGGTTTGACTTCTTAATTAAATAATGATAGCTCAGTCGTATGTCAAATTAAAAGTACCGTTAAGTAGGTAATTATATGGGTATTAAACCCTTATAAGGGCACGTACTGATTCCAGACCTAACTAGGTCATTTGCCGAGTCAAACGTTGACCGAAAAAGTCAACAGTTATGTAAATTACAATTTAATGCACGATTAGCAATACGTGATGCGTGTAACCTGTTTTAAACTTAATATAACTTGGTAATAAATGCACGGACATGTCTAAACTGGTCAGACTCGACAACTCTCAGTTTTAAACCGGTTCGGAACCGAAAGTCACGAAACTATGACTTTTACGTTGACTTCAGTTCTGGCCCGAGTTAGATGGAATTAGAAATGCCTTAATGCTTCATTAGGGTTGGGTTACATGATAGTATAAGCCTCTGTACTTGTTTCGTTGATTACCCAATTAATATACATGTTTCCGTTAATCGCTCATATGTTAACCATGATGCCCTTATTACCTTAAAACGTGATTTGTGAAAATGTAAAAGTGTAGGAAACTTAAATATTGATATATAAACTTGTATGCAAAATTTGACGTCAGTTTGACTTGTAGATTAAGAGTTATGCTCATTAGCGTAATTACGGTGCTTTATGTTAATAAAATGGCGTAATTAGCGTATAGCCTAGTTAAACATACTTTTTGATATCAAATCTTTTACCCACTAATGTAATATATTATTTTGGGATTTTTAAAGATTTTTAATTAATTTTAGGCTGAGCATAACTCGTAGTCGCAGGCTTAATTCGGTAATTGTCGGTTTTGCCCTTACGGGCCATAAAATGAGTTTTACACATCTAAACGACTCCAAACCTTTTGCTACTGATTAGTTATGATAAATAAATTATTTTAAGCCTTCTGGAAACATAAAAATGTCAGATTTAAGTATCGAACCCGGTAATGGCCTTTAATCGCCTTATTTAGCGTTTTTAACGCATAGTATGTTTTAAAATCACATTGGACATACCCGGGTTGATACCTACTGATATAAGAGGCAAATTATCATATTTTAACAGTAATCAACGGTTGATAAACTCAGACTTCAGTTTTGAGCTTTTCGGCTTATGTGAAATTACCAAAATACCCCTACGGGGCCTAGTTTGGTTAAAAATGATAAGATTCACATACATGCTTTAACCTACTGATGTAAGTTAGAAAATTGAGTATATTTACTGATTACATCAGACCTGTAACTCAGGTTGTCACTTAAACTCTTTTATAAACTTTAAAATGACCAAACTACCCCTACGAGGCCTAGTTTGTGTTTAAACACGTTTCGGGCATAACGAAAGATGCATTACTGATGTCACAACATATTTGAGACATAATTAACTTAGGAAACCTGTATATAGCTTTCATGACTACCCGTCACGCTTATTACGCGTACGGTTCGGTTTATGTAACAAGTTTACATAAATTAGCCGAAACGGGTCAAACCTTAACGGTTTTATCTCAAAATCCAGAATGTGAATAATAAACCCATAATAAACAAGTCTTCAAACTTGTCGGGTCTGAATCACATTCTATCCGGTCTTCGCTTAATCGTGCGTACGAACCGTATCTTGAAACTAGCCGGTCTAAGCTTAAGCTTAATAAAAGACCCGTTAGGATTCTAATAGGTTATATTAAACCTTCGTTCCAGATTAGGAGAAACAGTAAAAGCTACGTGCATTCTGCTTATTTTGATTTATACTTGCATCAGGTAAATACTTTTAACTTATTTTCCCTATACGGGCTTGGGTTACGGTACATAGCGTACCGCTTGATCGGGCATCAAATCTCCACGCTTAGTGGGTAGTTGAATAATTTATCGGCTCGTTTAAACAGTCTTGTTTACTTTACAGCCTTTGGGGGGTTAATGACCATGTCCCGGATATCCTTGGCATCATCTTACGAGATTGGCCACGACCTGAGCACGGGGTGTAGGCGTACACCGTCCGTGTATAACTCATTATAGTGGTGTGTCTATTGATCTTTAACCCGGACTAGATTCGGGCTACTGAACGCATAAGGAACATGTAATTCGTTCACAAGATTTTAATATTAAATAATTCTCCCAAGTTAAATAAAATGATTTATGCCACGTGCATCCAAACCAATTTTCAATCATTTTCTAAAATGAGTCAGTTGAATGTATTTACCAGTGTAAACTGACGTATTTTCCCAAAAAGACTGAATGCATGTACTAAACGAAATTTGGCTGGATTATCTCCTAAGCATCAATAAAAGTCTCGCAAGCTTAGGATGCCAGAAGTCTGTTGAACCATAAATGTTATTTTGTTTCGATCCGTTCTGTGGATAAACACCGGATATTGTGTCTTTGATTACAATAAATAAATTCGGTTGTATATTATTTTTAAATTGCTTCCGCTGTGCATTATTATATTGTGTTGTTTGACTATTACGTTGCCAACCATGTCACGATACTCCCCTACCGGGCCCACCGGTGACACGTGGAAATCGGGGTGTGACAGGTTGGTATCAGAGCCAACACTGAGTGAATTAAACACTAGCCTTTTGTGTTTAATCTCAGTTACACAATTGCACATATCTAAACCTTCGAGTCTAGGCTTATAACTTAGGACAAATTCCATTTTTTTTTGTATTTGTTTTGTCTTTTAAATTTTAGATTTTTGTTATTGTTATCTCATGCCTTATTGACAGGAATAACAAAGATGCCTCCTAGATTCTTCCGAACACGAGGACGTGGAAAGGGGCCAGTTACCGCCCCCAACGATCATGAAGCTGGACCTTCACGAAGGCGAGCTCCATCCAACACCGAGAGTGACGACCCTCGGGAAAACCGAAGAAACCAGTACGAGCCGGCCAGACGGTCGGTTTCGCATACTTCAACACCTCCTGCTCTAAATCCTTATGAACCCAATAACCCTCAACCGTCCTACATACCACTTCAGAGATCCCTATCTCATCATTCATATGGAGACCCTACACCTGCTTTTCGGGGACAGTTTAACCCGGTTGGGTTCATACCAGAGCCCGTGGGTTTTAACCCACTGGGTCCAGAGGACCACTTTTCAGGAGATCACGCCGACGATATGGACGAGGATACGGACCCCGTCATGCCGGCAAGTGGTACTCCAAACCATCCGATCAAAATCTCCGACGGATCGTCCTTCCACGGATCACCCTATGGTGGTCCAGACAGTTTCCAAGCCCTGTTCGATCAACACCAGTGGTATTATACACCATCGCACCACTCGTCTTCTCATGGGCAGCATCAGCAGCAGCAGTCTCAGCAGCAGCAGGAGCCACAGCCACAGCCGCATCATCAAGATTCATCCGAGGATCACCGATTTGTGGCAGTTACGCCACCACCTCCACCGCCACCTGTTCAACCGGCACCTCCTCAACTGCCAAGGCGTAGGAGAACCGGTGCACGCATGTCAGTACGACCGGGGGGCTTCAATTTCAATTCCCCACAACAGTCAAGTGCTAGTCACTACCCGCCATACCAGGAGGACCCACAAATGGGTGGACCCTCCAACCCTGCTATACTGCAACCACCGCCGATGGGATTTGAAAACCCAATCCCGGCATATACGAGTGGCATGGGATACAACCCGTTTGAACCCCCAACGCATCACGACTATGGGTACGCGGAGGCTGATCCGTACATGATGGCAGCAAACTACAACAACCAAGGACCCTTTGGGGATCCATGGGGGGTGAGTTACCCGACTCAGGGATACGCGATACCTCCTAGACCCATCATCTGGGCTCAATCGTAGCCACCTAGATTCTCACCACCCGAACATGAAGAACTCCTGCAAAGGTTAAATCAAGTTGAACGGGTAGTTCACGAGGACCGCCGGGAGAGGCAAACATTCTTCCAGGGATTAGTGGGATTGATCAAGGGGAAGAATAAGAAGGACCGTTGAATCCTTCCACAGTTATTTTCTCCTGTATTTACTATTGAGCCCCTGCGTGGGCATGCTTGTTGTTTGAACCCCTACGTGGGTGTATTGTTAGTGTGAGTCCCTACGTGGACTATTATATTAGGTAGTCCCTACGTGGACATGTGTGATATTTAGCCCCTGCGTGGGCATGTGTGTTATTTAACCCCTACGTGGGTAAGTATCTATTTCACCCCTGTGTGGGTAAGTCGTAATTTGAAAGACCCGTTTAGGGCAAGTGTGTAATGCTTTGAATAAGTGAATGGAATGTTGTTTTTATAAATTTCATGCTTGCCATTTTGTGCATAAATATATATAAATGAAATAAATAAATTAAAATCATTCCTTTTTAAAATGACCTGCCTATTAAACTATTTAATTAAGAATCTTAAAGTGTGAAACCTAGCCTCGTGTCAAATATAAGACCGGGCCATAATGGTAAGACCTGTTTAAAAGATTTAAATCCCTGTTAACATCTTAAAACATGTTAACACTCCTGGCAGAAGTGATTCGTTAAAATCACATGTCATTCTTAAATGTATAAAGATTCTTTAGAAGATTCCAAACCCAATTATGTGATCTCTGAATCATGGGTTAAGACCATCAATTAAGATGATCATATTTTTTTTTACCATACGTGGTAATATGATGCCTACGGGCCCCGCTCACTTTTATATGAGCCAAAAGACAGTTGTAGCTTTGACTCACTGTCTGAAAAAGGGTAATAAAATATATTTAAACCTTAAAAGCCTTGATTCTCTGAAATTATAGCTTGAAATTTAAATTGTCCATGTGACTAAGCCTTATGTGCTAATATATATTGTTATTGTTTATATTTAGGATAAATTCTGATTGAAATCCTAAATTAATACGATTAATAAGTTAACCAAATATGGTCTCTGTTTACCATGGTTAACGAGTTACTCTAAGGGTAATTCCATAATAAACTCCCAAATAAAATATTGTCCTTGTTTTCTGCAACAGTTCAATTCAAATGGCTGACTCAAATGAAATAAATAGCCATCCTATGGAGCCGAATGAGAACGCCCAGATTACGTTAACGGGTGCTGAACTAAAAGCAATCATAGATGGTGCCATCACCCAGGCTTTGAATAGACAGTATGAGGAATACAGTGATACTCGAAGTAGGACCCACTCTGCATCACATTCAAAGCCCAGGACACATTCTGAGGCTCATAACAAGCCTCCTCCCAAGAAGAATGGACCCAAGAAAGCCGGTGATGACCGTCAGTCCACCAACAATCAAAGTGTCCCATCTCAGCATATAGTACTGCATCAAGGACCCCGTAACAAGGGTTGCACTTATAAGTACTTCGTGTCTTGTAAACCCAGGGATTTTACTGGGGAAAAAGGGGCCGTCGACTGTATGACATGGCTGGATGAAATGGACACGGTGGTGGATATCAGCGGGTGCGCTGAAGGGGATATAGTTAAGTTTGTGTCACAGTCCTTCAAGGGTGAAGCATTGGCATGGTGGAGATCTCTGATGGAGGCCTCCGGGAAGATCCTGTTGTATGGCATGACGTGGGATCAATTCATTGCCCTGATCAAGGAAAACTTCTGCCCTCAACATGAGGTGGAGAAAATAGAATCTGACTTTCTATCGTTGGTGATGAAGAACCTCGACTGCCAAGCTTATCTGACAAGCTTCAATACACTATCCCGGTTGGTTCCCTACCTGGTAACCCCGGAGCCAAAAAGAATCGCCCGCTTTATTGGTGGTTTGGAACCCGAGATCAAGTCCAGTGTAAAAGCTTCTCGGCCAGTTACCCTCAGGTCTGTAACTGACCTTTCCTTATCCCTCACTCTGGATGCGGTCCGGCAGAGATCGCAGAGGAATAAGGCGGCCGAGAAGAGGAAGCATGAAGATGATGGTTCGCGAAGGTCGAGTAAGAAACACCGTGGGAACGGTGATAACAAAAAGGGATCTGAGTCGAGGAAGGATGGGCATAAGTCTGATGAGAAGCCCAGGTGTAAAATTTGCAAGAAGCAGCACTATGGAAAGTGCAGACTGGAGTCAAGCTCTCAGACTCAGTCAAAATCATTTGCTTGTGGAATTTGCAAGTCCACGGACCATAAAATCCTGGATTGCAAAAAGATAAAAGACGCAACGTGCTACCGTTGCAATGAGAAGGGGCACATCAAGACCAACTGCCCAAAATACAACAAGAAGCCTGAGGAGGCTAAGAAGACTAATGCCAGAGTCTTCAGAATGGACGCGAAAGAAGCTGTGCAGGACGATAATGTCATAACAGGTACCTTCCTTGTAAATGATATCTTTGCAAGAGTACTTTTTGATTCAGGCGCAGATAAGTCTTTCGTAGATCATAAGTTTTGTAAATTGTTGAATTTACCTGTCAAAACCTTAAACGCAAACTATGAGGTAGAGTTAGCAGATGGTACCATAGAAACCGTCTCTACTGTGTTAGATGGATGTGTTATATCCATTAAGAATCATTCTTTTCCTCTGTCTCTACTTCCGTTTAAGTTAGCCGGTTTTGACATAGTGCTGGGTATGGACTGGTTATCTCATAACCAGGCCCAAATCGTCTGTAACATGAAGCAAGTAGTGATAAAGACTTCGTCTAGTGAGTCACTTACCATTCGGGGAGATACCCAGTATGGACTACCTGAGCACGTGACTATGCTCAAGGCTTCCAAGTGTTTGAAGAAGGGGTGTGTCATCTACATGGCATAGGTGATTATTGATGAGCCCAAACCGAAGTTAGAAGACATCCCTGTCATTTCTGAATACCCAGAAGTGTTTCCTGAAGATCTACCTGGTTTGCCACCAGATAGACAAGTTGAATTCAGGATAGATATCATCCCCGGAGCGGCACCAGTTGCTAGGGCACCATACAGATTGGCACCCACAGAAATGAAGGAGTTGCGGACGCAGCTAGATGAATTGCTAGCTAAGGGTTTCATTCGACCTAGTTCATCTCCTTGGGGAGCGCCAATCCTGTTTGTCAAGAAGAAGGATGGGTCGATGCGTCTGTGCATCGACTATCGCGAGCTTAATAAAGTCACGATCAAGAATAGATATCCATTGCCCAGGATCGACGATTTGTTCGATCAGCTTCAAGGGGCAAGTTACTTCTCAAAGATTGATCTGAGGTCAGGCTACCATCAGTTGAAGGTTAAGGATGAAGACGTTCACAAGACTGCATTTAGGACTCGTTATGGTCACTACGAGTTCCTAGTGATGCCTTTTGGGCTCACTAATGCACCAGCCGCGTTCATGGATCTCATGAATCGCGTCTGCAAGCCTTACTTAGATAAATTTGTTATCGTCTTCATCGATGACATCCTTATTTATTCTAAGAATCAAGCTGACCACGAGAAACACCTTCGTTGTATTCTCAAACTTCTACGTCAGGAGAAGCTCTACGCCAAATTCTCTAAGTGTGAATTTTGGCTACGAGAAGTCCAATTTCTTGGACACGTGGTTAGTGAGCGTGGTATCCAGGTGGATCCCGCTAAAGTTGAAGCTGTTATGAACTGGCAAGAGCCAAAGACGCCTACGGAGATTCGTAGTTTCCTGGGATTGGCAGGATATTACAGGCGTTTCATTGAAAACTTTTCAAGGATTGCTGCACCCCTAACCTCCTTAACTAAGAAAAAGGTTAAGTTTATTTGGGGCCCTAAGCAGCAAGAATCCTTTGATATTCTGAAGAAAAAGTTGAGCAACGCCCCGGTACTGACACTGCCAGATGGAATTGAAGACTTTGTGGTCTATTGTGATGCTTCGCACACTGGCATGGGGTGTGTGCTTATGCAGAAAGGCAAGGTGATTGCCTACGCATCAAGACAACTGAAAGTGCATGAAAAGAATTACACCACCCATGACTTGGAGTTGGGTGCCGTTGTATTCGCACTAAAGCTTTGGAGGCACTATCTTTATGGTATCAAATGTGTGATTTATTCTGATCACAAGAGCCTCCAACATCTGTTTAATCAGAAGGAATTAAACATGAGGCAACGCCGTTGGATGGAAACCTTGAATGACTATGATTGTGAAATCAAGTATCATCCCGGCAAAGCGAATGTAGTCGCTGACGCCTTGAGCAGAAAGGAAAGGGTTAAACCCATTCGAATCAATGCCAAGCGCATGGAAATAAAGAACAGTTTGATAGAAAGGGTGTTAGCTGCACAGAAGGAAGCTGTGTTGGAAGCTAACTATCCTAATAAAAAGTTAGGAGTAACTGAGGAGCAGTTAACTCTTAGCAAGGACGGAATTCTGCGATTAAATGGACGAATATGGGTTCCAATTTTTGGAGGACTTCGTGATGTAATCCTCCAAGAAGCCCACAGTTCCAAATACTCCGTTCATCCTGGAGCTGATAAGATGTACCAGGATTTGAAGGCAAATTATTGGTGGATAGGCTTGAAAAAGTCTGTAGCTGCCCATGTAGCAAAATGCTTGACATGTGCGCAAGTCAAAGCCGAGCATCAGAAACCGTCAGGTTTGCTACAACAGCCTGAACTTCCTACGTGGAAGTGGGAAATGGTAACTATGGATTTTATTACCAAGTTACCCAAGACGAGGAAAGGAAATGATACGATATGGGTTATAGTTGACCGACTGACTAAGTCAGCTCATTTCTTGCCCATCAAGGAGACTTATAGCTCCGATATGCTAGCCCAGTTATACGTTGATAAGATTGTAGCCCTACACGGCATACCTGTAGCTATTATCTCTGACCGGGATACTAGGTACACGTCACACTTTTGGAAGAGTTTCCAGCAATCTTTGGGCACACGTTTGAACTTTAGTACGGCTTATCATCCTCAGACTGACGGTCAGAGTGAGCGTACTATTCAAACGTTGGAAGACATGCTACGTGCATGTGCGATCGATTTGGGAGGTAGCTGGGATAAGAACCTACCATTGATCGAATTCTCCTACAACAATAGCTACCATACCAGCATAAAGGCTGCACCTTTTGAGGCCTTATACGGTAGAAAGTGTAGATCGCCAGTTTGTTGGGCGGAAGTTGGAGAAGTCCAGTTATCAGGACCAGAGATCGTGTTCGAAACAACGGACAAGATTGTCCAGATTCGTAACAATCTCCAAGCTGCCCGGAATAGGCAGAAGAGTTACGCTGATCCAAATCGCAAGGATTTTCACTTCAAAGTAGGTGACAAAGTCCTACTTAAAGTATCACCCTGGAAAGGAGTGATGCGATTTGGTAAGAAAGGCAAACTAAGCCCGAGATACATAGGACCTTTCGAGGTTATCGAACGTGTCGGGTCAGTTGCCTATAAGTTGAACTTACCAGAAGAGCTCAGTGGAATTCACAATGTGTTCCACATCTGCAATCTAAAGAAGTGTTCCGCTGACGAATCACATGTCATGCCACATACAGATGTGCATATAGACGCGAGCTTAAAATTTGTTGAAAAACCTTTGTCGATTGAAGATCGACAGGTAAGGAAGATTCGAAGGAAGCATATACCTTTTGTAAAGGTCAAATGGGATGCCCGTAGAGGTCCCGAATACACGTGGGAGTTAGAATCCACCATGAAAGAAAAATACCATTATTTATTTCAGTAAATCTCGGGTCGAGATTTATTTTAAGGGGGTGAGGATGTAACACCTCGAAAATTCGTGGTAAATAGAATAAACAACACGTGTCATGAATGACAACAAGCGTTGTAAACCCGGATTTGTTTTTAATGTCCTGGCAGGAATTAAAGTGGCGTCATGTTAAATTTTTACCTCTGAACGACCTCAGTTATAATTCCTAAGGCCAATTAAATATTTCACACATCTATGTTTCCCTAAAATCAGTGAATTATTGTCATTAATAGAATTCGAAAAGCATGATAAGATCCCACGAAGAAAAAGAATAAAAACCCTTCATTTTCGGGTCTTGTTTATGGATTCAAGCAAACAATTCTTCATGGTAGGGTAGTATACTGTATAAGGCACATTTGAAAGGTCCCTAATTGTTAATTGAGGCCCCAAAATTCGTGCAAGTGGACTACCTTTTCGAACAAATGAAAGAACAAGCAAACAGCCCCTGATGACTGTTTACGGACCGTAAGCAGATGTGCTTACGGTGCGCAAGCTGCGCACAGCGATCAGGAAACAGGCTGCTGCCTGTTTAACGCGAATCTGACCCGTTTGTCCGGTTTCTTCTCACTTATGAACGATCCTAGGCAACCCCTAAGCACTAGTAACATGTGTATATCAGTTGTGGAGAGTTGTAGACTTTGTTGTCAATAAATCATGGTGCCTTGAACACTATATAAACCTCATAAGTTGCAACTCTTTGATCATTCCAATCACAATTCACTTCTGATCAATTTTGGGAGCTTCCAAGCAGAGCAAGCCTTCCTAATTCATCAATTAAACACTTTGTAAGTTGCCTAACCTTTCTAAATTAATTATAGCTTAGTATTTTAGCTAAAAGTCGAACCGACGTAACTACGGTTTGACTTCTTAATTAAATAATGATAGCTCAGTCGTATGTCAAATTAAAAGTACCGTTAAGTAGGTAATTATATGGGTATTAAACCCTTATAAGGGCACGTACTGATTCCAGACCTAACTAGGTCATTTGCCGAGTCAAACGTTGACCGAAAAAGTCAACAGTTATGTAAATTACAATTTAATGCACGATTAGCAATACGTGATGCGTGTAACCTGTTTTAAACTTAATATAACTTGGTAATAAATGCACGGACATGTCTAAACTGGTCAGACTCGACAACTCTCAGTTTTAAACCGGTTCGGAACCGAAAGTCACGAAACTATGACTTTTACGTTGACTTCAGTTCTGGCCCGAGTTAGATGGAATTAGAAATGCCTTAATGCTTCATTAGGGTTGGGTTACATGATAGTATAAGCCTCTGTACTTGTTTCGTTGATTACCCAATTAATATACATGTTTCCGTTAATCGCTCATATGTTGACCATTATGCCCTTATTACCTTAAAACGTGATTTGTGAAAATGTAAAATTGTAGGAACCTTAAATATTGATATATAAACTTGTATGCACAATTTGACATCAGTTTGACTTGTAGATTAAGAGTTATGCTCATTAGCGTAATTACGGTGCTTTATGTTAATAAAATGGCGTAATTAGCGTATAGCCTAGTTAAACATACTTTTTGATATCAAATATTTTACCCACTAATGTAATATATTATTTTGGGATTTTTAAATATTTTTAATTAATTTTAGGCTGAGCATAACTCGTAGTCGCAGGCTTAATTCGGTAATTGTCGGTTTTGCCCTTACGGGCCATAAAATGAGTTTTACACATCTAAACGACTCCAAACCTTTTGCTACTGATTAGTTATGATAAATAAATTATTTTAAGCCTTCTGGAAACATAAAAATGTCAGATTTAAGTATCGAACCCGGTAATGGCCTTTAATCGCCTAATTTAGCGTTTTTAACGCATAGTATGTTTTAAAATCACATTGGACATACCCGGGTTGATACCTACTGATATAAGAGGCAAATTATCATATTTTAACAGTAAGCAAAGGTTGATAAACTCAGACTTCAGTTTTGAGCTTTTCGGCTTATGTGAAATTACCAAAATACCCCTACGGGGCCTAGTTTGGTTAAAAATGATAAGATTCACATACATGCTTTAACCTACTGATGTAACTTAGCAAATTGAGTATATTTACTGATTACATCAGACCTGTAACTCAGGTTGTCACTTAAACTCTTTTATAAACTTTAAAATGACCAAACTACCCCTACGGGGCCTAGTTTGTGTTTAAACACGTTTCGGGCATAACGAAAGATGCATTACTGATGTCACAACATATTTGAGACATAATTAACTTAGGAAACCTGTATATAGCTCTCATGACTACCCGTCACGCTTATTACGCGTACGGTTCGGTTTATGTAACAAGTTTACATAAATTAGCCGAAACGGGTCAAACCTTAACGGTTTTATCTCAAAATCCAGAATGTGAATAATAAACCCATAATAAACAAGTCTTCAAACTTGTCGGGTCTGAATCACATTCTATCCGGTCTTCGCTTAATCGTGCGTACGAACCGTATCTTGAAACTAGCCGGTCTAAGCTTAAGCTTAATAAAAGACCCGTTAGGATTCTAATAGGTTATATTAAACCTTCGTTCCAGATTAGGAGAAACAGTAAAAGCTACGTGCATTCTGCTTATTGTGATTTATACTTGCATCAGGTAAATACTTTTAACTTATTTTCCCTATACGGGCTTGGGTTACGGTACATAGCGTACCGCTTGATCGGGCATCAAATCTCCACGCTTAGTGGGTAGTTGAATAATTTGATCGGCTCGTTTAAACAGTCTTGTTTACTTTACAGCCTTTGGGGGGTTAATGACCATGTCCCGGATATCCTTGGCATCATCTTACGAGATTGGCCACGACCTGAGCACGGGGTGTAGGCGTACACCGTCCGTGTATAACTCATTATAGTGGTGTGTCTTTTGATCTTTAACCCGGACTAGATTCGGGCTACTGAACGCATAAGTAACATGTAATTCGTTCACAAGATTTTAATATTAAATAATTCTCCCAAGTTAAATAAAATGATTTATGCTACGTGCATCCAAACCAATTTTCAATCATTTTCTAAAATGAGTCAGTTGAATGTATTTACCAGTGTAAACTGACGTATTTTCCCAAAAAGACTGAATGCAGGTACTAAACGAAATTTGGCTGGATTATCTCCTAAGCATCAATAAAAGTCTCGCAAGCTTAGGATGCCAGAAGTCTGTTGAACCATAAATGTTATTTTGTTTCGATCCGTTCTGTGGATAAACACCGGACATTGTGTCTTTGATTACAATAAATAAATTCGGTTGTATATTATTTTTAAATTGCTTTCGCTGTGCATTATTATATTGTGTTGTTTGACTATTACGTTGCCAACCACGTCACGATACTCCCCCACCGGTGACACGTGGAAATCGGGGTGTGACACTAGTTTTACGATAGAGATTGAATTCACACGAAAGTCTGATCGGGTGCCTAGACTATAGACTAGGTCAATTTCCTAATTAGACCTAATTCCCTATAATTATGGCTCTGATACAAATCTGTCAAACCCCAACCAATGGCGCAATCATCGGGGCGTGGCACTAAGCAAAACAGATTGTTCAAGAGAATCCATAACAACTATTAATGACAATATTTATAAGGTTTAATATCCCATACTATTAAAAAATAAAGCAAAACAGTCATTAAAGATATTCAGTCTCAAAAGCAATACTATTCCGACAACTCAGATTTTATTGTGGGTTTCTAGACTTCCTAATCCATTTGCAGCAAAACATCCAATCAACTTGTCACATACGTTAAAATAAAAGTCAACACATAAAATGTAAAGGTGAGTACACAAGTTTGCATAGATATAGTATAGAAAGCGTTTACGCATAACCAGCATGTAACTCATAGAGAAGTGAAGCAAGTAAGCTATCGACAATGATACAAGCAATACCAACATGACTGGGAGTTATAGAGTGCATGACACATGTCCACCACTGTGAACACGTGAAGTAATAACCTTAATAACCCCTGAATAAACAGGTGTTGAGTCCAAACTATAGTACTATCGTTGCTAAGGGTGGCAAGCAGTAATCACTGTGTAAACATAACATACAAGCATTCATCGAATCATGTATAACATGCGAGAGCGGTTAGCGTTTGTAAAGCATTTAGTATTGTGTGCGTCGTGTTTTGATCTAGAGAACGTATGTAACACCCAAAAGTGTGTTAAGCGAAAAAGGGTTCGAGTATAATCACAGTGTGCGTTTAGCAAGTAAACACAGTCGCTTAGATTGAAGGGAGCGTTGAGTTAGCCTATGAACGGAAATAAAATGTCGAATGGGTTAAGTGTTGTAACAATACATTCGGACGGATGAGTTCCATCCGGACGGATGGCTATTCTGATGGTTTGTGATTGTTTGTGAAAATTTAGAGTTTAGTTAAAAATGTTAATCGGTCGTGGCAACAAAATTTAAACAACAGAGATTATCAAGCTCAGATCATCCGGACGGATGGGTCCCATCCTAACGGATGGTCATCCGGTCGGACGGTCTGTGGTTTGAAGTTTCGTAAAAATCTTCTAAGTAAAAGTTTTAGGTTGACGGAGACGGCATGACGACGGAATCAACCAACTGGCCCTCACCAAGCCCAGTCCATCCGGGTGGGCCTTTCCCGTACGGACAGAAGAGTTGTTCTTGATGAAGATTCATTATTGTCCAGTTAATCGGTCCATCTATTTGGTGGAAATCAGTTTTCAATTCGGCTTTTGACTAAGGTCGAGTCGAGAGTCTGATTGACTCCAATTTCACCAGTGTATCGTGAGCTTCAAATAGAGGTTTCAAAAAACGTTGAAAACCTTCATAAAAGAGTTGAAAAGTGTGAAAATCCTTTAGATTCTAGACAAATCTCGATTGAATGATGCTCCACAACAGTTTGCCTAACCAAACTGAGTGAGAATCACCTTTGAAATGGTTGGAATCAAAGGTTTTTGAGAAAAAGTTAAAGTGTTTGTGTGATTTTAATGAAGAAGATAAAGTAGAAGTGATTAGAGATGAAGATTGAAGAAGATTCGAAGGAAATAGCTTACAAATCGGTCTTGAATCGTGAGTTAAAGCTTGAGAGCGTTTGGGAGCGACTGAGTATGGATGAGAGCAAAGGTGTTAAAGTGAAACACAAGTACACTAATTATAGGCGAAGGCGAAATGCGACTTCCGGATGGTCCCATTCGGATGAGATGGGTCCGGATGGCAGTGTTCGAATGGAGTAGGTGTAACGCCCCAAAATTCGAATGTTTATATTTGTCTTATGTTCTAGTATAATATAACACGAAATAAATAACTAGGCTATTTAACCTAGTTAAGTGTATGGTAAAAACTATTAACGGATGAAAGTTGTGCCAATTAAGTTTTAGTGGCAAACTTGATGGACTAAAGTAGGATAAGATGAAAGTTGAATTATTAAAGTAAAAATTTAACACACACAAACGCACACTTCGTGTGTGTTCTGGAAGGATCAGAAGAACACAAGGGGGAGCGAAACCCTAACTATGAAAGATCATCAAATTGAAGGGTGAATTGAGGCTTAAATTCATGAATGAACATGAATTAATGATCACCTACACGAGGGGATCATGAGGTATGTTTTGAAATTTAGATTGGTGATCTTGTATGAATTGGGTTATGTAGTAATTCTAGAATTTGTATGAAATTAGGCATGAATATTGGTTATAATCATTATATAGGAGGATAATTATGTTTAATTTTTGCTCACTAGAATGATTTGAAGTGAAACCCACTTGATGTAGGATTATGATGAAACTTGATGATCATGAAGGTGAAAAGAATTGATGTAATATTGAAGTATGAATTGTGTATTAGAGTAAATTGATAAATGAACTTGATTTAGAATGAAAGCTATGTAAAATTTGTGGAATTTGATGATCATGATATGAATTAGTAATATTATGCATAAAATACTTGTACTATGTGCATAGAAAGTAATATGCACACCAAGTGTATGATGAAATGTCTAAGTGCAGTTAGGAGGTGAAATTATATGAAACGGCTTGATGTATATAGTGTCGTTCGTATAGCTTATTAGAATGTTACGGATATATGAGGATAAGCCGAAAGCTCATATGATGAATTGTTGACTTCTGAAAGTCAACTATGCATAAGAAGCATGATTGGATTTGTTGTTGTAAAGTTAGGATTATAGGAAGTTGTATGGTACATGTTATGTCACAACACGTTATATGGAATGGCCTGATGAATTGCATGAGTTTAAAAGGTTATTAATTTGGTTATATGTCTTTTGCTAGTTAGAAGTGACTAATGAAAGTCAAATGTGAAATATGTGATTGATATGATCGTTAACATGTACAATTGTGTATGCTAACGAGAATGTGATTTTGGTGACATGAAAGTATAGGAATCATGTCGAGATGGACTCAAGCATGAAGGGCTAATGGGTCAAGAGGAGGCAAGGAAACGGATACAAACACGGATGCATAAGGTAAGTGATTTCCGAAATCACTTCTTAGTTGGTTTAAGTAAGGTAGCGTCTAATTAATAAAGCATGATGACTATTGAAGAAAATATGGTTTTGGTTGCATGAAAACGGTGATTTTTGCTAAGTAGTCCGATCGGGTCAAAATGAGGTCTTGTTGAGACAACGGGATAATGCCAAAGTAATGGCTACGGAATTATAATCGGGTAATGGGTAAAATTGTTCATAAGTATGTTAATTGAGAAACGGAGACGCGGATTAATAGTCAAAAGACTCGGCCGTGAGTAATGACTAATGGATAAACAATTTCGTGAATGGAAATTTTATTAACAAAGTTGATTTCGTAAGAATTGAATGAAAAGAATGAGTTTAACGTACACTGGGCATCGGGTGTCCGAATAATGTAAAAGTATTATAGTTATAATGATCTTGTAAGTTTTGGGTTAGAATAAATAAGTCGTTTGATGAAAATATGAACGGGTTAAAAATTTAGAATTTCTTTTAGTTTGAATGTTGAATTTTAACTCCCTATAATGGAGAATTAAATTATGATCACGTAGGAAGAAACGGATCGTAAAACGGATGGGTAAATCGAAAGTTATGCAAGTTTTATGGTTTTTATGTTTGAGTATTTTGAGCTGGGAATCTGCAGCTCAAGAAAAATGAGTTTCTGTCGAAAAAGAGGCTTGGCGTCGCGTGATGCCCACCTCTTATACCCGTCGCGTAAGGCGACGCCCTAAATTTCCGAAATTTGTTTGAATTTTCTTGTTTTGACTCATGAAACTTGTTTCTATGCATTATTAAGTTATCAAAACCATTTCTTGTTTGATTTCGCATCCAGACTCGATGTTTTAATGATTTCCAATGTCCCATAATTTATTTTAAAGTCGGTCAAGAACACAAGTGATGTTATGAGCCCCCGCATAACGAAAGTATGGAATTTTCCTTTCGTGTTAGTGAAGGAAGTCTATAAGTAATCGAGTCTAAGAATGAGTGAATATGAAGGATAGTAAGTATAGAATTTAAATCATGTAAGTTGTGATTATGTAAAGGTTTATGGGTTTAAGTTATTAAAAGTGGTAAGCGAGAGCTCGTATGTATGTGTGGATATGTGAATGTGTGCATATATATATATATATATATAGTGTAAGGTTCATTGGGGAACACTAAAAAAGTGGGGAACAGTGGGGAACTGACTCAAACGAACTCCGATTGGACTCATTCCAGCGGCGTTGGAACCGGCTCGTCAAACCCTAACTAGGATCTCTTAACCCTAAACCCTAAATCATAACCCCTAAACCCTAAATATATTAGGGTTTGACTTTTATGGTTTAGCTTTAGGGTTTAACTTTAGGGTTTAGCTTTAGGGTTTAGGGTTTAGCTTTAAGGTTTAGGGTTTAGCTTTTGGTTTAGCCTTTAGGGTTTAGCCTTTAGGGTTTAGCTTTTAGGGTTTATAGTTTAGATTTTATGTTTTAGCTTATATTTTAGCCTTATTTTTTAGCTTTAGGGTTTAGAGTTTAGGAGTTAGGATTTAGGGTTTAGGGCTAAAAGATCTTAGTTAGGGTTCGACGAACCGGTTCCAACACCGCTGGAATGAGCCCAATTGGAGTTCGTATGAGTCAGTTCCCCGTTGTTCCCCACTTTTTTAGTGTTCCCCAATGAACCTTCCCCTATATATATATATATATATATGCAGGTGTGTATGTTTGCATGTATGTAGGAATTAGGAATGTTTACATGTGTGAATGTGAGATGTTTTAAAGGCATGGATGAATGTTTTAAACACACTTGAACATTGATGTTTACTAATGTTGTGCTTGAGATTTGAAGGCAATGCAGGTATGAGCTTGTCGGGTTATGAAGGATTAAGCCGAATTTGGGATAAGAGAGTTTAAGAGAATGCTTGAATGAATCTATGTTTACATCATAGATTGTTAAACGGCTCCCTATTATGTAGAATAATATCGTATGGTGTGTTAATGATTAATGAAAAAGTTGTATGTGATGTCCACAGTTATCGCACGGAAATTCTTCCATCACTAACGAAGACATGTGGGCATAGATCGAGTCATAGAGCGTGGATTGTACGGAGAAATGGTCGCGTAGTTTGAATTATGTATCGCTTGAAGCGTTAATTTTTCATATAAGTGTTGTATATTCCTTCTAGAAAACGTTTTGACATTATGTAATTGGACCCTCATGTAAGTAATGTTGTTAATGAAGAAAAGAAATTTTAAGACTCGTTTTCCACTGCGTCGTTATTATGATTAAACATGTTTGGGTCTTACAGTAGGTCTGGATGGCTCCATCCGGTCGGATGGGCTCCATTCAGTCGGATGGTCCATTCGGACGGCGACCGAGTTTTCGTAAAACGAATCCTCTTTTCGCGTGTAGGATGTTCGTTCAATGCGTTTGGTTGTGTTAGTTAGTATGTATACTTTAAGTATTGTAGCGAGAGTTTGAGTGTAGCGTTGTGTTGCATTTCGGTGTGATAATTCGAGTTATGCGAATAGCGTTTGAGTTTGTGTTGCGATAGCATTTGCGAGTAACCATACACATAATAAACACACACAAGTAATCAAATAAACAAATAAACACACAATTTAACAAAAGTAAATGAATAACCAATTCCACGTTTCTAGTTTGCGTTGCGATGAGCGTTGTGATAAGCGTTCAAATAAGCGTGTAAATGTGAATAATGCGTTAAATAAGCGATATAGCATGCATTATAAAATACTTTGAAAATGTAGTTTAAAATATAGTTTAACCCATTTGCGGTAATCGAATCTCGGAGTACGAGCGTTTACAAAAGAAACACGGTAAAAAGGAACAATCCGATGATCGGGTTGTTACATTGTATGCTCCCGGTGTGACCAGAAACATTATTTCAGTTTCTTCACTGTTTGAACAAGGATTCAAGTACGTTTTAACGGTTTTTCTATTTTAGCCTGCTTGAATGATGTCTTTTATTTTGAGGCTAAACCTCGAAATGGTATTTATGAGATTGATGTTCAAACAAGTAATAACATATATCATCTTTCTAAGCATAACAAAGCTGGTATGAATGAAGAACATTTATGGCATTGCAGACTTCGCCACATAAGTAAGGCACAGATAAAATGGCTCCAGTCCGAGGGGATTCTTGAATCCACTGGACAAGACTCCTTTGATGATTGCGAATCTTGCTTAGCTGGCAAACTCACAAAGCACCCCTTTACCGATGTTGGTGAACGAGACCATGGTCTTCTCGAACTCATTCACACTGATGTACACGGCCCATTCAGAACCATGACTAGAAAACCAGCTTGATAGAAAGATAAAAGTACTTCGATCAGATCGAGGTGGTGAATACCTCAACTTTGAGTTTCTCAATCATCTGAAAGGGTGTAGAATAATTTCAGAACCCACTCCACCTGGCACACCCCAACTTAATGGCATGAGTGAAAGGAGAAATCAAACACTACTTAATATGGTTTGATCGATGATGTGTAGAACTAACTTTCCTTACTTCTTTTGGAGTCATGCTCTTATGACCACTGCCCGCATTGTCAATTTGGCTCCGACTAAAAGGTAAACAAAAAACTGCCATATGAGATATGGCATAGGCGTAAACCCGATTTGGAATACCTTAGAGTATGGGGATGTGATGCATACATCACAAGTGATTCTGATGATAAGCTCGATCCTCGAGGCGAAAAGGTTGTTTTCGTCGGATACTATAATAGAAGCGGATATTATTTCTACCATCCTAATGCAAATGTGATTTCCGTCAAACGGAAGGGACACTTTCTCACGGAAGAACTTCTTAATCAAGAACTGGAAATAATGTGGTTGATCTTGAAGAAATTCGAGAACCACAAACAACCGCTAATGTAGTCGGTCCATCTGATCAACAAATAGTTGTTGCCAATGAATCAGACATAAACACAAGCGTTCGCAGAAGTAGTAGAATTCGCAAAGAATCTTATAGATATCTATGGTATCTAAAAGGTCCCGAATTCTTATTAGCAGCTGAGTCTAATGACGAACCTGCTAACTACAAATTTGCAATCTTAGATCAGGAATCTGAGAAATGGCAAGAAGCCATGAATGTAGAGTTGCAATCTATGCATAACAATCAAGTATGGGACTTGGTTAAGCTACCCCCCGAATCTTGGGCAGTAGGAAGCAAATGGATTGTCAAGAGAAAAACCGATATGCATGGAAATGTGCACACCTATAAAGCACTGCTAGTTGCAAAGGGTTTCACTCAAACTCAAAGTATTGACTATGATGAGACCTTCTCGACCGTTGCTATGATTAAATCAAATCAGGATATTGCTTGCCATAGTTGCATAATATGATTACGAAATATGGCTAATGGATGACAAAACCGCCTTTCCTAATGGACATTTATATGAAGATGTCTTTATGGTTCGGCCTGAAGGTTTTGTCGATCCTAAATATCCAACTGAGGTGTGCAAACTAAATGAGTCCATTTATGGACTCAAGCAAGCATCTCGTAGCTGGAGTCTTCATTTTGATTAGAAGATCAAAGAGTTTGGTTTTGTCAAGAATGAAGATGAGGCTTATGTTTACAGAAAGGCTAGTGGGAGCACTATATCATTCCTCATCTTATATGTGAATGATATACTAATCATTGGAAATAACATCCCTATGCTTAACGAAGTTAAACACTATTTGGGATCTTGCTTTGCAATGAAAGATCTTGGAAAAGCTGCTTACATTATAGGAATGAAGATCTATAGGGATAGATCTAAGTGGCTTCTAGGGCTAACTCAAAGAACGTACATAGACAAAACGATGACCCGCTTCAAGATGGAAAACTCCAAGAAAGGAAATGTTCCTATGACTAAAGGAACCGTCTTGAACAAATTGCAATCTCCTTCAACGGACATTGAAATTAAGCAAATGGAAGCAGTTCCATATGCTTCAGCGATTGGTTCGATCATGTGTGCTATGCTATGTACTAGACTTGACGTCTCGTATGCTTTAAGCATGACCAGTCATTTTCAACATAGTACTGGCATTGTCCATTGGACTACAGTAAAGAACATTCTGAGGTAATTGAGAAGAACTAAAGATATGTTCTTGGTGTTTGGAGGAGTGGAAGAGGAGCTCACTTTAAAGTGTTACACTGATGCTAGCTTCCAAAGTGACCAAGATGATTCTCGCTCACAATTAGGATTCGTATTCACTCTCAATAGAGGAGTTGTCTGTTGGAAAAGCTCCAAACAGAGTGTAGTGGTGGATTCAGCCACCGAATCCGAATGTATAGCTACATCAAATGCTGCAAAAGAATCTGATTGGATGAAATAGTTCATCAACGACCTCGATGTGGTTTCAAGTATTAAGAAACCAATCTAGGTGTTCTGTGATAACACAGGAATCATTGTTCAAACCAAGGAGCACAGATCACAGAGTTAAGTACATTCTAAGAAAGTTCCACTATATACGGGAAATACTGGAATGAGGAGACATCTTAATAAGCAAAATAGACACAGATCAAAACCTAGCAGACCCGTTCACTAAACTGATGACTCAGGACAAGCATGACTGACATGGGAATGTTGTCGGTCTTAGATTGGCTAGCCATTTGTTTTGATTTAGTATTTGGATGTACGAACATTCAAACAATTGTACCTTTTGAATTCACCTTTGATTTACTGGTTAAATGCAAAGTTTGAATCTTACAGCTGTGTTCGATTTTGATATGTTTAATCCATGAATCATGTATTCTAAATTATCCGTAGTTGGTTAGACTCGTGGGAACGACTCTGAATTAAGGCTATTCTGACTTTAGACTCAAGGAGTTGACTTCCAAACTCACAAACCTCATTGTGAATGATGTTGGATGTAACTCGCATCAAATCATCTTCATGGATCTTGTTCATAAGATGTATGTGATTTAGGTATACTCATTTAGTAGCCGCTGACTTGAGATACATACTAGAACTTTCGTTTACTAAAGACTATTCTTTGATCAGTGTTAAACGTTGTCGCGGAACTGCCAGTCATAAAGGCATTGGTTGGGAGTGATTTTGAAGTTCAGTGGGAGTTGTATGTAGTCAAGATGAGATTCTGTACTCTTACATTATATGTAATAGTTAGACATCGGGGCGCCCTCGTTGATTCAAACTGGTGAAGTGTAAGACCTTACCCAAACTTACTGTGTGTTTGATTGGACCACTTTGATTCTAGAACGAGAACGATAATGATTGAAAGCCGTGTGAGATTGAATCTGATCCATGTCTCATTGTTCAATTGATGTCTTTTACAGAAAGGATAGATGACGAAGATTGCCATAAGTCTACAGTCTTCAAGTAGCAAGTTGTTGCTAAAAAGAAGATACCTTGGTTAATGACTTTAAAGTGTCATGACCTGTTGGGGGCAGCTATATGTAGCTAGAGCACCGCTGGCTGTCTGCCTTGAGATCTTATTGGAGACCATCCAAGTGGGAGCTGTTGGATATTATGTCTGGTTTGACCCGTAAGAGTTACACCTTGGGCAACGAACTAAAATCCACTTAACCTGTTTAACTGGTAATTACGAACGACATACGAAACGGATCATAATTATATTTATGATCATGAGCGGGTATTAACTGAGAGACGGGTACATAGACCGGGTGAGACGGGTATACTCATCTTGCCACTTGTCGCACATGCACCCATCCTGCGCCACTTGTCGCACATGCACCCCTGCATTGCCACTTGTCGCACATGTATGAAGTCTTAGGCACTTGTCCAACTTCCACGTGCATGTCCGCCATATGTCGCACATGTATGGATCTCCATATTCTATTTAAATGGAAGTTGGGACTTGCATTTGATGTATGTATGGATAAAGAACCAAAATGCTCTCAAATACATAACCGAGGACTATCGGTCCTCCGCCGTTGTGAGCTCGGCGCCGCTGCCTTGCCGGCCACCGGCGAATGCCAACACTGCCTTGTCGCCGGCTGCCACCGCCTGCCAGCCGCCGCTGTAACACCCCGTGTTTTCATAAGTGAAAGTCAAAGTTAAGGTCAAAGTCAACGACCGATCTCGCGCAACTTGACTCGTAGAAATGTTTTTATTTTATTTATATTATGTGGAGTAAGTGTCGTACATTATACTAATCGAATCGTGTTAACCGTATTTCAATCAATCTACGACTGTGAATGATAGGAAGTAACAATGCGATAAAGTTAATCGACTAATAATCAAGCTATACTAATCGAATCGACATCAAATCGTAACTCGAGCTATGTATTTTTACTTGTCGTTCATACGTGTGTGTGTGTGCCTTAAGTGTTACCTGTGCATGTTTATTTATGTTTTGTTGTGGTAATCAAGCGAACTCAATCGAACTCAAAGTGTAACTCGAATGTAATCGAACCCAAACCCGAATTCCGAATCGAACCATGTTATATACGAAGTAGTTGGGACTAAAAGTAATTTGACTAGGAAACCCTATCGAATCGCTCGCAATCGAAACCGAAGCGTCGTCGCACCGAACGCACCGTTCAGTCGACATCCGGACGGATGGTCCATCCGCACGAATTTCCAATCCGCACGGATTGCCAATCCGCACGGATTGCCAATCCGCACGGATGACCAATCCGCACGGGTAAATAATCCGGGTGACCTGCAATCCGCACGGATCACCCTTTCCCCTTTTAGCATCCTATAAATACCCGGGTCACTCTCCCAACTTTCCACTTTTGGCAAGTAACGTCCGACCAGCACACTCTCTTCACCTTTTCTTCGATTTCTCTCAATCCAGGTAAGATCTCGCCCTAAATCTTGTACATTCTTGATCTATGCACACTTCTACACCTTTCTATCTTTCAAATCTCAACTTTTAACCGTGAAATCATCAAGATTTGAGGTATTCTCGGGTGACGTCATCATAAAGTTCTCATGAACTTCAAGTGTGACCTCATTCCACCAAGAATAACTCAGATCTGAAGGATTTCCACAAGATTTCACAACAACTTCACCTAAATCTAAACTTTTCTAAAGATAAAAGAGTTGAAAGAAATAAACTCAAGTTTTCTCCTTCTTTTACCCTCAAAAACGGTACGAATCGGATCAGTTCTAGTCTTCCACTCAATATTAGTGATGCACTAGTCCTAGATCTGGATTCTACCCGCAAGACACCTGATTTCGGGTTAGACCGGAATGACCGTTCTAAGCCGCCGACAGGCCGAGTTAGGGTGATTCCTGGCCGGCTTAGTCATTCGGGTAAGAATGAAATTCCAAGTGGTTGCCACGTAATCAGAACGTCTCGATAAAACGACAGCAGAAACCAAGAGTAGACGAATGGAACAACCAGAACGAGAGGCTGTCCGCACGGACAAGTTGTCCGCACGAACAAGTTATCCGCACGGACAGATGATCCGGACGGGTTGTCACCCAGACGAACTACACTTGGGACCCACATTCAAAACGAGGTTTGAGTATCGACGAATGAACAATCCGGACGGACGACCTCTGAATGGATTACTCTTCGGATCATGAGATATTAAGACCTTAAGCAATTTCAAACAATGTTCATCCGCACGGGCAAGTTGTCCGCACGGGCAAGTTGTCCGCACGGACAGACTATCCAGACAGATTGTTGTCCGTGCGACCGGCTTAGAGACGTGTCCGCACGGATTACCATCCGGACGGATTGTTGTCCGTGCGACCGGCTTGAAGGGTAGAGATGCTTAAATGTTTTCTAAAGGCTACAACGAAAACTTCAAAGCACAAACCATCGTACACGAACACATCCTTAAGCATAGGAAGAAACAATCCACTCGAATAGTAATCCACACGTACTACTTGTCCGCACGAATAAACAATCCGCACGAGTGACTAATCCGGATGGATTACCATCCGCACGGATTACCATCTGCACGGATAACTCACTCGCACGGATAACTCACTCGCACGGATAGTTAATCCGCACGATCAATCATCCTACTCATTCTCACTTTGTACTGTTTTACGCGCCACTTATCGTTACATTATCGAATCTATTCAGGCTAACCGTACTCGCTGAAAAGCGCTCCCTTCAATCCATAGTCGCTGTGAGTATACTTGAACCCTTTTTACTTTTAGCACTTTGGGTGTTACATACGTTACGAATATTCAAACTACAACTATCACACTACTCAAGCTATTTTAACGCTAAACCATTAATGCATGTTATACGTGGCTTATGAATGCTTGTTTGTTATGTTTACACATGGAATGTTGTCTACTTGCCTTAGCAACGATAGTACTATAGTTTGGACTCAACACCCGTTCACACGGGGGTTGTTAAGGATCTTTTACTTGCATGGATTACGGTGGTAATCATGTATTGCGAACTGCCTCGGGCAGTCAACCCGCAGTCACTGGTATCGATGGATCTATGTCGATAACTAACGTGCTTCATTTCACTATGTGTACGTGCTGGTTATGCGTAAACGAATTCGAACTCTATATGCTATTAACAAACTTGTATGCTCACCTTTACATTTTATGTATTGACTTTATTTTAACGTATGTGACAGGTGCTTAGGTTGCTTGTATGCTCTTTGTGCTGTGATGAAATCGAAGCTAGGAACTGGAGTCCTAGAAACCAACGAATAAATTAGTTATGTTTAAATCTGAGTTGTCGGAACAGAATATTTGTCTTGATGCTTGTCTGCAATAATTATTTAACTATTTGAGATACGGTATGGGACGTATTATTTAAATTAAATGGTAATGATAGTTGTTATGGAAACTTCTGGACAATCTATTTCGCTCAGTGCCATGCCCCGATGATTCCGCCATCGGTTGGGGTGTGACAGCCGCCAAATGCAGTCGCCGCCCAGCTGTTCGCCGCCGCCGGTGGCCGCCGGCTGCCGCCGCCCCTTTCGCCGTATCTCTTTGGTTCGTAACACTAGCACGTGTTCGTTGAACCTCGGTGTCTCAACCGGTTAGTCATTAACCGAGGTATATCTTTCTCATCGGTAATTAAATATATTTTCACTGTGCTCATATTTGCATGTAACCGGATCCTATCGGATTTCGTTTTGTTGATCACTTATTTATATTTATGCTGCGTTTTATTAATTAACTCGTTTAATTAATTAACTATTATTTATTGAACCGAATTTTTGATAAATAAAATTTTAACCGATCACCATGGAAACCCAACATTCGAAACCTTCAAATTATTCAAGATTGGTATTGTATTTGCGTCTATAAATGTGGTGTAAGTATAATGTTGGGTGATGTTTAAGTATAAAATATTGTTGTTTAGGTATAAATATTGTTGCTAAAGAAAAAAAAAATAAGATTAGTAATCTAGAGATGGTATTGAATTCAAGGATTCAACATGTGCATCTTGAGATCTATTTTAATTAATTGGTTGAGTTATAATACAAAGTTTTTAAAAATAAGAAGGGTAAGAAGCCACTAGAGAGTGACAAGTGTCTTAAGAGGAATTAAATGAAAAGGGTAATTTTGTCTACAAGAGGAAAGAGAATATGCACATGCAAGTCACATGTTATTTCCCCTCAATTTTTAAACGTCCGTAACTTTTTTATACATCATTTGTTTTTAAAAAAAATTATACCATAAAATCGAGCGTTTTTTTATCTTTAATATGAGTACCATATTGTTATATTTTTCAAAAAAAATTTAAAAACCCAGTTGCATATTACACAATGGACATGATGTAAAACACAATGTAAAGTAGATCAAAAACACAATCAATAACAACAGATAAAGACACAATGGACAACATACTAAAACACAATGACCATAACGTATAACACAATGGCGATAACATATAACACAATAAGTATCAGACTAAATAAAAACACAATTGATGACAACAGATAAAAGACACAATTAATTACAACAGATAAAAGACACAATGGAGAGTAGATGATGACACAATGGAAAACAAACTAAAAACACAATACACAACAAACTAAAACACAATGAAAAAAGATAATGAAAAAAAATTGAACAAATTATTAAAACACAATGAATAACATATTAAAACACAATGAATAACATATTAAACACAATTACCAGAACTAATAACACAATTTATTGAAAACCCAGATATAACACCATCTTCATTGTGTCATATATTGTGTTATAGGTTCTTATAAAAACGCAATTGATAGAACCCAAATTAACATTGTGTTATAGGTTTTGATAATAACACAATGTAAAGTAGATCAAAAACACAATCAATGACAACAGATAAAGACACAATAGACAACATACTAAAACACAATGAGCATAACGTATAACACAATAGCGATAACATATAACACAATAAGTATCAGACTAAATAAAAACACAATTGATGACAACAGATAAAAGACACAATTAATGACAGCAGATAAAAGACACAATGGAGAGCAGATGAAGACACAATGAAAAACAAATTAAAAACACAATACACAACAAACTAAAACACAATAAACAAAGATAATGAAAAAAATTGAACAAATTATTAAAACACAATGGACAACATATTAAAACACAATGAATAACATATTAAACACAATGACCTGAACTAATAACACAATTTATAGAAAACCCAGATATAACACCATCTTCATTGTGTCATATATTGTGTTATAGGTTCTTATAAAAACACAATGAATAGAACCCAAATTAACATTGTGTTATAGGTTTTGATAATAACACAATGTATAGAAACTCTACTGACCAAAACCCAGTTAAAAGACACAATGACCTGAACCTTTAACACAATGCAATAAAAAAACCCAGTAAAAATGAATTTTTTTTATTTTATTTTTATATGATAATATGGTACACATATTAAAGATAAAAAAACACTCGTTATTATGGTGAAATTTTTTTTTAAAAAAATTGTCGTATGAAAAAGTTATGGACGTTTTAAATCGATGGGGGAATTGGCATGTGCCTTGCATGTGGAGAGAGAAAATCCATAAATTTAGGATTCCCTTTATGCCCTTCTATTATCTTCTTTTCCCTACAATTAATCTCAACCCTCCAAATCTAAGATCAATGGACTAGAATCCTTCTTAACCTTCTTATTTATTTTATCCTTTGTATTTAATCCTAACCCTTAATTAATGTATTGATTTTACGTAACTTGAAGGATATATAGCTCATAACTATAAAAACTGACGGCGGGTGTCTTGTTGCCTACAATAATTAAGATGGCAGTGGTTTTTGCTGACTTTTTCTAAAAAATTTCTAGAAGCATAAACGTTTTAAATACTATTTAAATTAAATTAAAACTTTGATATATTCATATAAATAGTCATATTGCAACAACAAGCAAACACATATAAGTTTCTTTCCAAACTTAGCGAGAACATAGATGAAAATGTCTTTCAACATACAAGTATTTCTATTATGTTTTCTTCCCTTACTTTTTGCCTTACTTGTTTTGAAATCATATTTTTCTTCTTCAAAATCTCATAAAAACCTACCACCATCCCCACCAAAGTTACCACTAATAGGAAACCTCCACCAGTTAGGCTTGAGTATGCACGCTGCCCTTCACTCCATGGCTCAAACTTATGGTCCAGTTATGTTGCTTCATTTTGGCACCGTGCCTGTAGTTGTAACCTCATCTGTTGAAGCATTTAGAGAGATTATGAAAACCCAAGATATAACATTTGCAAACAAACCTGTTACAAAGATTCTTACTAAACTTGCTTTTGACGGTAAAGACATAGCTTTTGCCGCATATGGAGAGCACTGGAGGCAGGTGAAAAGCATTTCCGTACTACATCTTTTAAGCAACAAAAGGGTTCAGACGTATCGACAGGTGAGAGAGGAAGAAGTTGCTCATATGATCAAAACAATTCAAGAAGCCAATGGGTCCGTTATTGATTTAAGCGAGATAGTTACTACACTTACAAACAATGTGATCTCTAGGGTGGCTATGGGGAGAAGATTTGAACATTCGAAGATTAAGCACTTACTAGATCGGTTTTTGGATTTGGTGGGACGTTTTTCATTCGCGACTTATATTCCGTCGCTAGGGTGGATCGATATATTGACTGGATTAGATCGAAAAACTAATGAACTTATTAAAGAAGTTGATGAGTTTTGTGAAGATGTCATCCGTGAACATGAAAACAAGAAACAGTCTGGTGACAAAGACCAAGATCTTGTTGATATCTTATTAGAAATTCAAAGAGATAACTCGTCGGGTTATCATCTTGAAAGAGATGTGATGAAGGCTGTCCTCTTCGTAATATCTCTCTTTCTCTCTCTATATATATATATACACACACACATATATTAGAGAATTTTAACATAAAAAATAATTGTAAAGAATTCTAAAACTGTAAGCATCTTATACAGTGACGGATCAGGAAATTTTTTACAGGGGGTTCCTTTTAGTAGATTTTCACTAGTTCTAACTAATTTTTTAACCATCACCTGTATATTTGTGTGATATGATTCTTGTTTCGTAGGACATGTTTGTTGGTGGCACTGATACAACATTCACACCCTTAGACTGGGCGATTAATGAGCTATTACAAAACCCACGTGTTATGAAAGAATTGCAACAAGAGGCACGCAAAATAGGACAAGGAAGATCAATGATCCCCGAAGACGACCTAGACAAAATGCCTTACCTAAAAGCGGTCCTTAAAGAATCCCTACGACTACATCCTCCAGCTCCAATACTTGGTCCTCGTGCACCAACTAAAGACGTCAAACTACATGGTTACGATATCCCATCAGGTACACGAGTGATGATGAACATTTGGGCGGTATCGAGAGATCCATCTATATGGGAAGAACCTGAAAAGTTTAGACCAGAGAGGTTCTTGAACACCACAATCGATTATAAAGGTTTTGATTTCGAGTTCGTACCGTTTGGCGCTGGACGACGAGGATGTCCTGGTATTAATTTTTCAATGGTTCTTAACGAGTTTGCTTTGGCAAATTTAGTGTATAAGTTTGACTTTGCATTGTTACCTGGAGAGGGTGTGGACATGACTGAAACACTTGGTTTAACCATTCATAGGAAGTTTCCTACACATGTCACAGCAACTCCTTTTAAGTGATCCAATGGTTGCAAGGGTTTGTTATGAAGAAAGGATTGTCTTGTGTGTGTATGTATACACACACATATACATATCTAATATTTTTCAATACCATGTAATAAATTGTTATGCTTCATGTTAAAAAAGTAGATATAAAAGTGTATTGAAACTAATAGTTTTAAAATGCTATGAATTTATTGTGTGTACTCAATATATCCATTCTTGCTCTCAATTTGGTTATGTATCACCTAATTCTTTTATGGAATTGGTATGGGATCCGGAGCTCTATATGTGCGCACATAAAGGACAAAACTTGTAATTTACTCATTTCTTTTTGCAGAAGACATTTGTGTAAATGCACCCTCCCCACCACTACTCAAGTGTCTATTTAAAATATAAATATAAAAGTAATAATAAAAGAAAGTAAAATAACTTTTAATTAAAAGATAAAAAAAGTAAAAAGAGAAGGAAAGAAGGTCACTGAATCTTTCAATTGTTATACATATAATGTTGCTCTTAATTTTACCTCCGGGGTCCATGGAATAGAAACCTTAGATGGGTTAGAATGTAACATATCATCACAAGATCTATTTTAATATATCTTATAACTAGAGATGGGTTAGAATATAACATGTGCATCACAAGATCTATTTTAATATATCGTACAATTTGAAGGATATATAAAAATTGAGGGGGGTGTCTCCTTGCATACAATAATTAAGATGACAAGGGTTTGTTGCTGACTTTTTATTAAAAATCTCGATCATATAAATATGTCATATGCAACACAAGCAAACACATATCTTTCTAAACTTAACAACAACATTAATTATAATTAAAATGTCTTTTGGAGCACAAGTATATCTGTTATGTTCTTTTTATTACTTTTTCCCTTGTTTTAGAATCAGATTATTCTTCTTCAATTAGGAAACCTTCACCAATTAGGCTTGTGTATGCACTGAGTTCTTTAGTCCATGGCTCATACCTATGGTCCAGTTATGTTGCTTCATTTTGGCACACTATGCCTGTAATTATAACCACATTTGTTGAAGCAGCTAGAGAGATAGACTTAAAGTCATATCGACAAGTGAAAGAGGACGATGTTCCTCGTATGTCCAAAACTATTCAAGGAACCAATGGATCCGTTATTGATTCAAGCAAGGTAGTTACTACACTTACAAATAATGTTATCTCTAGGGTGGTATTGGGTTGGACATTAGAATTTTGTGATCCTCAACTTGTGCTACTCTTGTCTACTATGATGACATGAGTTCTATTTCTTAGGTCACCAATCCAACATACAACAACAACAACAACAACCATACCCAGTAAATCCCACAAATAGCAAAGCTACTTATAGGGTCTGGGGAGGGTGGGATGTAGGCAGACCTTGCCTCTATCCATAGGGATAAAGAGGCTGCTTCCAGAGAGACCCTCGGCTCGAAAACGCACAACAAACCAACACACCAAGTGAAAGAATATACAAATAAGAAGTCCCCGTACCAAGAAATTGATCCGAGTTGACACAATATAATGTAAATCATGTATAATAGCATGCATACAACATCATTTGGGCATAAACACAAGAAGGCAATCACCGGAAAAGTCCCTTAAAGACTAGGAAAAACCTACCTCCTTAAAATACACCTAAGACCTTACTGTAGTATCTTCTAGAAGTCCTTAACCCTAATCCTATGCCTCCACGCAGTCCTATCTTGGACCATGTCCTCAGAAAGATGCAACTCTACTAAATCATGCCTAATCTGCTCATCCCATGTCATTTTGGGTCTGCCTCTTCCTCTCCTCCCCTCGACAGTAAGAGTTTCCACTACTCTAACTGGTGTCGTCGTTTCCCTCCGCTTCACATGCCCAAACCATCTCAATCTCCCCTCTTTAACCTTCTCTGATATACTAGCCACTCCTAATCTTTCCCTAAAAACCTCATTTCTTATCCGGTCTAACCTCGTGTGTCCACACATCCACCTCAGCATCCTCATCTCTGCTACCTCCATCTTGCGCACTTGTGTCTTCTTGATAGCCCAACAGTCTGTTCCATATAGCATAGCGGGTCTGACTGCTACCCTGTAAAATTTCCCCTTTAATTTAGTTGGGAACCTCCTATCGCACAATACCCGACTGGCTGCCCTCCATCTACACCAGCCAGCCTGTATGCGATGGGTTACATCACTATCTATGTCACCAATCCAACATCAAGGCATCAAACATATTGAAAAACATATATCCCTCATCTACATGAGCATGCTAACAAATATTCGTTACACGCATCACATTGGCTCATGTGTTTGTCGTGTAGTTCATGCTCCATGGTTTTTTTAGACCAAAGGCTTTTCGCCCTAGCTCTTTCTAGAATTCGGCTAAAGCGTGAACCCAATCATAGCAGTTCCAAAGACGCAACAAGTAGGATGCAACTTGTAAATCAACAAAATTATACATTATTATTTATTAATATCTTAAACCCGAGCCACAAAATCCGTCAAGAAAGAACAACCGAGAAATTACAATCCAAACTATAGCCGAGAAACTCGGATTTTAGGAAGTTAAAACAGACCATAAGAGTAACAACATATACATAAACATTTACTTCCATTTCTTGAACCCTGAGAACTTGCCCTTGCCCTTACCCTTGCCAAACTTCCCATGCTTCCCACCTTTGCCATGCTTACCCGCCTTGAACTTGCCGCCACCATGCTTACCATGTTTGCCACCACTGAAATGTCCCATGCCCGGAATCATGTTATGGGTTCCATGTGATACATTATGGCCTCCATGCCCATGTGACGATGTTAGATGGTGGGCCCCGTATGCGGCTGCAGCTGCTGCTGCACCTCCAGCTAGCATGGTTGGAACGCCATGTCCTGATGAAACATTAAGCCGTGGATTAATAAAAGATTTTTTTTTAAACAAGCGTGCATCATTCACCATTAAAGCAGCATAATTACTTTAATTATCAACCAAGGCTTTCCAAAAAAAAAGTTTGCTTTACATATTCTTTCTGAAAAAAGGTTTAAGGTAATAAGGACTCTTAATCTATCTTTGCTTTTCAAAGATTGGATAAAGTTATCATGTTGATTTGTATTTAATCAGACGAATATTTTTTTAAATAATGGTCTTAAATATCTCCTCCTAAATTAAGAGCACTTGAGATACATGATATATTTAAGGGTAAATTGCATTTTACGTCCTTTAAGTTTCAGCAAAATTTCAGGCGGTGTCCATTAACTAACGAAATTAAACAGCAAATGTCCTTTATGTTCTAATTTCTTTACAGGCGGTGTCCTTTCTCCCTAAAAAGATAACAAAAATAAAGAACATTCGCTATAAAAAAAATTAAAACATAAAGGACATCTGCTGTAAAGAAATTAAAACATAGAGAACATCCATTGTAATTTCGTTAGTTAAAGGACAACGCCTGAAATTTTGCTAAAACTTAAAGGACATAAAATGAAATTTACCCTATATTTAACCTGTGAACTGGCATGACAATGTAAAATATGAAACCTGATAAAAACGGAAGTATGATGTTGATGAAAACAACTTACCTCCTGAGCTATGTGGAGCAGAGTGCCCTTGTTGTGGTGGGTATCCTTGGGGGGGATACCCTTGTTGTGGTGGGTATCCTTGAGGAGGATACCCTTGCTGTGGAGGGTATCCTTGAGGGGGATACCCATGTTGAGGTGGGTACCCTTGTTGTGGAGGGTACGCTCCACCATGCTGTTGATGGTTCTGTGCGTATCCAGCAGCAGCATGTCCTATATTAGAGAGAAGCCCTTTGTCCTGAGTGTTATGATGTTCTTCTCCGCTCATGTTTTCTTTAGTTTAGATTACCTGCAATGACAATCGAAGAAGAAAGATAGCTCCTAAGTAAGTAACGCGACAGTTTAATATGATAATTGTTTCTTGAACTACACTACTTTGATCATACATCAATATAACGAAAAAATGGAGTCTGAGACACTGACTATCGAAACCATAGGTCATCTCACCTTGTTTTCAAAGGCAATTTAGTTTAACATGATTCTGCTACTTTTCAAGTCATAGTTGTCAATAGCTAACAGCGGACGATAGCGACAAGCTACCTATATGCTGCGTAATGATAACGACGAAATAGCGCCCACTATTTCATGTTTAGCGATAAAGTAGTAGAAAATTTAAGATATATTTTACATGTATACTTTATCAAAATACGCAAATTTTACATGTATATTTCATCTCAATACACTTCTTTTTTCAATCGTGAAACAGAAAAACCCCAATGGGCATCGCTATTTATCTCTAAAAATAAAATTAAAAAAATACAGAAAAGGGCTATATTTGTCGCTGTTAACCCGCTATAGCCGTTATTGACAACTATCTTTCAAGTTATGAATAAGGATATAAAATTGCCCATCGAAGATGAACAATAATAATCTTATGACTAATTTCACGAACACATCATGTATACCCAAAATTAACTACTTTCCACAACAATAACATGATTCATGAACACAGAAACAAATATGCGACTAATTTCTTAACAATTTTTAGTTTCATATTCAAAACCTAAAAATTAGGGCTTTTCAGATGCAAAATTGGGGATCTAGATTCTAACATATTTTACATCTCACGTACAGATATAATCACACATTTGAAATCTGGAATTTCAGATGTTCATTGTGCAATGATCTAGAGAGAGAAAGTGCTGAAAAATCGAAGGATTATGATATAAGTAGTAACACATTTGATCATCATGAATTACACAGATAAATGGAATTGAGGGTGATGATTTGCAGAATTAATTATGAAAGAAAAGGAAAGGAAAGGAAAGTTGTGTTGAAATGCTTACCGGATGATGTGATGTGATTTGGTTTGAAGTTGAAATTGGGCAAAGGCGGGCAGGAGGAGGAGGAGGCTTTTCTTGTGATGGATATAAGATGATAAGTATACGTTGAATATATATACACGTACATAAGATAAGATAAAATATACGTCGTGCAGCGACGCGTTTACTTGGATATGCCAACGCGTTTCTTCTGCTTATAATTGGTATTTGCTTGAATGGGTGTGGTCTACCACATCTAAAAAAATGGAGTATGGAATGGGTGTGGTCATGCCGGTGTTGTGGAAGGGGCTAGCAAAACGGTCATCAACACCCAGCCATACATTGCCAGGCACGTCACCTTAGGTCAGCGCCCCACGCCAAGCAATATTGCCACGCAAAGCGGGCAACGCTGAGCAGAACGCCAACCAGGGGTGGAGCGGCCGACGTTAAAGGGCCAACAACGCCCAAAAGCCACGCCCACACCCACCAGTCTAAGCGGATATCGTGCTAGCCTATTTGATAGAGATACATGCCTTAGAGCATTCACATCCCTTCCATCTTTTTTTATCCTATAATTTCACTAAAAGCAACTATATTTTCTCTCACCTTTCAATTAAATAATATATTTTTATACTTTTATCATTATCTTTTTTCTTTCCTCCACTCACAACCACTTTCAAAATATATTCAAAAATTATAGAGGGCGAACAGTATCTACTCAAATTTACAGATGAACAGTAATATTTTCTCTCTCCTCTACACACAACCACTTCCAACCACCTACAATCTTTATTCATAATATAAAAAGCTCTTACAGAATTTGGGGGACGAGTTGTGAATGCTCTTAGGCTATACATTGTCAAATGTGTTCTCATGTCAAATTAACATATGAACGCTAAACACTACACTGGAGTGCCAACGGAGGACGTTAAAGGTGATCCCGTCATTGCAATAATGGGGGCCAAGCCCCTTGTAAGATGGGGTCCAACCAATCATATCGTTTTCATTTTTTTTATTTTTTTATTTATTGGTGTAGTCTAAGTAATTAATGCGGTAAAATATTGAATATCAGTCAAGGACCGATATTTAAGATATCGATTATTGTGGTGGGATATCGGTAATTTTAATATCGTGCAAAATTTATATGTATAGCAATTTAACACTAACAATTCAGTATACTTTCCTATGATTAACAAACTAACCTTTTGCAACTTGCAAAACACTTACAATTGTAGCAAGTGGGAACTAACTAAGACTTAAAACATTAACAACTAACAATTAAGACTTAAAACACCAACAACAACAATAAGAAGAAAGACGAGTGATAGAACTAAGAAGAAAGGTACTGATATCGGGAAAATCGGTGATATACTGGTCCAATATCGGTCAATATTGCCGATATTGTCAGTACCGATATTCTGACCAATATTTTGCACCGATATCTCGACAAGGGACCAATAACCAATATATCATTGATATATTAGTGATATATCGGGATATGAACTACATAGGGTGTAGCTATTGAGTAGTTATTCCATTACGTATAGTTATAGGGTATTTAGTTATTGCTCAAATTCATACGTGACGATGACATAACGATGATGTAGCAATGGTTTACTTATCCGGTAACACACAGCCTTAGATATGTGGTCTCAGGTTCTAGATAAGGGGAAATAGTTTTTGGGATTATTGGTCTAAATTATAGGAGTAACATTCCCTATTAAAAAAACAAAAAAGAGATTTATTAATGAAAATCAATAATGGACTAATGGTCACTTGATAAATAACTAGGTTTTTCCCCGCCGCGCGTTGCGCGGGGAATTCCGTCATGAACCGAAAGCCAAACACAAAGACCCCAATTAAACACCCGAAAAAACAATTTCAACTTATTTTACATTTTCACACTCAAAAAAGAGTTCAACGAAAATGTCTTCCTATTTTGTTATGATACAATAATACAAGAATATTTAGAAAGATGCATAGGGAAATTTACAACTCTTAGTAGTTGTTCAGCTTTGTCAATTCAGAAGGAATGTTTCCCCAATAAGAGATTTTTTCTCATTTTTAGAGTACATGTAGGAGAGAGAGTGGTGATGTGGAAGAGAGAAGGTATTGATGTGTTTGTGAGAAAATATGAGAAAAAATGAGTTTGTGAGTAGGGAAAGGAAGAGAGAGGAGAGAGGAGAGAAGAGAGAGGAAAGAGAAGATAGGTGTTTTTGAGAGGGGCAAGAGAGAGAAAATGTTTGATTGGTTGGGCAATGCCAACATGGCAACCTAAAAACATAAAAATTTGATGCTTATTGTGGATGCTCTAATGTTCTTAATTAAGAATTTGCTGCATACATTTTTAGGTTCCATCAGCATGCTAACCTATGGGCAAACTATTGAATGGGAAAAAGGTAGATTGAATTAAGCATATACTCAAATGCTATATTTTCTTTAGATAGTAGGGTGCTGGACACTCGAACAGTATCCAAAAATTCACATAACCTTGATCAAAGAAAATATTCGTAAACATGATTTTTAGCTTTTAATTCGATGTTGGTATCATCAATGTGTCAGTTCTTGGTATCCAAAAAGTATTCACTCATTGTTCTATCCTTTTTTAAATAAAAAATGCACATCATCAATGTACACTTTTCTAAAACCGTAATTTATTCCATATTTTTGTATCTTGATGCCACAACTACCATCCAACACCACCACCGCCACCAGCCTATGACAACACAACCACCTATCCGCCACCATGACCACTACCGCAGAACCACCTAGCCGCCGCCACCACCAAATAAACGACGTCTCCGTTTCAATCGACGATTTGTCCAGAGCTCAGATCTGAGAACAGAAACTTCAGATCTAAAACTCCCCGGGGGTGGTCTGTCTGATATCGCTTAGATCTTTCGTCATCGCTGCTGCCGGCCGGAGACCTGCCGGGTTTGGATCTGTCTCTCTAGCTTCTGCATCTCTATCTCCCTCTTTCTCTCTGTTAGTCTCTTCCGTCGAAGACAGATTTCTATACGTGCTGAGGGGTAAAAATAAAAGGAAGCAAAGTTGAGTGGTGAAAAGCCAAAAGTCACAAAGACCCCTTTGTAGATCTTGCTTGTGCGGCGGAGAATTCGCCGGAGCACCGCCTTCATTCGATGAAGCGTAACCAGAATCCGGCGATCCCATAGAGATGGTGCTTCTTGATATACAGATCTATAGATATAGAGATTTGAAATGAATTTTATCAAAGAGAGAAAATGATAGTAAAGTGAAATCCTTCATTCTCTCTTTTTGTGTTACCTGGGAAAGCAAAGAAGATGAAAAGCTAGGAGTAGGCAACAGAGAGCAAACGTGGCAAGCCAAAGTTAAAACTGCTTGGAAGGGCTTAAATTACGAAAATACCCCTTTACACTGTAGCAAACCTATGTTATCAATTGATATATATAATAATATGCTTTAAATGATTTTATAATATAACTTTGAAATAATTGAACTAAATGATCGTTCAAGAATTGACTTTTTTTTATATAAAATTTTGTTCGATGTTGAATTTAGAAAAAGCAAAATCATGTTCTTCAAGGACTTTTTCATGGGTAATCTCCAAATGTATCACGGATATTTTTTTATTTAAACACTTTATGCGTGAAATTTATTAAAACAAGAACACGATAATTTGCTTTGAGATTATAAGGTGGATTTAAGCGATGATTAAGGTGGGGAAAATGGTGTGGGTGGGAGATTATGAGTTAGGATCAAATACAAATGATAAAATAAATAAGAAGGGTAAGAAGGATTCTAGTCCATTGATCTTAGATTTAAAGGGTTGAGATTAGTTGCAGGGAAAATAAGATAATAGAAGGGCATAAAGGGAATCCTATATTTATGGATTTTCTCTCTCCACATGCAAGGCACATGCCAATTCCCCCATCGATTTAAAACGTCCATAACATTTTCATACGACATTTTTTTTTTAAAAAATTCACCATAATAACGAGCGTTTTTTATCTTTAATATGAGTACCATATTATCATATAAAAATAAAATAAAAAATTTCATTTTTACTGGGTTTTTTTTGCATTGTGTTAAAGGTTCAGGTCATTGTATCTTTTAACTGGGTTTTGGTCAGTAGAGTTTCTATACATTGTGTTATCATCAAAACCTATAACACAATGTTAATTTGGGTCTATCCATTGCGTTTTTATAAAAACCTATAGCACAATAAATGACACAATGAAGATGGTGTTATATCTGGGTTTTCTATAAATTGTGTTATTAGTTCCGGTCATTTTGTTTAATATGTTATTCATTGTGTTTTAATATGTTGTCCATTGTGTTTTAATAATTTGTTCAATTTTTTTTATTATCTTTGTTCATTGTGTTTTAGTTTGTTGTGTATTGTGTTTTTAGTTTGTTTTCCATTGTGTCTTCATCTGCTCTCCATTGTGTCTTTTATCTGTTGTCATTAATTGTGTCTTTTATCTGTTGTCATTAATTGTGTCTTTTATCTGTTGTCATCAATTGTGTTTTTATTTAGTCTGATACTTATTGTGTTATATGTTATCGTCATTGTGTTATACGTTATAGTCATTGTGTTTTGGTATGTTGTCCATTGTGTCTTTATCTGTTGTCATTGATTGTGTTTTTTATCTACTTTACATTGTGTTTTACATAATGTCCATTGTGTTATTATCAAAACCTATAACACAATGTTAATTTGGGTTCTATCCATTGCGATTTTATAAGAACCTATAACACAATATATGACACAATGAAGATGGTGTTATATCTGGGTTTTCTATAAATTGTGTTATTAGTTCAGGTCATTGTGTTTAATATGTTATTCATTGTGTTTTAATATGTTGTCCATTGTGTTTTAATAATTTGTTCAAATTTTTTTATTATCTTTGTTCATTGTTTTTTTAGTTTGTTGTGTATTGTGTTTTTAGTTTGTTATCCATTGTGTCTTCATCTGCTCTCCATTGTGTCTTTTATCTGCTGTCATTAATTGTGTCTTTTATCTGTTGTCATCAATTGTGTTTTTATTTAGTCTGATACTTATTGTGTTATATGTTATCGCCATTGTGTTATACGTTATGGCCATTGTGTTTTAGTATGTTGTCCATTGTGTCTTTATCTGTTGTCATTGATTGTGTTTTTGATCTACTTTACATTGTGTTTTACATCATGTCCATTGTGATTTATGCAACTGGATTTTTGCATTTTTTTTTTAAAAATATAACAATATGGTACTCATATTGAAGATAAAAAAAACACTCGATTTTATGGTATAATTTTTTTAACACAAATGATGTATAAAAAAGTTACGGACGTTTAAAAATTTGAGGGGAAATAATATGTGACTTGCATGTGCATATTCTCTTTCCTCTTGTAGACAAAATTACCCTTTTCATTTAATTACTCCTAGGACACTTGTCACTATCTGGTGGCTTCTTACCCTTCTTATTTTTAAATACTTTGTATTATAACTCAACCCGGGAGATTATAATGTTATTACGTCATATTTTGATTCTGATTCTATGAAATGTAAATTTTACTTTTTTTTTTAAGTAAACTTCATTAACAAAGCCGCTGGCCCAAACCAGGCCGACCAAACGCTACAACGAAAACAAATTACATATTAACAAACTTACACCAATCTACCCAACCAATCCCTTTATGTTTAGATGTGGCAACTGTGACAACTCGAATTTCCGACATTCTTTATTTGCATTTAATGCACGTTGACTTTGACTATTTAGTTGTGTTATGATAAAACCTAGTGTGTTTGCATGGTTGTGTGTGATTGTATAACATGTGTACTGTTTGTAAAACTTAAACTGTTAAACCATATAAGAATCCGACGAAACACAAGTGAGATTCGCCAAGATCGATCTCGACGAAACAGATCAGTTTCGTCAACACCTTCTCGATGAAACAGGCTGTTTCGCCGAGCCCAGTTTCGCCAAAGGCCCAGTACGGCCCAGAATGTTATTTCGCGAATATTTACGTGAAACGGGTTCAGTTTCACAAGTTAGGCAATCAGAAAAACCCTAGAACTCTCTCTCGTCTGTGCGACGGCAACAACCATTGTTCACCATCATCCCTAGCTCTCGAATCCTTGTTTCTTCATCTTGAATCGGTTAGTGTGTGTTTGTTAATCGATTCCATGTTTCTGTATATCACGATTCTTGCTTGCGTATATGATTGAGGTGTGTTACTGCTGTGATAAGAGTATGATTATGATGTTGTAGATTTTGATATGAATGATGTAGTAGGATTTATGTAAAATGCTATGCGAAACCTAATACAATCGAGTGCTCGGTTCTGGATATTGTTATTATGTTCTGATTATGAATACAAGTTAGTATCTTGATAGGGTGCAATGATATGATGTTGTATGTTGATAGGTTATACACATAAACTAGGGTTTATGCTAGACAATGACTCTTGGATGATTGATTTTATGATGATTCGATATGCACATTAACCTTCGTTTGATTTCTGTTATTGATGACGGCTGCTAGAATGATTAGGGTTTATGTGTTATTCGCACCTGCTGTAACTGATGTCTGCGAAACAGACATCTGACGAAACAGGACTCTCGGCGAAACAGAATGTGTTTCGCCAAGAGTCATCAACGAATTAGAATCCTGTTTCGCCAAACAAGATCACGACGAAACAGAACGTGTTTCGTCAAATATATGTGTTTCGCCAACTTATGTGTTTCGTCAATTTGTGTTTCGCCATTATGTGTGTTTCGCCGAACAGAATCTGCACAGTAAATTGGGTTAATTCTGTTAAGCATTAACTGGAATATTTAACTGCTGTTAAGGGTAACCATCTTGTATATGATTGTGATTACGTGCTACATGTTTATACGTGAACGACTGGGACACAAACTGATTAAGTATACGTGCATACTCTAGGATGTGATTGATTTACTTTGAGCACATACTTAGCATACCGAGCAAACCAAGGTGAGTTCACACTCTTACCAAGGCATGGGATTCCCCGGTGGGTTGGGAATTGGATTGAATGTTTACTTGTACTTACATCATTACTAGACTACTCACCACGGTCCTCGGATTGGGAAGGAAGCCTGTGCCAAACTCTACGTAAAGCCTACGTACTGTCCTCGGTTTGGGAAGGACACTAGTGTTTAAACCTAAGTAAATCCTACGTACTACTGTCCTCGGATTGGGAAGGACACCAGCACTAAACCTACGTAAAACCTACGTACTACCGTCCTCGGATTGGGAAGGACGCCAGTGCTAAACCTACGTACTACCGTCCTCGGATTGGGAAGGACGCCAGCGCTAAAACCTACGTACTCGATACGTACTATCCTCGGTTGGGAAGGATACTTATACATATACTCATACTTATTACTATCCTCGGATTGGGAAGGATACTTACGAATACAACTAGTCTAGTAAAGATACATTATGGGAAGCCCCCACCAATAGAACGTACTAACGGCCCAGTAGCGCCACATGTTACATACGAACTTACTATTACGCATTTACTCTCTGTGAACTCGCTCAACTAGTTGTTGATCCTCTGTTACATGCCTTGCAGGACCTTAGGTACTTATGGAGCTTGCACGGGAGGCGTAGTCGTTGTGGGCATGGATTTTGAATACTTGTTTAGACTTTATAACATTTCATACTTTATTATGATGGGTTTAATCATACGCTTCCGCTATACTGTGATAACATACTCATGTTTTGGAACACCTCTCATATGGATTGTTTGGAATTAAATTGCAATTACTTTTACTTTATACATTGTTCTATATGATTGGTGGCATGATCCTGGTTAGTCACGCTCCCAAGCGGTGATACTCCGCAGGTGGATTTTGGGGGTGTGACAGATTGGTATCAGAGCCATTGGTTATAGAGAACTCGGTTTTAATATGGGGAAAACGATTTTTATTAAAACCAGACTATAACCAGAACAGTGCTCTCAACGATCCACAACGACGCCTCGCTCCACGTGCAAGACCCGACATCCTAGGTAATAAGGTTTATGTTTATTACCTTACATACTTGATAGAATTACATAGAACTTTGCTCGTGGTATGCTCAGATTACAGAACCTACTATATGTTATTGCTTGAGATTACTTGTGTGCTCACTCTCTTCGCACTATTCGCGAACCTCTCACCCACATGTTCTCCTTGATGTCGAGATCATGAGTGGACGCGTTAACCCAACTCAAGCCCAGTTGGCGGCTTCGATCACTGAACAAGTTACTGCAGCACTCGCAGCTGCCCAGGCAGGAGGTGTAACCTGCCATCACCACTTACTCTAGGATCCTTAGATCCTACTCTCGTAACTCAACACTTGTGCTTAATTTTGATTACTCTTACGCACACGACAAGTCAACACGCTCAGCCACCGATATGCACATACAAGACTTTTATGGACTGTCGTCCTACTACTTTCAGCGACACTGAAGGAGCTGTTGGACTCCTCCATTAGTTCGAGGAACTCGAATCGGTCATCGAGTGTGAGAATGACCCGAGGCGTAAGGTGAAATATGCCACTGATATTCTCGAAGGCACTGCGCAAACTTGGTGGAACGCGCAAGTTACGATACTGGGGCTGGCGGCTGCTAATGCCACCCCATGGAATGATTTTAAGGAACCTATCAAACGCGAATACAATAGTTATGATGCCATCCACAAGTTGGAAGTGGAGTCCTTTAACATGAAGATGACGGGGTCAGAGATAGAAGCGTGCACGATAACGATCCAACAAACTGGCAATTTTGTGGTCAACTATGGTGGATCCTCCCATTAAGAGCTTTGAGCTGTACCTCAAAGGCTTAGTACCAGGAATTCAAAAACTATGTGATGACGGCTAATCTTGCTACTATTCAAGATGTTACTTATCTTGCTCATCGTCTCACAGACCAGGCAGTGGAGCAGAACAAGCTGCCTCAACGTATCAGCGCTACTACTACCACTACTACTTCAACTACTTCTGCTACCCTCAGTGACAACGAATGAAAGTGGGATGGAACCTCTAGCAAGGGTTCGACTACGATTCCGTCCCAGGCACAGCAGCGAAAGATCAATGACAACCAAAGTCCTGGACAGCAACCTTTTAGTAGTCAAGGGCAGGGTGAATACAGGGGAAACCACCCCAAGTGCAAACAATGTAACTTGCACCACAGCGGGCAGTGCAACCGAAATCATTGTCAATGATGCGACAAGCTTGGTCATGGAGCCAAAGACGGTAGAAACTCACGTCCTGCAAGCCAGAACCAACAACAACAGCCACAAGATCTACAGAATCAGCAGCGACAGCAGGGTAATAAGGAATGTTATCAGGGTGGTGCTGAAGGTCTCTTCAAGAGACACTGCCCACGGTTGAACCAGAACCAGAATCAGAACCACAACCAAGGAAACGGGAACTAGCGAAGACAACAACGGGGATAATAACGACGGCAATGGTGCCAGGGGTCGAGTGTTCGTGATTGGTCGAGCTATTACTCAAAGATTGACCTAAGGTCAGGTTACCATCAACTGAGAGTCCGGGATGAGGACGTCTCCAAAACAGCATTCAGAACTCGCTACGGCCATTACGAGTTTTTGGTCATGCCTTTCGGGTTGACAAACGCGCCTGCGGTTTTCATGGATCTTATGAACAGGGCTTGCAAACCTTATCTCGACAAGTTCGTCATTGTTTTCATCGACGACATCCTGATCTACTCGAAGAGTCGGGAGGAACACGAGCAGCACTTACGACTTATTTTGGAACTTCTTCGAACGAAACAGCTATACGCTAAGTTTTCAAAACGCGACTTCTGGCTTCGTGAAGTCCACTTCCTAGGCCACGTAGTAAACAAGGATGGGATCCATGTTGATCCATCCAAGGTAGATTCGATCAAGAACTGGCCTGCACCTCGCACACCAACGGAAATACGCCAATTCTTGGGTTTGGCGGGTTATTACAGACGTTTCATCAAGGACTTCTCAAAGATTGCTCAACCGCTTACACTACTGACACAGAAAGGTGTTGTTTACCGCTGGGGTAATGCACAGGAAACAGCGTTCCAACACTTAAAGGATAGACTTTGTAGCGCACCTATCCTCTCATTGCCTAAAGGCACGGACGATTTTGTAGTCTACTGCGACGCATCTATCCAGGGTCTTGGATATGTGTTGATGCAGCGGGATAAAGTTATTGCTTATGCTTCGCGCCAACTTAAGATTCACGAACGAAACTACACTACGAATGATTTAGAGCTGGGAGCGGTTGTTTTTGCACTTAAGATATGGCGACACTACTTGTACGGTACCAAATGTGCAATCTACACTGATCACAGAAGCCTTGAACATATATTCAAGCAGAAGGAACTGAATATGCGACAGCGACGATGGGTCGAACTGCTAAACGACTATGAATGCTCAATCAGGTACCACCCAGGCAAAGCCAATGTTGTGGCTGACGCCCTCAGTCGAAAGGATACCGCGCCTAAGCGCGTACGAGCTCTACAACTCACTATACAGTCTAGTCTTCCTTCCCAGATAAGAAATGCTCAGGTGGAAGCATTGAAACCAGAAAACGTCAGGGCAGAAGCCTTACGCGGCTCAAGGCAACGCTTAGAACAGAAGGAAGATGGAGCTTATTACGTAACAGGACGCATTTGGGTCCCACTGTACGGCAACTTACGCGAGCTGGTAATGGATGAAGCTCACAAGTCTCGCTACTCGGTACACCCTGGTTCGGATAAAATGTACCACGATATTAAGACTACATACTGGTGGCCTAGCATGAAGGCCCACATAGCCACATACGTTAGTAAATGCTTGACTTGTGCGAGAGTCAAGGCAGAATATCAGAAACCGTCAGGACCACTCCAGCAACCTGAGATACCACAATGGAAATGGGAGCAAATTTCCATGGATTTTGTTACTGGCCTACCTAGATCCCAGCGCGGAAATGATACTATTTGGGTGATCGTGGATCGACTCACAAAGTCTGCTCACTTCTTGGCTATCAAAGAAACAGACAAGTTCTCTACCTTAGCAGACATCTACTTAAAAGAAGTGGTCTCGAGGCACGGAGTGCCCACCTCCATCATTTCTGATCGTGACGCACGTTTTACTTCAGAGCTGTGGCAAGCAATGCATAAATCTTTTGGCTCTCGTTTAGACATGAGCACGGCGTATCATCCTCAGACCGATGGGCAATCTGAGCGCACTATTCAAACTTTAGAAGACATGCTTCGGGCGTGCGTAATTGATTTTGGCAATGGTTGGGAGAAACATTTGCCACTCGTGGAATTTTCATACAATAACAGCTACCACACCAGCATTAAAGCTGCACCATTCGAGGCACTGTACGGGCGTAAGTGCCGGTCACCTCTCTGTTGGGCAGAGGTGGGAGAAAGTCAAATCACAGGTCCAGAAATGGTAGTCGATACTACAGAAAAGATTGCACAAATACGACAACGCATGGCGGCAGCACGCGACCGTCAGAAAGCATACGCTGATTTAGACAGGAAACTACTCGAATTCCAGGTTGGGGATCGAGCACTACTTAAAGTTTCACCCTGGAAGGGTGTGGTTCGTTTTGGCAAACGCGGCAAACTAAATCCACGATATGTTGGACCTTTCGAGGTTATTGAGAAAATAGGCAAAGTGGCTTACAGATTGAACTTACCACCTGAACTCAGTGCAGTTCACAACGTCTTTCACGTATCGAATCTGAAGAAATGTACGTCAGATGGGACCCACGTAGTTCCCTTGAAGGAACTCACTATCGACGAACGGTTGAACTTCGTCGAGGAACCTGTTGAAATCACGGACCGGGATGTTAAGGTCCTCAAGAACACGAGAATCCCTCTTGTACGAGTTCGTTGGAACTCCCGCCGCGGCCCAGAGTTCACCTGGGAGCGCGAAGATCAAATGGAACTCAAATGTCCCCAGTTGTTCGGAACCAATGCAACTACTACTGAGGCTGAAGCTACCAATGCCGAATTTCGGGACGAAATTCCAAATCAACGGGGGGATAATGTGACACCCCAAGAAAACCAGTAATCTTCGCAAACATGCTCAGGGGAGCCGCGATACAATTCAGGTAAACAACGTCACACTACTAGCTTCCTCAGTAACTGCATACTAAATTTCGGGACAAAATTTCTTTCAAGTTGGGGATAATGTGACAACTCGAATTTCCGACATTCTTTATTTGCATTTAATGCACGTTGACTTTGACTATTTAGTTGTGTTATGATAAAACCTAGTGTGTTTGCATGGTTGTGTGTGATTGTATAACATGTGTACTGTTTGTAAAACTTAAACTGTTAAACCATATAAGAATCCGACGAAACACAAGTGAGATTCGCCAAGATCGATCTCGACGAAACAGATCAGTTTCGTCAACACCTTCTCGACGAAACAGGCTGTTTCGCCGAGCCCAGTTTCGCCAAAGGCCCAGTACGGCCCAGAATGTTATTTCGCGAATATTTACGTGAAACGGGTTCAGTTTCACAAGTTAGGCAATCAGAAAAACCCTAGAACTCTCTCTCGTCTGTGCGACGGCAACAACCATTGTTCACCATCATCCCTAGCTCTCGAATCCTTGTTTCTTCATCTTGAATCGGTTAGTGTGTGTTTGTTAATCGATTCCATGTTTCTGTATATCACGATTCTTGCTTGCGTATATGATTGAGGTGTGTTACTGCTGTGATAAGAGTATGATTATGATGTTGTAGATTTTGATATGAATGATGTAGTAGGATTTATGTAAAATGCTATGCGAAACCTAATACAATCGAGTGCTCGGTTCTGGATATTGTTATTATGTTCTGATTATGAATACAAGTTAGTATCTTGATAGGGTGCAATGATATGATGTTGTATGTTGATAGGTTATACACATAAACTAGGGTTTATGCTAGACAATGACTCTTGGATGATTGATTTTATGATGATTTGATATGCACATTAACCTTCGTTTGATTTCTGTTATTGATGACGGCTGCTAGAATGATTAGGGTTTATGTGTTATTCGCACCTGCTGTAACTGATGTCTGCGAAACAGACATCCGACGAAACAGGACTCTCGGCGAAACAGAATGTGTTTCGCCAAGAGTCATCAACGAATTAGAATCCTGTTTCGCCAAACAAGATCACGACGAAACAGAACGTGTTTCGTCAAATATATGTGTTTCGCCAACTTATGTGTTTCGTCAATTTGTGTTTCGCCATTATGTGTGTTTCGCCAAACAGAATCTGCACAGTAAATTGGGTTAATTCTGTTAAGCATTAACTGGAATATTTAACTGCTGTTAAGGGTAACCATCTTGTATATGATTGTGATTACGTGCTACATGTTTATACGTGAACGACTGGGACACAAACTGATTAAGTATACGTGCATACTCTAGGATGTGATTGATTTACTTTGAGCACATACTTAGCATACCGAGCAAACCAAGGTGAGTTCACACTCTTACCAAGGCATGGGATTCCCCGGTGGGTTGGGAATTGGATTGAATGTTTACTTGTACTTACATCATTACTAGACTACTCACCACGGTCCTCGGATTGGGAAGGAAGCCTGTGCCAAACTCTACGTAAAGCCTACGTACTGTCCTCGATTTGGGAAGGACACTAGTGTTTAAACCTAAGTAAATCCTACGTACTACTGTCCTCGGATTGGGAAGGACACCAGCACTAAACCTACGTAAAACCTACGTACTACCGTCCTCGGATTGGGAAGGACGCCAGTGCTAAACCTACGTACTACCGTCCTCGGATTGGGAAGGACGCCAGCGCTAAAACCTACGTACTTGATACGTACTATCCTCGGTTGGGAAGGATACTTATACATATACTCATACTTATTACTATCCTCGGATTGGGAAGGATACTTACGAATACAACTAGTCTAGTAAAGATACATTATGGGAAGCCCCCACCAATAGAACGTACTAACGGCCCAGTAGCGCCACATGTTACATACGAACTTACTATTACGCATTTACTCTCTGTGAACTCGCTCAACTAGTTGTTGACTCTCTCTTGCATGCCTTGCAGGACCTTAGGTACAATTGGAGCTTGCACAGGGAGGAGCAGGTCGTTGTGGGACATGGATCGATGATGCCATATTATTTATCTAAACGTTTGAATTTACGATTTACATTGGGTTTACATACTTATGCTTCCGCTACACACTTGTTGATGTTTGGTTTTGAAAACACCTTTCGTATTGATGAATGATTTTTGGTATTTACTTATATGTTCAATATGATTGGTGGCTTGATCCTGGTCATGTCACGCCTCCAAGCGGTGGTACTCCGCGTGTGGATTTTGGGGGTGTGACAGCAACCCCCGACCCCTTGCCCCGAGAGGCGGGCGGCCGCGAACTACTTAGAGCTGGTGGTATCGGTGTTTATTAATTTGGCAGCGGAATTTACATCAGGACCGTAGTTATGAAATATTTTATCAAAGTAAAACACCTCATTTTATAAATAATAAACACATGGGTAAAATCCAAATTTCCATTCATAATATTTTTATAGGGATAAACCCTATTTTATTCAAATAAAATTTCTTCTTTATTTAGGTAACTTTTATAGCCACTTTTTCAAGTCTTCAGTGCTCTCCAGCTGTCTTCTATTTGGCTTTCACATTTTGTTACCTGAAACGTGTTTAAAAACATTTTATCAACAAGAAATGCTGGCGAGTGAATCTCAGTTTAATCAAAACAAATTTTATCATTTTACAGTATTGAGGGCATCCCGCAATTACATTTGTTTACATCTACTTTAATTACCACCCACGGTACTGTCAATCCTGATTTGTGGTCATGCTACTACTCATAGTGTAGTAACAAATTTTGTATACAAAACCCCCAACATGCCAACGATAATTGTAGAATTACAAATACTAAATCACTGTTAATTATAATATAAAACAACTGAGGTTTTGTAAAAACAGTTTACAAAAAGAATGGTTACTCACAAAAAGGGTTTACGAAAAGAGGATTAACTCGCATTGCTAATTTAGATATTTCCTTGTGACTTCCTGGTTATAATCTATTAATTTAAACAATGCACACGCGTTAGTATAATAACCCAAATTTACATTAGCTATACCCTCCCCGAGACAAAACTCCAATGACTGAGTCAGGCAGAGCCTCAACATGCGTTACGGAGCACTAGATCAATCGGGCAGCGTAACTAATACGTAACCGGGGGTTATAATACTTACATCATGTCAAAGCTTCGCTATTTAGTGGGTATAATACCCGGGAATTACTTTTAATATTCAGAATTTGAGAGAAAGAGATCGAAATTTTGAACGAAGAATGACTGAAGCAGATCTCCTCTATTTATAGGGTTGTTCAGCCGTTTTCTCGCACCTCGCGACAGAAACAAGAGGGGCCGTCGCGCCCCGCCAAAGCCTCTAGGGTAGGCCCTAGCTTGGCTGACTCAAGAGGTAGCTTCGACACGAGTGGGACATGTGGTGGCCTAGGGTGCGGCCTGGTGTCAAGGGGATCGTGGCCCGCGACAGCTATTGCTGTCTTAGTCGCGCCCCGCGAGCGAGTAGGGAATTTTGTTTTTATATAATTTTTATTAAATTAAAGGTATTTCGGGTCATTTTCCATATACGGGGTGTATTTTAGGATGTATATGGGTGTTTTAATGATTTTTAGGAAAGTTGTGATATTATCCCCACCTTGTTTTAGAACTCGTCCTCGAGGTCTACTGGAAGAGGTGTGGATATTTTCTCTGCATCTCGGATTCAAGCTCCCAAGTGTATTCTTGTCCTCTCTTGGAATCCCATTTTACTTTGACTAGAACTAATCTCTTATGTTTGAGATTCTTGATTTTTCTGTCTTTAATCTGTAGTGGTTTCTCTACAAACTTAAGCTTCTCATTTACCTCTATGTCCTTAAGAGGTACTACTAATGACTCTTATGCTAAGCATTTCTTGAGATTACATACATAGAATACATAATGTATTCCTGCCATTTCCTCTGGCAGTTGTAGCTGATAAGCTACTGGTCTTATTCTTTTAATAATCTCAAAAGGTCAACATACCTAGGGCTTAGCTTTCCTCTTTTGATGAATCTAACTATCCCTTTCCAAGGCGAAACTTTTAATAATACCTTATCTCCTACTTGAAATTCCAATGGTTTTCGCCTGTCATCAGCATAACTCTTTTGACGATCGCGTGCTGCTTTTAGTCTTTCCTTGACTTGAATAATCTTGTCCGTTGTTTCTTGCACTATCTCTGGTCCAGACAGTTGCTTTTCTCCAATTTCTGCCCAACAGACTGGAGTTCGGCACTTTCGTCCATAAAGTGCTTCAAATGGTGCAGCATTAGTGCTGGTATGATAGTTGTTATTGTAGGAAAATTCTATTAATGGTAAATGATCGTCCCAATTTCCTCCGAAATCAATTACACAAGTTCTAAGCATATCTTCCATTGTCTGAATTGTCCTTTCGCTTTGTCCATCCGTTTGAGGATGATAAGTTGTGCTTGGATTTAACTTGGTTCCCATTGTTTTTTAGAAACTAGTCCAAAAATGAGAAGTAAAACAGCTATCTCTATCAGATACAATAGATAAAGGAATTCCATGTAATGAAACTATTTCATTTACATATAACTTGGCTAATTGTTCCACACTAAAAGTTTCCTTCATCGGTAAGAAATGAGCAGACTTGGTTAATCTGTCTATAATAACCCAGATTGTATCATTACCTTTTCTTGTTTTGGGTAATTTGGTAACAAAGTCCAGTGTTATCAATTCTCATTTCCATACAGGCATTTCCAATTGTTGCAGTAAACCTGAGGGTTTTTTATGTTCAGCTTTAACTTGTGAACAGGTTAAACACTTGGCAACATAGGCTGCTATATACTTCTTCATTCCTATCCACCACTAATTATTTCTTAAGTCTCGATACATTTTATCACTACCGGGATGTATCGTATACTTAGACTTATGGGCTTCTTCTAAAATTCGGTTGCGTAGGTTTCCTTGTTTATGTATCCAAATTCTTTTCTTATGGAATCTCCAAATTCCATTTGTTCCTAGTTCTAATTCCTTAATCATTCCTTTTAATTTTCCAGTATCGTCCTTGATTACTGATTTCTGTATTTCTTTAATTTTCTCGTTTAAATCTATCTGTAGATTTAATTTGAGAGAACATACTTTTCTTGGCTTATCATGAACTTTCGACTTAAAGCATCAGCTACTACATTAGCTTTTCATACATGATACTGGATACTACAGTCATAATCACTAAGGATTTCCATCCAGCGTCTTTGTCTCATATTTAACTCTTTTTGCCCGAAAACATATCTTAAACTTTTATGATCGGTGAAAATGGTAAACTTACTACCGTAAAGGTAATGTCTCCAAATTTTATGGGCAAAAATTATGGCTCCTAACTCTAGATCATGAGTTGTATAATTCTCTTCATGATTCTTAAGTTGTCTAGAGGCATAGGTTATAACCTTTTGACGTTGCATCAACACACATCCATAACCTAACTTAGAAGCGTCACAATAGACTACAAAGTCTTCAGTTCCTTCTGGTAACGCTAGTATGGGTGAGTTGGTTAATCTTTGCTTAAGGGTTCTAAAGGCTTCTTTCTGTTTTGGTCCCCATTCAAACTTAACTGTTTTACAGGTCAGTTTTGTTAAAGGAATGGCTATTCTAGAGAAATCTCGGATAAACCATCTATAATAATCAGTTTAGTTAATTCCTTCATGATTAACTAAATGTCCAAGAAATTGTACTTCTTGTAACCAAAATTCACATTTTGAGAATTTAGCATAAAGCTTTTTCTTTCTCAATAATGTAAGAAGTGCATGCAGATGCGCTGCATGTTCCTCTTTATTCTTAGAGTAAATGAGAATATCATCTATAAAGACAATTATGAATTTATCCAGATATGGTTTACATATTTTGTTCATCATGTCCATAAATACGGCTGGGGTATTGGTTAAACCAAATGGCATGACGGTAATTCATAATGACCATACCTTGTTCTGAAGGCGGTTTTAGGAATGTCCTCTTCCTGTACTTTCAGTTGAGGATATCCTGAGCGTAAATCGATCTTAGAAAAGAATCGAGCTCCTTGCAGTTGATCGAATAGATCATCGATTCTCGGTAATGGGTACCGATTTTTGATTGTGACCTTATTCAATTCTCGGTAATCAATGCATATACGCATTGATCCGTCCTTCTTCTTGACAAACAAGATTGGTGCTCCCCAAGGTGATGAACTTGGTTGTATGAAACCTTTCTCCAATAGTTCGTCAAACTGTTTCTTTAATTCTTGCATCTCTGCCTGGGCCAAATGGTAAGGTGCTTTGGCAATCGGTGCTATCCCTGGTAGTAGGTGAATTCTGAATTCGACTTCCCTATCTGGCGGTAGTCCGGGTAGCTCTTCAGGAAAAAACATCTGAGAATTGAGATACTACGAGAATATCTTTCAATTATTTACCTTTAGTGTTAATGATTATAGAAATCATATACACTAATGAAAATTTTCTTGCATAACTTGAGGTTTTCATCACAGAGATGAATTTCGTAGATCTAGTTGGCTTATCTCCTTTAATTGTGATCTTTTCACCTTTTGGTGAATTTACATGTATTGACTTTTGATCACATAAAATACTGGCTTTATTAGTTACTAACCAATCCATTCCTAATACAACATCAAATCCGGCTAGGTTCATTGGGTAAAGGTTAGTAATAAAATTATGGTTTAGAATTTCTATTCTTGCTCCCTGCAAGATTTCAGTGATCCTAATGGATTCTCCATTTTCCGTCTCCACTAGACATTCTTGTTGAAGTTTAGTTAATGGTTGATTAAGAATTTTGCAAAATGAAGTATTAATAAAACTTTGGTTTGCACCAGAGTCAAATAATACTTTAGCAAAAATATCATTAACTAAAAACGTACTGGCAATCACATCCGGAATCATCTTGGATTCCTCTGTAGTTAGAACAAAAGCTCTAGCATTCTTAGTAGTATTGTTGTTCATGGCTGGAGTTAGTTTCGGAAAGTTTGGTTTAATTTGCCCCTTTTCTCCACAATTGAAGCACACTCCATTACTGGGTTTCTTCCTGCAGTCTTCTTCCTTGTGGCCCGGTATTTTGCAGAAGTTGCAGTATGTGGAACATCTTCCCGAATGCTTCCTCTTGCAATACTTGCAGTAAGGTGCAGAAGTAGAACCTATGTTCTTCCCACGGTTGGAATTACCGTAGCGAAATTATTGGGTAAGCTTCTGGACTAGGTTCTTTCTCTGGTTTTCTTCTTGTGTACGTACCAATTCATCAGTCAAGGTATTTGCTAGTTCTACAGCTTCTTCTATGGTTTGTGGTCTAGCTGCCTTGACTACATGTCTAATCTCACTGATTAATCCCCAGATGTAACGGGAGATTAATACGGGTTCTGGTGAGGCTAGGGTTGGCACTCTTCTAGCATATTCAAAGAATACGGTAGTGTAACCCTTACAGTCTACTCCATTCATTCTAAGGTTTAAGAACTTATTAGCAATTTGTTCTTTTTCATTAGGAGGACATAATTTTCTTTCGACCATATTTTTAAACTCAGTCCATTCCATATTATAGACTCTATCACTTCCCCTAGACTGGAGAATATTATTCCACCATTTTAAGGCTGCATTCTTAAAAAGATTGGAACCAAACATGATTTTATCTTCCTCTGCGCACTTACTTATTTTTAAGATGGCCTCTATCTTTTCTATCCAGCGTAGAGCTGCAATGGCTCCTTCATTGTCAGAGAATTCTATTGGTTTGCAAGACCAGAATTCTTTGTAAGAACAATCATATGACATGGTTCTTCTTCTTTTTGGAATAGGCAATTGAAGTAACGGTCCATTGTTTACGTTGTGACTGGGTTCAGTAGGTGGTCGTTTACTTCCACTATTACTTTTATTATTTTTCGCTTCTTTAACAGTTTGGATAATATATGGCGTAGCATCCCTAATTCCTTGGGTTACTATGTGTTGAATGACACTCTTATCTATTTGGTTATCATTATTTTGGTTTTCCTGATTTTCTTCGTTGTCCATCTGGATTTACAAACAATTATCAGGTATTAATATCACATAATAAGATCTAATGCACACAATTACACAACAAACACATTGGTCAAAACCATCGAGCATTGCGACATTTAATCTATTTTATATATATATATATATATATATGCATCTATTACAAGCTGTAACTGGAATTTAAAACATACTACTAGTTATGCATCAGTAGGTATTAGATTATCTATTTTAGTTAATTTTTTTCAAACTACTCGTATTTATATATATATATATATATGAGTGGGGATCCTACGGAAAGTGTGTTTTTCCTAGAAAGTCTAGGAAGTGATCTGGGTCATCCAATGGGTGTTTTTAATGGTTGAGATCATCTTGGTGGCATTTTGGTAATATGTGTTTCTTAAAAATAGGATTATTTAATTAATCAGGGGTAGATATGACATTTAGCTTGTTTTAAATATGGAAATAATTGTTATTCCATAACCACCCCACATTTCTTGCTATTTTCTCTCTATCTCTCTCTCTCCCTCTCTTCCTTCTATCCTTCATGAAGAAACACATCAAGAAAACACATCATATTAATCTGCTTGCTGTTAAAACACAGCGTCAAGAAATCCTTCAGCATTACCAACATGGATGGTAAAACACAGCGTATGAATCTGCTTGCTGTTAAAACACAACTGTATGAATCTGCTTGCTCTTAAAACACAACTGTATGAATCTGCTTGCTATTAAAACACAACTGTATGAATCTGCTTGCTGTTAAAACACAACTGTATGAATCTGAATGCTAAAACACAACTGTATGAATCTGCTTGCTGTTAAAACACAACTGTATGAATCTGAATGCTAAAACACAACTGTATGAATCTGCTTGCTGTTAAAACACAACTGTATGAATCTGCTTGCTGTTAAAACACAACGTCAAGAACATTCTGGTGGTTTCCAGACATAACTAAAAATCGATACAGACCAGATAATAGTAAACAGAAAAAGAAGTGTATTTGCCATATCCGCAATCAAGAATTGTGTTTGAAGCCATAACTATCTCTCACGTAAAAAATGATTTACGAATAAAGTTGATCAAGATTGTGAAAGGAACGAATGGGAATTTGATTGATATTTACATCTGGTAGTAATTCGCAAATCATGGAGAATCAGTTACCATAAAATCGTGCATAGTTAGTTAATGAGATATAAATTCCAAAATTAAAATAAAATGTCAAATTACACAATTGCCCTTTTAGTTAAAATCCTTCAATGCCACATGTCACGTTCTGATTGCTTCCTAGACTTTCTAGGAAAATAAGGCTTTCTACCCAACTCCTACTCATACATATACATATATATATACATATATATATATATATATATATAGGGGAAGATTTAAATGAGAACGCTAAATATTGTGAGAACCGTGAGAACAAATGAAAAAACCGCGAGAACTTGGTCAAAAACAATTCAAATTCAAAAAAAAATTATACACTTATCATTATTATTCGAATACAATGTTAGAAATTTAATTGACACGTTTAAATTTATGTGAATTCATAAATAAAGAAAATTTACACATGTGTAAGTTTGCCATTTACACATGTGTAAATCTGTTATATTTACACATATGTAAAAAATCTAAAAAGAGTGATTTTGAAAGGAGAAATGAATTATTTGATGTTGTATCTTAATTACAATGAGGTTTGTATTAAAAAAATCGGTTTTGATTGGTTTTTTCATTCGTTCTCACGGTTCTCGCAATATTTAGCGTTCTCAAGATAACCCTCCCCTATATATATATATATATAATCACTTCTAGGGGTTCATCCAGTATTGCATATTTCACTCGTCGTACTTCCAAACGAGCTTTTCCCCTATTTGCCTTATTCTTTCTCCTTCATATGCTAACTCCTCACCAAATGTGCGGAGTTCCTGCACGTTTTCGGTACTCATGGGTAGTGGTGGTGCGGGTATTGGGTCAGGGTACGGTGGTAAAGGGTCTCCATACGGGTATGGGTTTTCTAGTATTTCCCGAACATATTGGTCAGCATCCCAATATGGATCTAGAGGGTCAAGATTGGGGTATGGTGCTAATGGGTTTGGTATGGGTTCCTCTTGTGGGTAGAGTTCTCGATAATCCCTATGGTCATCATTCCACTAATCATATGCTAGGGGATTGGGTGCTGGGACTCTAGGTATTTCATCAGGGTTAAAAGCTGGTATGGGAATCGGTTCTTCTCGGTTGGGTTCTATTTCCATAGGTTGAGTTGGGAATAGTGGTAGTGGTTGTGGTGCAATGATTTGTTCTAGGTTTGGGTCTGCGGCAGTGGTAGCTAATATGTGAAAGTTGGCCAATCGCCTATTAATTATGTCTTGGGTCTGGGCGTTCATCTCCCTATTTCCTGCTGCTAAAGCCCTTTGTTGCTGTAATTTTCTCATTCGTTTCCTACGCTTATGTGCTCCCCGACTGAACCATCCTCTCTTTTTCGTAGGGAATGGTTCTGCGGATTGCGCCTTAAAGATGAATATCCCCTCTTCGGTGTCAGCTGAATACCCCGAAGGAGTAGGCTGGAAGGAAGCTCCTTCATCTCAAGGAGAATTAGAGAAGTGACGATAGGCGTCAGAAGGTCCTTGATCACTCATACTTTAAACTAACAGATTGTCAAATAACACAAAACAATAATATACATGTATACACATAGTCACATTGATTATTTCCTAACAGAATTGACAATTTTGATGTTAGCAGAACACTTCTGTGGCTGAAATCAGTGGCTGTAGCTCTGATACCACCTCCTGTCGCAACCCCCGACCCCTTGCCCCAGGAGGCGAGCGGCCGCGAGCTACTCAGAGCTGGTGGTATCGGTGTTTATTAATTGGCAACGAAATTTACATCAGGACCGTAGTTAGGAAATATTTTATCAGAGTAAAACACCTCATTTTATAAATAATAAACACATGGGTAAAATCCAAATTTCCATTCATAATATTTTTATAGGGATAAACCATATTTTATTCAAATAAAACTTCTTCTTTATTTAGGTAACTTTTATAGCCACTTTTCCAAGCCTTCAGTGCTCTCTAGCTGGCTTCTATTTAGCTTTCATATTTTGTTACCTGAAACACGTTTAAAAACATTTTATCAGCAAGAAATACTGGCGAGTGAATCCCAGTTTAATCAAAACAAGTTTTATCATTTTACAATATTGAGGGCATCCCGCAATTACATTTGTCTACATCTACTTTAATTACCACCCACGGTACTGTCAATCCTGACTTGTGGTCATGCTACCACTCATAGTGTAGTAACAAATTTTGTATACAAAACCCCAACATACCGACGATAATTGTAAATACTCAATCACTGTTAATTATAATGTAAAACAATTGAGGTTTTGTAAAAACAGTTTACAAAAAGAAGGATTACTCACAAAAATGGTTTATGAAAAGAGGATTAATTCACATTGCTAATTTAGATATTTCCTTGTGACTTCCTGGTTATAATCTATTAATTTAAACAATGCACACGCGTTAGTATAATAACCCAAATTTACATTAGCTATACCCTCCCCGAGACAGAACTCCAACAACTGAGTCAGGTAGAGCCTCGACATGCGTTACGGAGCACTAGATCAATCGAGCAGTGTAACTAATACGTAACTGGGGGTTATAATATTTACATCCAGGCAAAGCTTCGCTATTTAGTGGGTATAATACCCGAGAATTACTTTTAATATTCAGAATCTGAGAGAGAGATCGAAATTTTGAACGAGGAATGACTGAAGCCGATCTTTTCTATTTATAGGGTTGTTCAGCCGTTTTCTCGCTCCCCGCGACAGAAACAAAAGGGGCCGTCGCGCCCCGCCAGAGCGTCTAGGGTAGGCCCTAGCTTGGCTGACTCAAGGGGTAGCTTCGACACGAGTGGGACACGTGGCGGCCTAGGGTGCGGCCTGGTGTCAAGGGAGTCACGGCCTGCGACAGCTCTTGTTGTCTTCGTCGCGCCCCGCGAGTGAGTAGGGAATTTTGTTTTTATTTAATTTTTATTAAATTAAAGGTATTTCGGGCCGTTTTTTCGTATATGAGGTGGATTTCAGGACGTATAGGGATGTTTTAATGATTTTTAGGAGAGTTGTTATATTAGATCTATTCGTAAACCATAAGAAACCCAACACCTTGACTCACTTATAATACTATCGATCTTTACCGGAATGTTAGAGAATTTGAGATTGTTCCTAGCACGCCATAAACTCCAACAAGCTATCATGACGATACCGTGAATCGTGTCCTTTTTCTTCTCCGAGACCCTAAGCTCTTTATAAATACCGAGGAGGTCCTTAAGAGAAAAAGCGAAAATATTGGGGATATTACACCACGCACTTATGTCGTTCCAGACAATCGATGCAAAGTGGCAGCCAATAAAGATATGATCCGCAGTTTCTACAACCGAATTACACATCGGGCATAGATTATCTCCAGTCAGAATGTTCCTTTTTCTTAAAGCTTCACCGGTCCGGATTCTGTCCATTTCCATCCTCTACGCGTAGATGTTGCATTTGGCTGGGATCTAGTTACACTAATCCAAGATGAATCTATTACCTAACTCTTGCTCCGTCTTCAGAATCCTTTTAACAGCCTTTACCGAGAAACTTCCCACCGGATTGGAAGTCGACTCCCAATGGTCACAGGAGTCCGAAACCTGGATATTACCCAAACTAGCGATAAGCTGCTGAAAGGAATTATTCATCCCCGAGGATGTCGGCTCGCTGAGCCAACTCCAATTAAAAACCGTATCGCTTCCTTGTCTACAAACACGATCTGCCACGACACATCTCTTATCCCATTCCAAATTAAAAAGGTCCGGATATTTATTCTTTAGAGGTTCGTTAGTAATCCAAGGATCGAGCCAAAAAGAGATCTCCTTTCCATCACCGACTATGCCTTTAAAGTAGTTCCTAAGCGGGAGACCACGAGCCTTAGTGTTGATGAAAACCTTAGCAATGTTGTTCCACACTCCATTTAAAGCCTTCTTGAACGGAATACACTCCCAACCCACCCGACTAAAATGCAAAGAGTCGATCACTTTTCTCCAAAGATTGTCCTTCTCCTTTTTATAACGCCATCCCCATTTGGTTAGAAGAGCAACGTTGACTTCTTTAAGCTTATTTAACCTGAGGACTCCATCTTTCTTGTGACAAGAAACCCGATCCCATGCCACCCAATGCATTTTCCTTTCTTCCAAAGAACCTCCCCACAAGAACTTTTTAATTAGAGCTTCCAAGTCCTAAATAACTTTCGAAGGGACCTTATAGAGTGAAAAGTAGTACGTTGGAAGACTCTCCATCACCGATTTAATTAGCACCACCCTTCCCCCTATAGACAACATTTGAGACTTCCACCTCGAGAGACGAGCACGAGAAATGTCAATCACCGGTTGCCAATTCTTTAACGATTCATGTTGGCTTCCACTTTAAGCCTGAGATACTTAAAAGGAAGGGAGTCTGCTTTGCATCCCACCTCGGAGGCCATATCCCCGATCTCTTCCAAGCCTACTCCAATACCGTAAAGATTAGATTTTTCAAAATTTATTTTTAGCCCCGACCATATGTGGAAACAACGAAGAATTCTCACGATATTAGTAACTTCATGTTTTGACCACTCCCCAACTACTATAGCATCGTCCGCGTACAAAATATGGGATATAACCGGCCCATTATTAGGAGTGGAAATGCCCTTAATGGCCCCCGCATCTCTAGCCCGCATAAGCATACTAGATAACGCTTCCACCACAACCAAAAAAAGGAAAGGGGAAAGAGGATCCCCTTGTCTCATACCTTTTTAACATTTGAACATGAATGTAGGAGCCCCGTTCACAAGCACCGACGAACTAGCCGATTTTAGAATACCCAAAATCCATGTACACCATTTGGGTGGAAAACCCATTTGTTGAAGTATGTCAATCACAAATTTCCAACTAACATTGTCGTAGGCTTTTTCGAAATCAATCTTGAGAAAAAAAGCCTTAGACTTCCTCTTCTTAATACAAGAAATGAGTTCATTAATTATTAAAGGCCCATCCAGAATGTATCTTCCTTTTAAAAAAGCCGATTGAGAGTCCGAAATAACTCCGTCCAGAACCTTCCTCATACTGTTGGCAACAACTTTCGAGAGAACCTTGCTAATAACTCCTGTTAGTGCATTTATGTCTATAGCCTTCGTCAATCTGAGTCATAGCGAGAAACAGTTCAAATCGAGTCGTTATGATGTAATATCTAGTCAAAAGGCAAGGTGGCAATATTGTAATTAATGAGAAATCTCATTAAAAGCCAAGGCCTATAAATAGGAGCTTTATGTTTAGATTAGAGACTTTTTGCTCATTTTATGTTTAGAAGAATTCAAGATCTAGAGAGAGAATCTAGAGAGAGAAAGTGATTCAAGGTGTTTGTTCTTGTTAGATTTCTAATAGAATCACGTTTATATTACATCGTGTGTGTTAGGTCACGTTTGTGTACGGATTCCGCACGTCATACGTTCGTTTCGCAATCGTTTCGGAGTTAAAACCGGTCCTACAAGTGGTATCAGAGCAGGAGCTCGATTGCACTGATCTATCACACATTTCCACGCAGAAAATCATCAGATTCAGATCCGGATTTCATCTATTTCTTCATCTTTTTCATATTTTCACGTTTTTCACTGAAAATCATCAAATTGAACGGGTTTTTACGGTCCAAATCGGCTGATTTTTTGATATGTTGTGCGAAAACATCTGATTTACAACCCTACCAAATTTCAGATTCAAACTCCTAGCCGTTTAGGAGAAATTCGAGTTTTTAGGTCCGATTTCGTTTGAAACAGCGAGAGTCCGTTTGAATCTGACATACCATTTGAAATTGGCTGGTCATCTCGTTTGAACTGAACCATTCTGTTTGAAATTGGGTATCCCGTTTGAAAATGCATGGTGATTACGTTTGAAACATGTGTTCCGTTTGAAACATTGGGTTGATCCGTTTGAGGAATGTATTCTTTTTGAGAATACCGTTTGAAACACCATTTCCGTTTGAAAGTGGTTCAGTAGTTCACGTAGTCATTTAGTTGTCGGCCATTAACATTTTGAACGATAAGAATACTCAGATTTCATGTGAAGTTGTGAATAAAAGATGTATTAATTCTGACAATTTGGTTGAATAGATATAATCAGATTGCATGTGATAGTTGTTTGTTGGCAAAATTAATCATTCTATAGCATTCAATTTAAGTGTCATAACATCACGTGAATATATCTGATTGTTGTCAGCCCACTAAATCCATCGGCCCAATGAATTAAAAACCCAAGATCCATAATTGCTAGAGGTCCAATCACATTCTAGTGCAATATTTTTTTGTCGGCCAAAAATCATTTTTAAAATCTGACATTGTTACATGTGAAGTGCATTAAATTTGTTGATTCATGATAATAGTTTACATGTGATATGTCAGCAAACATGAATAGATAAAGTGTAGAGGTCATATTAAATTGATTGTCAACAGCATAAATAGTTTGCATGTGTTAAAAGTGATCTTTGTGTCGGTCATGTGTTAATGCAATGAATCAGGATTGAATGTGACATTATATTTCATTAAAAAGGTTGACCCCGTTGACTCATCCGATCGGGTCACAATTCGAGTTAAAGAATTTTGTTTGTTCAAGTTTAAAGTGCAGCAAATCGAGTGGCAATCCGAACGGATTACCACCCGATCCTAATCATTTCATTTGTTGTTGTGATTCAGGTCAAAGCGTCGGATACTCGTCCAAGCGGATCCCCACCCAATCCATTTTCACAAATTCATTTTGTTGATTTTTGTTGACTTACTCGATCGGATACCCGTTCTATTCAGCAATTTGATAATTTTTAAATCTAATCACTGTTTGTTTGTTTGATTCAAGGTGATTCAAGGAGATAACATCATGGCTGAAATCAAAGAGAAAACCAGAGAAGAGATTCTGAATGAGAAAACAAGCAGAGAAAGATTCACTGTGGGGTGCATAATGGAGAAAATGCAGGAAGAATATGAGAACGCTGTTGCGAACAAAAGATGGGATAAGAAACAAGAATGTTATGTCAACAAACAAGGTGAACCGATTGTTCCAAGAAGAGACATAGTTCATGATGATGTTCTTCTTGTTATTCCTCGATCCGACGAATATTATTCAAATGTTGCAAAAGACAAAACATATGTAAAAAGGCTGGATAAAATCATTAGAGATGCTATGACAACAAAGCTGAGGAAGAGGAATGAAGAACGAATGAAGAAGAATGTTGAAGAGATGGTAAACAATCTGAAGAAAGCTGCTGAAGAGGTTAAAGCAGAAGCAGTTAAAGAAGAAGATGTGAAGATTGTTGAAGAAGTGAAAGAAGAAGTGGTGGTGAATGTAGAAGTTGTGAAAGAAGCTGTTACTGAAAAACAGCAGGTTGGAGAAATTGAGAAGAAAATTGAAAGTTTGATTGAAGTGAAGGATGAGAATTTGAAGGTTGCTGGTGATGAAGTTGGTGTTGATATTGAAGCTGTTGATGGAAAGCAGCAGAAAGAAGCTAATCAGACAGAAACTGAAGTAAACACCGAGGTGCCAATCACTGAGGTAAATTCTGACACTGAAACTCAAATCAAAATCGTTGAACAATGCAAGAAATGCATGGAAACGTGCAGTGCTTGTACTGAAAAAGACGAAAGGTTCAGAACAAGAGATCTTGAGTTCACTAAAATCGAAGAAGTTTTTAAAAGTAAATACAAAGAAATGTTTGAAAAAGAACAAGTTTTAAAAGAAAATAATGAAACACTTTCAGAAAAATGTAAAAAGTTAGAAAAAGAAAATGAAGTTTTGAAAGAAAATATTTCTAAAATGACAGAAGAATGTTCACAAAAAGAAACTATTTGCCAAGAAATGAAAAAGGAATATATGATTCAATAAAATTGGCTTATCACATTATAAAAGAATCATATGAAAAAGTAAAAAATGAAATGAAACTTGCTCAATCAAGATTGAAATACTGTTCTGAAACATCAAAGGAACTAAAACGAATGTATGAAATAAAACAACAAGTTGTGAATTCTTATATTGAAGATGTTGCTAAACTTAAGCGTAAGATTGCTGATTTAGAACAGGATAACAACAAACTAAAAAGTTATCACGCGTCGTCATATGTGCTTGAACGTATTTTCAACATAAAACCGGATGGGAAAGATTCTGAGCAAAACACGAAAGGTATTGGCTCAGAGTTTCATCAAGTTCCACCACCGGAAAAGTTTGTGTTTTATGATGAGGATAAGGTCGAAAAAGCTTTCAACATGATAGACCAATTGCCAGACAACATTGATATAACCTATTTCAAATCTGATGATTCTCATGATTCAGAGGTGGTAAGTAAAGTCGTTGAAAGTGTGTTGAAAGAAGAGTCGGTTGATACAGGTAAATCTGAATCACAAGATGAAAATGAAGGTAATTTTCATGATGAATATCTGAAAAACACAAAATCTGAGAAAAATTTGAATGATGATTCAAAAGGATTGGTTTATACCATGATTGGATCGGACAAATTGTTCTTAGATGTTGTATTCCCGATTCAGAATGTGATTTCAGAAAAGGTTGATAAAGTTTTCAAGATGGTTGAGATTGAGAAATCTGAGATTTCAAAGTTTGCTGAAAAAGGTCACAAAACTTTTTATAACAAACCTGGTTACAAAAAGAAAAACATGAAGGCTGGGTTGGGTTATAAGAAGAAACAAAGTTGGAAAAGAAATGAAACTCCGAATTTTCAGACAAAAATGAGTTTTGTTCAAGGAAAAAGTTTTGAAGAAGAGGAAAAACTCAAATTTAGACAACAGTCTAGTGAAGAGTTTTGTGTTCAAAAGGAAAAACAACAACCACAGGTCAAAGATGTGTCCAAGAGAACATGCTTCAAGTGTGATCAGATAGGACATCTTGCATGAAAGTGTCCAAATCTGAAACCTGTGGATGTTGACAAAAAGAAAATTGATGCTGAGAAACAAAAATATGAGAATATGAGACAAAGGTCAACCAAATTTGATTCAAAACAAACTTGGAGGTACAACACAAACAAGTTTGCTTCGAATCAAAATTGGAAGTCAAACCCATATAGGTTCGATTCTAGACAGACCTGGAATTCTCATACACCCAGAGTCAAAACAACTCAAAGTTGGAAAACAACTGTTGATATGACAAAACCACAAGAGTTTTGGAAACCAAAAGTTGTTCAAAAACAGAATGTTCAAAAAGAGTCTCATTTTTACAAAAGAGGTACTCCGAAAGGTCAAACATGGAGTATTAAGAAACAAGTGACTTTGCTAAAAGAGGAGAAAATTGAAGCTAAAAATGAAAAAGTTTTTGTTCAGAATGACAAAGATTTTCCGAAGTTAAATGATACATATTGTGTTGAAATGCCTAAGGTCCAACAGACATGGGCTAAATTGTTCAAGTAATTGAGTTTATTACATGTGCAGGTGCTCAACAAAATTGAAGATTGTGAGAATGGAAGTTGGGGCAGCCTGGCACAGGAAGAGGCTGTTGGATCCTGTGTTGGTTGAAACAGGAAGTTTATTTGTTTTTCTGTACATAAATAAACAATATTTTCAAAACCCTAAAAATTTAAAATCAATGGGTTGTAAATCATGGGGAACAAACATGATTACTTTCACAAGATTGAAAAAAAGGTTTTCAAACTGTCGAAAATCAATGGGTTGTAAATCATGGGGGTACTTTATGTTAGATTTTCTGCAAATCAGTACACAAAAAGCAGAAAATGGATGGCGAGACAAAGCTATCAGTATTGGTTGTCAAATTTTCTTTATATGGTTTTGCATTTTAGGGGGAGTAATATTGTTAGAAAATCCAAAAACATTAGAAAAATTGAAAAAGCCAAAAACATGATAAAATAAAAAATTGAGTTTTTGTGTAAAAAGAGGAAATTATAGTACATCAGTAGACAGTTACAGTACGCTAAAGAATTGGAAAGTTAAAATGTGTTAAACGATCTCACCGTGGATGTGTCGGTAGATTTTTATACATTTAGTAAACTTTTTCGGGATATAAACCTAAATTCAAACTTTCTTATTTCGTGGGGAACACTACTTGGATATATAGGTAATCCCTGAAATCTCGTTTGAAGGACCCCTCTTTCTGAGATACTAGGTCTTTATGCTTAATGATATCTGGGGTATTATCCCGGGACTTCTGATTTTGCGGAAGCAATGGCCTAGTCCCCGGAGAATACTTTCTGCATTGCTTGAAATATAGCGCCGCCCTCAGCAAATTGATGAATCAATAAAATTGATAGTCATTGCTGTTGTAATACAAAAGATCCTCTAAAGGGGACACACCAAAAGTCGAGCCGTCATCTCTTTGCTGAACGGAAGTTCTGACCTGAGCTCTCACGGTTTCGTTCTATAATTTATTCCCCTTACAGATATCATCTAGGTATACTCACTTGTAAGACTGAATATTGGGATCTGGATACGAGAGTATATTCAAGAGGTGGGACACATGAATGAGTTTAAGTTCTTAAAACACTTAATTCGTATCCTGAATCAGTTGAACTTTGTATGAAAATTTAAGTGGATCAGTATATCGACAATCTAAGTGAATTGTTTAATTCTTAATGTGTAACTAAGCTCAACGGTACTTGTGACTTGTCAAAAAACTGATTTGATCCTCTGACGTATACTCAAACAAAAATATTGTCTGTAAATATGTTTGTACATATTTCTTTACTGCTTTATATTTTCAGAAAATACAAAAAGATTTTTGATTCTACTTTATTTTCGACAACCGATGTCTGAGTGCTGAGTTTCAAAATCTGAGTATGCTGATTGTGTTTCTGAAAATAAAACAAGTTCATTAATTTGAAACTTGAATTAAAAAAATCAAAAATAAAAAACAGTTTGTGATATCTCCAAGGTCATTAGTTTGAACTTGGAAGATGAACTGTGAGGGATTTTGGATACTTGACATTGCCAAATCTGTAAAGATTGTTGATAGGGGGAGTGATTTAGAGAAGATTGAATTGCCAGGTTACGATTCCTGGTATTCTAAAATGTTTTTACTTATAAACGAATGAGTGATTGCAGATATTGTACCAGACTATGATCCCGACAGCCGAGTCTAAGGGGGAGTCTGAAGACGAGCTCAACGCAAAAGGAAGCGTGGATTCAAGAAGCCATGTAACTATCCTAAAGGAGCTTGTATACGGAAAGCAAGGTGTCGATCCCAAAAGCACGGAAGCTTGATGAAAGGGGGAGCCTGATGAAGAAAAGAGTCTACAGAAAGGAGAAGCTGAAGCTGAAGACAGATCCATCGGGATTCTGTTCAAGAAGATTCAAAGAGAGAGAGAAAAAGAAGACGCTACGAGTTTGACTCAATGATCGAGATTGACTGCGGCAATATCCAAGGGGGAGTCTGTTACTGTTAGTGCATTTATGTCTATAGCCTTCGTCAATCCGAGCCGTAGCGAGAAACAGTTCAAATCGAGTCGTTATGATGTAATATCTAGTCAAAAGGCAAGGTGGCAATATTGTACTTAATGAGAAATCTCATTAAAAGCCAAGGCCTATAAATAAGAGCTTTATGGTTAGATTAGAGACTTTTTGCTCATTTTGTGTTTAGGAGAATTCTAGATCTAGAGAGAGAATCTAGAGAGAGAATCTAGAGAGAGAAAGTGATTCAAGGTGCTTGTTCTTGTTAGATTTCTAATAGAATCACGTTTATATTACATCGTGTGTGTTAGGTCACGTTCGTGTACGGATTCCGCACGTCATACGTTCGTTTGGCAATCGTTTCGGAGTTAAAACCGGTCCTACAACTCCAACAAAATTTATGGGTCTATAGTTGTCTGGAGAAACCGGGTCTTTTATTTTTGGAACCAGGGAGATAAATGAAGCACCACTGCCGTTACTAATTTCTCCGTTACTATGAAACCACGAGAAAATTCTAGAGAAATCTTCTTTGAAAATGTCCCAAAAATGCTTAATGAATCTGAGATTTATACCGTCCAGGACCGGAGCCTTTTCGTCACCACAATCAAAGACAGCTTCTTTATTTTCTTGGTCTGAGAATTCTTCTACCAACATATTACTATCGGCTTCCGAGATCGTTGTGAGATTGTCACAAAAAAGGTCAGGCCTATTTAAAAAAAGGTTCTTTAAATCTTTCACGGAAGTACGAGTAGAAATGCTTCTTGATTTTAGACGGTTTCGAACACCACACACCGTCTAAATTCAGACCGTGAATCGAGTTGGAAGCTATTCTACTATTAACCAACGCATGAAAAAATTTAGAGTTCTCGTCCCCCTCTATGGCCCATTTGGAACAGGCTCTCTGTTTGAGATCCAAGTTCTTCCTATTCTCCACTTCTTTGATGACTTTTCTGTTTTCTGCCATGGACCACTCTTCCTCTTTCGATAATTCCCTAGATTCCATATCCTTTTCCAGTTGTTCCAAGTTCAGCTAATGCCGTTCTTTCTTCTTCCTTCTCCTTTGCTAACAAATCCTCTTTCCAAGTCTTTAAAAAAAAGACCTAATACGGTTAAACTTGGCTGAAAGATAAGAGTCGGGGGGGGGGGGTTAAAAGAGGCGAAATCCTCCACCGCGGCTTTAACCGCTTCCTCGAATCCGATTTACCGATCCATGAGCTAAAAATTCGAAACGGACGAGGGCCGAAATTTAGATCCACCAACTCCAAAATAATAGGGCAATGATCGGAGTATCGACTCGGTAAAACTCTAACACAAGCCGAAGGCCATTTGTTAAAAAAATCCGCGCAAACCAGAAACCTGTCAAGCTTACTTAACTTTTTTCCATTATCTCTGATACATGTGAACCTTCTCCCCTGCATAGGAAACTCGAGCAACCCATTATTGAAAATAAAGTTGTTAAAGTTTTCAGCACAAACCGGTTTGAATTTAGAGAGCTATTTCCTCAGCCGATCTCACCGCATTGAAGTCTCCGACAAGAACCCAAAGACCATCATTGTGGTCAATTTTGCTTGTGATCTCGGACCAAAGCTGCTATTTAGCAGCGGTATTTTGAGGGGCGTACACATTTACAAGATTTATCGGATCACCACTGCCAATCACGAAATCTTAAATAATCAGATAAAATCCATTCCGGGTGACGGTTTCTATCTTTAGGACCTTGGGATCCCAGATCCACAAAAGCCCCCCAGACAGACCCTCCAAGGCGGCACAAACAGAATCAAAATTCTTGTTACCCCATAACCCGCAAATACTATTATTAGAAACCGAATGCACTTTAGTTTCTTGGATAGCAATTGCACTTATTTTGTTTGTAGATCTAATATCCTTAACCCACATAGCTTTCACACCCCCGAAAATACCTCTAATGTTTAAGGACATAATATTCATTGATTCACAACATTGTTACCTTAACCGATGATGGCGACTCTGATCAGGTTGTCGTGATCCCGTAGATTCGCTCCCACAATATTCCCCATGTTAATAGTAGCTGCAATTCACATAATGAATACATTCTATACTACAATAATAAAATAAAGAGTTAATTGCCCGGATGGTCCCTGTGGTTTCACGTTTAGTTCCTATCTTTTGAAAATAGCAGGTATGCTCCCTATGGTTTGTTATTTTGTTACTTGGATAGTCCCTTGAGTAGATGTCAGTTAGTTTGGAAATAGCAGGTATGCTCCATATGATTTGCATTTTGTTACTCGGATAGTCCCCTGAGTAAATGTCAGGGGACTATCCGAGTAACAAAATGACAAACCATAGGGAGCATATCTGCTATTTCCGAAATGTGGGGACTAAACATGAAAAAACGTGAAATCACAGGGACCATCCGAGCAATTAACTCTAAAATAAAGTTGTATGTTCTCCATACATTACTTTTTTGTATCATGGAGAGAGACTTAGAAGTGTGGTATCTCACTGCTTGAGTAAGGAAACTGTAGTATTGTCGTTTTTCCTTCAAGTTAAAAACTATACAATGAACTTTTGAATTAACTAGTAACTTGATTAGGGAGATCCCGAATAAATCACCTCCGACAGTTTCATTATAGGTGTGCTTTTCCACATATATAGTTTTTTTAAACCGCAAATACAAGGCTTCGTTTGGCTTTGGCCATATAGACACTTAAGTTTTGCAACATAGAGGATCAAAACCACTTAAATCTATTAAGAATTACAAAGAATGTTAAGGGTTGTTTGTTTACCTTTTAACGATTCTCTTAATGGTTCAGACCTCTTACTGGTTCAGCACTTAATGGTTCCGATTGTTTGTTTCACGAGCAGATGTCTGAATAGATCAGACATTTGTCTCTAAATTGTTAAACATTATACAAAGTCTGAATGGTTAAGACCTCTAATCTAAATTGGTCAGACATTTGCCTCTAAATGGTTAAACACTATACAGACTCTTAATGATTCAAATCTCTTACTGGTTCAGCACTTAACCATTTAGATGTTGCCATTTGCCAAACAGCCCCTTATTTTTTTATAGGCCCCAAACTCTATTTTGTCTTGGGCCTTTAAAAATGTTTAGCTGCTCATCTGTATATATTTTTTTTCTTCTCTTATTTCTTCCCTTTTTTTATATTTGTGTTCGCGTGAGATGATATAGAGAGAAGTTATGGTTTTCCACATACATGGGGAAGTTGTGGTTTTTTATACATATAAATTTTAGAGGGTGGGGATTAGAAAAAAAATAGAGTGAGATGTAGTGATTTTCTTTATTAAAGTTTTTAAAATTTTAAGATTAGGTGAGAGATGATGGATGAAAATAGTTAATAAAAACCAAGTGATTTTGACTTTCGACCTCAATATATTACTCAAAAGTAAAACTCGAGTTTTATACACAGAAACGCGCAAGTGAAAGCCTACATGAAATTCTTTTTAGGTTAATCGTAATGTTTTTTTAACGGCAAGTAACGACATGTCAACCACCGTGACACCGGGCGTTGTGACCAAGGTTGAGTACTCGATCGCCGCCAGCCCCTTGGCTCTCTCAGATGCGCGGAAACCCGACCTTCACCCGCCAGAAGGCACGACGGTGGAATAAAACCTCGCCTCCCATCCAAGACGAACCAGAGCCACCCGTATTCGCCCTTCACCTAGATGCCGCAGAAAATAATAGGGAGAGTTTGAGTCGAACCTGGGTCACAAAGAACATCAAGTCTTTCCCCAACCACTCCATCACTACCTCATTGGCGCCAACATCTAATGTTAAGACCATGTGTAGAGTGGGAGTGAAAAATAATGCCCCTACCCTTGACGTTTTGCGTCATGTGACGATCCAGTCAGCAATGGGGCATCATGGGGCGTTTTTTTAAAATGGGTGTAATAGTATAATGCCCAATAATCCTCATCCAATGATTGCCCTATTATTATTTTCTTGTTTTTTTATTTAAAACTAATGATATTTAATTTGGAATGACAAACAATAAAGGTGTTGATAAAAGCACGTCTTAGAGGATTTAAAAAAAAAAAAAACCGCCCAGAGCCGGTTTTCCGACGTTGAGAAGCGTTTTTTAGGAAAAAACGCCAAAAAGCCCGAGGCATAAAGTGCAAGTTAAAAAGAATAAGTGAAACCCAAAAGGCGTAGGCAACTGGCGTAGCCACATAACACGAAAGTGGGAAAGGATATGGCATTGGCTCCGTCTTTCAAACCTCTGCCACTGCCATCACCATCACCACTCACTTCACGGCGCTTCTCCTGCTCCTGCTCCGCCCTCACTCAGCCGGATTCTTCTTCTACTTCATTATCATCTTCTCCGGTCACCTACCGTCCTGCAGTCATTCTGCCTGTATGTTTCTTCTCTCTCTCTCTCTAAATTCAGCCCTTTTTTTATCATGTCTTTTATATGTGTTATTATGAGGTATTTAAATTGATTTTTAGATGAATAATTGGAGCTACATTCTGCTGCTGAGATAGTGAGATATGTTATATTAGTTTGAGAAGGGATCCTTGCAATTAGTGTGTAATTTTCAAACAATAAAATAATGTTGTAAAATTCAGGATAAATTAGAGTTGTAAACAAACACGAACAAGGCCATATTCGTGTTCGTTCATTAAGGAAATTAACATGTTCGTGTTTGTTCGCTAAGCTAACCGAACAAATTTTTTTGTTCGTGTTCGTTCGTTAAGCTAATCGAACGAACATAAACGAACTTCCCGCCAAACGGTTCACGAACTGTTCGCTGAACATTTGGTTCGTTTACAACCCTAGGCTTAATGATTAAATTTTACCTACTCGGACCTAAAATCGGTAATTGGTCAAGGGCAGTAAAATATCAGTCAAATTTGGTCAAGTTATGAAGTATTTGAAAAATTATACTTATTAATCCAGTTCGATTAATAAGTTTGAAAAATTATATATAAAATTTGAAAATTTTTGTATATATTTTAAGTTTAAAAAGTTACATAAAATTCGAATCCGATTAGTCCCTGTTAATCCCGCTAATCGCTAGTTAGCGCCTAGCGATTTTTACAACCATGAATAGAATTGGTGTGCAAACTTGTTTCAAGCTTAGATCATCTATATTCCTACTGTGATGCAATGAGTGATGATATTCTATCAAGTTTATTATTACTGAATGCTTATTCCATCAAGTTTGTTGTTACTGAATGGCGAATGCTAGCCATGACATCTGCATATTGCCAAACTAAATTATTAAGCCAAGAAATGGTTGACTTGTGGCAAGTGGGATAGAATAGGACCTGAATTAAACGAGCATAACTTTTGACTCCCGTAAAGTATGGAAGAAAATGGTGTAACGGACCAGACGTTACAACAAACTTCCATATGCCATTTACTGTTTTAGACCCGAATTGTTTCGTTTAGACAATTTTCCTTAAATTTCATTATTTAGAATTTCACTAGAGGACGGATTCACTTTTTATATATTACGCTTCCGTTCCTCTGAGTAAGTTATCTAACATTATATGCATCTGGTCTTATGATAATATCACTGTTTTTAAAAAAAATGCAGTGAATTGATAAAGTTATGACTTTAATTAATTTATTCTTGATTTATATATAGGGGTTAGGGAATAATACAGGCGATTATCAGAAATTAACTTTGACTTTACAAGGATATGGTGTTTCAACTGTGGTTGCAAAAGTTTCAAGAATTGACTGGCTGAGAAATGCTGCCGGTTTGGTTGACCCAAATTACTGGCGAGGCACCCTCCAACCTCGTCCTGTTCTTGATTGGTAGTTTTGCTTTACATATTTATCAAGCATTATGATTCAAGTTCCTGAATGACTTGATCTCACTTGAAGCTAAATGTATTATGTGCAGGTATTTAAACCGGGTTGATGAGGCTGTCAATGAAGCTTTGAAACAATCTCAAGGTTAAAAATGTGTTTTGTTTGTTTTTTTTTTTTTTTTTTTGTAAAAAACACCAATATACTTATGTTTTTCACGTAAAAGCTCTTCAACTTAATCCATTAAAGTCCATCGTCTTGTAAAAGATGCACGAAAAAGTCACTAAACTAGTTTGTGTATATTAAAGTTGATAAACTTATCTAAAATACCCGTCGTTTTGATTTTTTAAAGTAAAGTACACGGATGGTCCTGTGGTTTACCCAAATTTTGGATTTGGTCCCTAGATTTCTAAAAGTACACGGATGGTGCCTGTGGTTTGCACTTTGTAACGCATTTAGCAGATAACAAATCTTAAGGTTTTAGCAGGTCTAAGTTAGGGACTAAATGCGTTACAAAGTGTAAACCACAAGGACCATCCATGTACTTTTAGAAAAAGTTGGGGACTAAATGCGTTGCAACGTGCAAACCACTGGGACCATCCATGTACTTTTGGAAAACTAGGGACCAAATCCAAAGTTTTGGTAAACCACAAGGACCATCCGTGTACTTTACTCTTTGTAGAATAATGACTTGATAACTCTTAAATTAGTCACTCTGCAGGTGGTCCGTTGTCTATAATCGGACACTCCGCAGGAGGATGGTTGGCTCGGGTATACATGGAAGAGTTCACCGAAGCAAATAAAAATATTTCCTTGCTTCTCACTCTGGGATCTCCTCTCCAGTATGTATTTATCAGTTGCTTTAAACGTTGCTTCATTTTACGACTATAGATGCTTTAAAGTTTAAGCCCTGATTTATTTTCACTTTTGATGTCAATATCTAGGCCACCGCCGAAAGGGGTGTCTGGCGTTGTTGATCAAACAAGGGGTCTGTTGGATTACGTTGAGAAAAACTGCAGGAAAGCTGTTTATACTCCAGAACTACGATACGTATGTATCGCAGGCAGGTATACTGAGACACATAGATGTGCATAAAACTGCATATTCTACTTGCTATCGGTATATTATATTTGTAACATAAACTTGTCGATAGTTTTCATTCTGTGATAATCATTTCGTTGATACTTTTGAGGGTATTCTAGGCATTTCAGTAGTTTCTGTTTTGAGCAACTTGCAGGTACATCTATGGCAGTCGTTTATTTGGTAACTCAGATCCTGCAACAAGTATTCCAGTTTCCATCGAGCAATCTGTTCCTGATGCTAGTATTACAAGTGAGTCAGGCACTTTGATCTCAACTGGTGCTACATTTCGCACCCGCTTCGTTGGTCAGGGATACAAACAGGTAAATGCCTTTTCCAACTTTTTATAGGTATATCTAGTGATTACAAATTGGGCTGATCAGACGGTTCGGTTCGGGTCGGTTCAGGTCAACCACAAACACTTTGTCTTTATACCTATTTTGAAATTATCATTATGAATAAATAACGCTTAATATAAACACATTTGTACGCATTGAACTGGTTTGAGATAAAATATAACTCTGAGTTGATCCGTTTATTGGAAAAGGAGTCGAAAATCCCATTTGTTGTCTTATGAATCATAAGTTATGATGACCGATATTGACTGTCAGAATTCGCATTTCGTTACCTTAGATATAACAAGTATTCTGTTTTTCACAGGTGTGTGGGCAGGCAGATGTATGGGGGGATGGAGTTGTCCCTGAAGTTTCGGCTCATCTTGAGGGAGCTTTAAACATTAGTTTCGATGGGGTGTATCATTCACCGGTTGGTTCAGATGATGAATCAAGACCATGGTATGGCTCACCTGCCATAGTTGAGCAATGGGTACACCACCTTCTTAACTAGCTACTTGTGTACATAGCGTGTGCATATATATATATATTTTTTTATAGAAAATTGGTTATTTGTATAACCATCATCATTGACTACAGATTTTTGTTTTCATATAATAAAATTCACCAAGTTTTGTGAAGTCGAAGTTGTATATTCATCATATGTGAATATAAGTTCCAAATCGGTTTTAAAATGAACAAATTACAGCACATACAAACTCTTAACGGGTTAAAACATGAAGTTGTATAACATAAGCATTAGTGCTACACCTAGGACTCTTATGAGTATGTTTTGTAATGCTGCCAGAAACACTATAGCTTACAGTAAAGTAACCATCATATACTTGCTTCTAGCACTTATTTGATGGCTTGTGATTCAGATCTGAATTACAAACAGAAACAGTGTTTATACACTATAAAGAGAACTATGATATTCCGATATAGTTTAAATTTAAGATCAAGATGGAATCCTTCTACTACTCTGATACGATCCGACCCTACCCGTTGTCGTAAGCCTACGGGCCAACCCACCACCACATTTAAATATTGTTGCATGAAAGTTAGTTTTTAATTATTAGTTAGTTGTTATTAGTTTAGAAGTCACGTTTATTATTCAGTTATATGTATGCATGGGCATGTGGCATTAGGTCCACGATCATATTTCATGGTGCATGATCTCCTAGGAGAAACCACCATTGTTTTCCTATTTAAGCTGAAACATCCAAAGAAAATGGAGGAGAAAAAATTGTTGCAAAACTAGTCTTGTTCTTTATCTTTGTTCTTGGAGCCTAACCCACTCTACGGGTATCTATCGGGAGATTGACCATCTCGAATCGGTCCTTAACATACTCTCACACAAGATACGCGTTTTTAAAATAAGGCAAGACTAACAAAATAAATTTTATCCAACAACTTGACATATTTTTAAGTTTGTCCATCCGCTGAACAAAAAGTGAGACCCAAACTTGGCTAGAATTTTAACAAACTCGCTCGGCTAAAAATCTTAAGCCGAAGTTGTACTTAAATCATTTACGTGGAACTACAATAGATTGTGGCTCAACAAGACGGCACGTTTTCTTTAAGGAAGCGATTGTTAGGGGGAGTCGGAGATCTGAAAACTCATAATAACGCAGCCAGATTTGAATCTGAATGAAACCGGAGACGGCTTCACAGTCAGAAGGGATTTGGGTGAGGGAGAGTGATGATTGTCAACAGGTCCGAGTCATGAGCTATTTAAAGAGCCCTTGTCTCGGACATGCGGTTATTTTACGCGGTACGCCTAGGCGGCAGGAGAACCCTTCGCGCCTTGAGTTCGCCTTGCGCTTTTAAATACCTAGCGTGGCATAACATGATAGTGATATAGAAAACATATGAATACTGAAACAAAATAGAACTTTTCACCATAGTATCACTGCACCAATGTCTACATACTACTATCAGAAGCAAGAAAACCAAAACTGCAGAAATGTGCATCAACTTGCATAAGTCTAAAAGTGCTAATCGTGTTTCCATTTCTTACAACTTTCAATAATCAACCTCCACCTCACATTCCTAGATCAAAAGGTCAATATCAACAACAAACAGCCTAACTATCAAAACCACCAACCGGAAACCGACACCTTACATCACCAATCAAGCAGTCTTCACAAAATGAGGAGCAAGCAACTTGGCAATCTCTAGAAAACCAACTCTGTCTTTCCCATCAAATATAGTCTTAAGCTTCTCATCACAGATTATCTCTTTCTTGTTTGTTGGGTTCTGCAAGCAAATACAATTCAATTGTATTATAAACAAATTAATATTATGATCAAGAATTTTTTTTACTCATCTTATTGATTTGCTTCATATTTCATTAGGTCTAGTTCGAGTAACATTAGTGAATCACTTGAAACTTGATTACTATTGAACCTTATAGGCTAATAATATCAAGCCATAGATCATATACATGTTACTTGTACCACTGAAACCATTAGAACACACGACTAGTATTAAAACATAGTGCTCACCCAAGCTAATCTCCATAAAAAATGCTGTAATACGGATATCCTATAAACAAATATTCTAAACCCTAATTTACTTATCTAGGATCAAATTCATCATCATCATCATACTCGGTAAATCCCACCAATAGCAAAGCTAAGGTAGGGTCTGAGAAGGGTAAGATGTAGACAACCTTACCTCTACCCTGTAGGAATAGAGAGGCTTCTTCCAATGAGACCCCCGGCTCAATAGTAGTTTTGCATCAAGCCTTGGACATAAGGCACATAACACTCAGCAATTAAGACAAAGGGCGATTGGTGCATGTACTCCCTTGTCTTTCGGCTATCAACGCCATCACATGATGCATGATTAACCATCCCCCTCTTTTAATGTTATTTTCACGAACTAGTAAACAAACGTTAAAATTAGTGCACTTTCACTTTTGCCCCCCGAGCACCTACACATATATACATTATATGCGCATACTGCAAGCGGGGCGTATTATCTAGGATTAAATTGCTGGCAAATAATGATGACATGGCTTAAAACATATACAGAAAATGTAGTAACATACAGGCTAAACTCCATGAAAATGCAGCAACAGACATATCCTATAAACAAATATTTTGAACCCTGATTTACTTATCTAAGATCAAATTGCTGGTAAATAATGATGATATAGCATAAAACATATACGGAAAATGCAGTAACAGACAAGCTAAACTCCATGAAAATGCAGCAACAGACATATCCTATAAACAAATATTTTGAACCCTAATTCACTTATCTAAGATCAAACGTTAGTAAATAACGTTAATATAGCAGCAAATACAGTAACAAACAAGCTTACAACAGATTTTTAAACCCTAACTTACTCATCTAGGATCAAAAACATTAACAATTAACGATCATAAAGCAACAAACAAACAACTAAATAAATCAACAAAACTAACAGCTAAACTGAACATAATAACAGAAAATATAAACAAACAACTCGCCTGAAGCTCATTAGACTTGATATACTCCCAAATCTTCTTAACAGCGTCGGTGCGAGCGGACTCAGAGACGCCGAGGAACTGAGCTAGGGCTGGCGAAATCGGCGATGGCTTCAGAATGCCAGCAGGTTTCACCGGTTTATCGGCAGACGGTTGCTTCGGCTTTTTCTCCGTTGTTTTTTTGACGGTGCTCTTCTTCTTTGCAGCGGCGGTGGTGGTAGGTTTGGGAGTGGCGGACTTTGCGGCGGCGAAGAGAGTTCTGCAGCCGTTGAAAACCCTAGCACTCGACGCCATTTTTGGAGTTTGATTGTGTTGGTGACGGAGATACCGCAGGCGGAAAGGAAACTTGAATGAGGCTGTGAGGGATGAAATGGTGGGGGTTGCTAGTGTGACGGTGACGGGAGGGAACACATAGGGTTATTTTGTTATTGACACGTAGATTGGGGAAAACCGGACCGGGTGGATTTAAGTGAACCGGGAAATAAGAAACCATGATCACATTGACATTGACATACCTCGACATTGAAATTTTATTAAGAGTTAACTTTCGTTTTGCTCCATATGATTTGGTCATTTTAACGGTTTTGCTTCAATAGTTTAAAAATAGCCATTTTTCTCCCTGATCTTTCGATTTTGTCTCCAGTTTGCTCCCTAATCTTTCGAGTTTGTCGCCAGTTTCCTCCCTAATGGAGTTAGAGGCGGGGAGCAAAATGACGATAAGTTAGAAAAATCAGTGAGGAAAATGACTATTTTTAAACTATTGGGGCAAAACCGTTAAAATGACCAAATCACAGGGAGCAAAATGGAAGTTAACTCTTTTATTTTTAACTAGGTTTATCACAATCGTGTTGCAGCGAACTCTTTCGTTATTTAGTCTTTGTTTATATATGTTTTGAAATCACTACAAACGCGTTGTGCACGGACCGTTGACAAAAATAAAAAGAAAATGTAGAAAAAAACACTAAAAGATAACTGAAAAAAAAGATAACTGAAAAAAAAGATAACCAAAAAAGTTGTATACCGGTATCGTATACAGTATTTTTGGTACCAGTACCAATTTAGTATCGGTTGGCACCGATGTCACACCCCAACTGATGACGGAAACATCGGGGCGCGGCACTGAGCGAAACAGATTGTCCAAGAGAAATTCCATAACAATTACTTTACCGAATAGTTAATATTATGTCCCATACCATAACCTATTAAGCAAATCAGTTATTACAGACAGCGATATCTCAAAGACGAATAACATGTTCCGACAACTCAGATTTAAATAAAAATAAATTGTCTTTGTTGGTTCCTAGACTCTCCTAAGCTCGATTCCATCAAAAAGCAAGCAAGGCATCCTAAACACCTGTCACATACATTAAAATAGAGGTCAATACACATAGTGTAAAGGTGAACATACAAGTTTAATAGTAGAGTTCGAAATCGTTTACGCATAACCAGCATGTAACATGTATAATGCGAAGCTAGTAGGTTATCGACAATGAAATATGCATAGACTATACTGCAAGTTGTAGAATGCGCAACACATATCATCACCGTGACATGTGAGAGGTAACCTTAACAACCCATGTCCACGACAGGTGCTGAGTCCAAACAAATAGTACTATCGTTGCTAAGGCGTCAGGCAACAATCACTGTGTTAACATAACATACAAGCATTCATCGAGTAACAAGAAACATGCAATAACGGTCAGCGTATAAATAGTGTTTGCGTTGTGTGATTGATTGTGATTTAGAATAAGTAACGTATGTAACACCCAAATGTGCGTAAGCAAAAAGGGATCGAGTATACTCACAGCGATGGAAATGGATTGAAGGGAGCGCTAGAGTTATAAGTCTGAACAGTTAACGATAGCATAAGAGAAGAGTGGTGCGTAAATCGGTGAAAAGTGACCAATTGTCGAACGGTAATCCGATCGGATGGCAATCCGATCGGATGGTCACTCGATCGGATGTCAATCCGTTCGGATGGTCATCCGATCGGATGGCCATTCGGTCGGATTGACATTCGTTTGGTAAGGATATGTTTGTGTATGATAGCTTTGAAGTTTTCGTTGTAGCATTTTGAAAATAGAGAAGTATCTCTACCCTTCAGGTCGATCGATCGACCGGCCGTTCGATCGGATAGCGATCCGATTGGCAAGACACTTAGTGAGAACAAGTTCATAGCAGGATGGTTACTCGATCGGATGGCAATCCGATCAGATAGCAATCCGTTGAACCTGTTGAAAATTGTTTAAGTGTTGAAAGCTCAAGTGTAATCCGATCGGATTGCGGTTCGATCGGAAGGCAATCCGATCGGACGGCAATCCGATCGGACGGCAATCCGTCCCAACGCATCCGATCGTTTCAAACTTGATTATTTTGAAAGTTTGCGGTTTGTTCGAGACGGTTTGATAACGTACTAAACAACAGAACCTCGTCAAGTCCCAAGTCGTCCGTTCGAACAGGAATTACCCAAATTCGATTCGTTTACTGGTTCGTGACAGTTGTTCTTGTTTAACCCGAAATCGGTTGTCTCTTTGATAGAAACCAGATCTTGAACCAACTCATCACTAAGAATGAGTAGAAGGTCAGAACGAGCTCCGGTTCTACCTGTTTTGAGTGCATTGAGTGTAAAAGAGTTGCAAGAAAGTTGGAAAACCATCTTTCAATCCTTTTAACTTTAAAAATGTTTAGATCTATGCAAAATCATTGTTTATTCATGTGGAAATCTTTCAGATCTAAGTTGTGCTTGGTGGAATGAAGCCAAATCTTGAAGTTCATAAGAACTCTATGATGACATCACCCTAGAACACCTCAAATCCGTTGATTTCACGGCTAAAAGTTAAGATCCAAAGGTGAAAAAGATGAAGGAGTGCGTGTAGATCATAGAAGTACAAGGTTTGAGTGGGAAACTTACAAGTATCGAGAGAAATCGAGAGAAAAGAGGGCTTGAGTGCTGCTGGTCGAATGAGGGAACATTACAAGTGATGTGACAGGAGGGTATTTATAGGGTTTCAAAAAGAGGAAAGTGCACAAGTGTCAGATTGGTCACCGATCGGATGGCGGTTCGATCGGATGGCCACTCGATCTGTTGGCCATTCGATCCAAGTGTCCGGCGTGTTGAGTTTTGTCGTTTCGATTCGCGTGTTGAGCGTTGCGATGCGATTCGAGCGAGCGATGCGATTGTATTATCCATTAGTTACACAAATAACTTAACTACTATATCTAACATACAATCACTATAGCACACACACGTAACACGATATCCAGAACACATAATTCGAGTTGCGATGCGATTAGCGATAAGTCGATTAGCGATCAAATATGCGATTAAATAGCGATTAAACCTCGATTATTAATAGATACTCCACATAATACAACTAAAGCGATAAAATAAAGTGGGTCGATTACAAGTCATTGACGTACAATCAATAGTTAAGCAAGGAGTGACAGATCGCAATTAGCAATCTTTTCTTCCTTTGACTTTGACTTCCAAAAAGTGGGTTGTTACAACCGAGCTCATCCTTACCCTTAAAACTAAAAAAAGAAATCATTAAAAGTTGAAGAAAATCAATAAAAATTTTGTACGATACCATTGTTGTTCGTACGGTACCCGTGATCAAGGATGAGTAAATGGTACTGGGTAGCAGTACCGAATTTCCCGAACTAAAAGAATTTCAATATCAATTCGGTACCGACTTTGTCGTTTTCTGTACCAGGCTGGTGCCAGTTTTTACCTTCATGTACCGATACCGAACAGGACCGTACCGAAAAAACAATAAAAAAAGAAGTTGCCAAAAAAAAGTTGTACGATACCGATGTTGTTCATAATCAGGGATGAGCAAATGGTACCGGGTAGCAATACCGAATTTCCGAACTAAAAGAATTTCAATATCAATTCGGTATCGACTTTTGGCGTTTTCTGTACCAAGCTGGTGTCGGTTTTTACCTTCATGTACCGATACTGAACAGGACCGAACCGGAAAAAAAGCAATAAATAAAAAGTTACCACGTGGCAACTTCTTAATGGATCAAGCACTATTTATTGGCTTGGTTTTTTAATATATTGATATTGATGATAATAATAATAATGTAAATTATTATATTTTTTTTCTTAGAACGCCACTTGGTGCAATTGGATCGTTGTGACATAAAATTACAAAAAAATCATTTAAAGTTGATCAAGAAGTTTCGGAAATAGACATTGAGATTTGAAGCGTAGGCTTAGCCGGCACTCTTCCCTAAAGTGCAGGATTAACCAGCGCTTTTTAGTAAAAAGTGTAGATTAAATCTTAGTTGTTTTAACTTGTGAAAGTGATGTTGCGGCTTCTAATTGGAGAAAATTAGGGGCGATTAATTTGGTGAAGGCTAAATTTCATGTCTCTTTTTTAAATTCTTGATAGTCTTTGTTTATTTCAGTAATTACCCCTTCTAAATGGTAGTCTTTGTTTATTTTAGTAATTACCCCTTCTAAAATTTGTAGTCAACATAAAATGTCTGAATCAACATGATCTTGACTTTGAAATATTGCTTAGCTAGAAACATCTGAATGATCCAAGCCATGAATTGTCGCCAAGGAAATTATGGTATGGTAAAACAATGTTACTTGAGAGGAAAACCGATAGCTATCTGTGCAGTGTCACGACCATGGCTACACGTATGGATGTTGTACATACGGTTCAACAACTACACCATGTACTTGTTAATATTTTGTATGAAATATCGCAACCATTCCTACTTGTTAATATTTTGCCATTGTGCATTCGCTCTCTAAGGTTTACTCACTTCACACTTTATGATATTATCTCACTCTACTTGTTGCTTACTCTCTTGTGTGGTAAAATCACGAGAATCATAGGCGTGATACCAACAAACACTGCCATTTCAGCTAAACTTTTTCAGCATCTGGCGTCATTTCTGGTTTTGTAGACGCCAAACTTTGATCATAAAACTGGCTTTTCTACGCATTTATGACATATACTTGATGTAGGAAAACAGCTCGTAGGAAACCTGTTTTCAACGCATTTCCTACGCAACTTCCTACACATTTTCTACGAAACTAGTACGGCACAAATTGCTACGAATCTCCTACAATATATTTAATTATTATCTTTTAGGATTTATTTTTTGCTACACATTTCCGACCAAAATTAAAAAAACAAAAAAAAATAATAAATTTTAATACAACATTATTTGTGACCCACTTCCTACAAAAAGATTAGAAGTGTTGTTACAAATTTCCTAAGAAACTGAGTATTTTTTGTGACCCACTTTCTACAAATAAATTAGAAGTGTTGTTACAAATTTCTGAGGAAACTGAGTTTTTTTGTGACCCACTTCCTACAAATAAATTAGAAGTGTTGTTACAAATTTCCGAGGAAACTAAGTATTTTTTGTGACCCATTTTCTACAAATAAATTGGAAGTGTTGTTACAAATTTCCGAGGAAACTGAATATTTTTTGTGACCCATTTCCAACAAATAAATAAGAAGTGCTGTTACAAATTTCCTACGAAAACTGAGTATTTTTGTGACACAATTCCGACAAATAAATAAGAAGTGTTGTTACAAATTTCTGAGGAAATAAGTATTGTTTGTAACGGTTTTTCGACGAAACTGAGTATGTTTTGTGACAAATTTCAGACAAAATAAAGAAAAAAGGTCTACTATTTTTGACCTTTTTCCGACAAAAGCTATTTATGTTGTGACACATTTCCAACCACCAAATTTATTAAATAAAAAAAAATGCAAAAAAATTAATAATATTTCTGCATATTTCTGGCGAAAATTTTCAGAAATAATCTGCAATACCAAAACCTGTTTTACAAAATTCACCGAAGTTACAATGACATAAATTCAAAAATCATGCGTTACAACGCAAGTTCCAATATGTTTAAACCGTAAGCTAATACAATTCAACGTAACTTCAAAAAGATATAAAAAACTACAACTAATTAGAGGGATGACGCCAATTCTTCATAAACTCTTGAAGTTGTTTTTGAAGTTCTTCCCTTGCTTTCCTTTCGTCATCAAGACGAGTTGCAAGTAGATTCCTTTCTTATTCAAGACGAGATACAATTAGATTCCTTTCTTTTTCAACCCTAGCTTCAAGATCAACCATTCGGGTTCGCATAACTTGAGCCTAAAAAGTTGTTAAAATATATATAGTTATAATTAGTAAATACATCATATAAAGAAATGTTTTGAGGCAAAAGATAAGGTGTTTATTAGTTTAATTTTCAAAGATAATAATGCATGCATACATTCTATATACATACATACTAGGGTATTCACGGTTTGGTAAAACCGCGAACCAAACTGTTAGATCTTGCAAAACACAACCATCCCAATGGGTCTGCTTAGTGAGATCTTAGTATGTGAAAGTTGAACTATCAAATGGTTGGGTCGGCTTAGTGACAAGAACCAACATTTTTAACATTTAGTAATGCCAAATGGTAATAAAGATACCTCTTCTTGAGACCGTTGGTACTCTGCTTGCGATGGTGCAGACCCGGCAGAAGAGGAAGATGTCCCGGTCACCAAGTATTGTAGATCCGAAGATCCTATCCCGTATACATGACGCGTGCGACCTTCTCCAATCACACGTGCCCACACCACAGGGTCATCTGGATACTCACTGAAGTTCGGCCCGTAAACATTTTCCATCGCACTCAAATAACCCCCCTACAATTTATCAAAACAACGTGAGTGTAACTGCAATAGATACGGAAATTATATAAAAATAATACGATCATTTACATATTTTCCCCTACTAAGATCATTTATTACATAAGGGAATATATGTAAAAATCCCAAAATAATAAGAGTTAACTATAACAGCAAAATAATACTCAAATAATAAAGATAACTTACATATACTTTTTCGGCTCGTTTCGTACAAAACGTCAATTCCTCCAAGTTATATATGTCAATCTCCCCGTCCCATAATTTTTGTTTGCATTCTTTAGTGAGGTGGGTTTCCAGAAATATTTGTTTAAAATTGGGTTCCTCGTTCATTTTCCTTTTCTACATAAAATAGAGTGCAGTTAATGTTAAATGTTGAAGTAAAACCAATTACTTAAGATTACAAGTATGATTAGCTTACCATTCAGGCAAGACGCTCAGCATATCCCATTGATCCACCCGTGTGTCGCAATGACTTCCCACTCGTATCAGCGCTCATGCGGTTTCTTGACCCACTCTTGGACTTGTTAAGCCAACCAGTTGTGTTCCAACGCTATAAAGAGTGTGTATGTATATGTGTGTATCATATGTTAAAGGCAATAATGATAAGAAAAAAAAGGTACTAACTCGATTACCCTACATAATTCACGCCATACTTCAAGAGACATTGAATGAGGCGGATAATCACGAATTATGTCAAATTGTATATAATTTTTTGGATCCATATCTGGTCGAACGGCTGATGCCATCCTTGTGGAGGTTATTCTCAAATGCCTCACTATAACGTGTCTTTAGCACGTTAATAAACCCTTCATGTATGAGTTGCTCGCTTGCCGGATCCCACCTCCAACGGGTCTACAAAAATAAAAAAAGATGTTTAAAATGCAAACTTACAAGCATTCCACACAAGTGTAACTTAATATGGGTTTGCATATTCCACAGAAATTGAATATTTCTTTTTAATTGCTGAATTGGGGGTGGTATCACAAGCATTTTTATATTTCTGTATTTAGAAGCTGTGAATTAAATGGTAAAAAAACACATTAAAGTGACCACAGGTATATAATATAACTGGATCTTTGTCATTCTTCATCACCTCTACTAAAATTCATTGTTAAATGATCATAAGAACTATCTATCTAATTAACTCTAATCTTTTATGATAAATCAGTTAAAGTTTTCTAGCTCTTCTAAGAGTTAATTTACCTTATTCATTAAATTTATTATTTGGTATCTTTATTAAACTGTGTGATCGATATTTAGAACAATAATTCTAAAAATTTTCATGCAGATATGAATGTTCCAGTTTTTCATAAATCATGTTAACGAAACTGTACCTGTTTTTTCATAAATCATGTAAACGTAAATATATATGTTTTAAATTTTTTAATTTGATAAGTATTAAAAGTTTGATTAATATTTAGAATCTCTATTTAAAGCACCAAATATTATATATATCCTATTTGTATACATACTCAAATCAGTGTTTCACATGGCTGGAACCACAAATTTGATTTATAATATTTGAACATTGGCTGGATTCAATTATTGTGTTTGTAACATGAGTAATACTGAAACTTAGCTGGAAATATGTTACACAAAAAGGTGTTTTTATAGGAAAAGCAATGTTCTCAAATCGCGATTGTTTGAAAACAATTGGCCTACGTGAGAACTTTTTTCTTTACAATATGCTGGTCTTTCAAGAAACTAAACCTGCCAAAAACTAGAGTATGTGTGAACAATTTGTCTCACAGTGGGATTATACTGGTCTTTCAAGAAACTATACTGGTCTTTCAATATACTAAACCTGCCAGAAACTAAACCACATAATTAAGTTACTCCAGATTATACCACTATAATTAATTTACCTGCCAACAATTTACTCTATAAATTATCCTAAACCACATAATTAATTTACTTCAGATTATATCAGTTAAAGGTTGAGTGGACCATCCTGAGTATGAATAGTCGTACTAACTTCAGAAAGAAATATGACAATTAAAAATAAATTCAAACTTACCCGAAAGCACTCAAACATACGAGCTAGTACATCCCGTGGAATCTCCCTAAATGTCATCCAAACTCCATCGTGATGCTCAGCTAGTATACGAGTGATGCTCTTATGAACATCACCATGTTCAACCTCAAACCTGCAATATTAAAACAACCAAATAAGTATATTTAATATGATTATTATTATTATATTTATTATTGAGATTCATATCTTTTCATACTTATCCCCAGCACGCCTAATCATTCTTCCTTGATTTGTATCACGAGATGCGCCTTCATATGAGCGCTGAGATAAAGGATGCTCATCGTCCTCAAGATCGGCTTCCTGGCGATTGACGTCTTCAAGATCGGCTTCCTGGTGATCGACGTCCTCAAAGTCGCTATCCTCACTGTAATGGTTTGAGTCACGATCAGGGATCATGCGTATTGACGGGTCACGAAATACCCCACACATGTCAGCAATGGGATCCCCTTCACCCTGACGGCTACTACTACCAGCATACCCCCCACGCCTACCGCTACCATCATGACCCCCACGCCTACCACTACCATCATGACCCCCGCGCCTACCACTTCCAACATGACCCCCACGACCCCCACGTTTACGGCTACCATCATGACCCCCACGGCTACCGCTACCATCATGACCCCCACGGCTACCACTATCACCCCTAACATTAACAGAAACAATATTACCAGTAAGAGTTCCACGTAATATGGAGCATCTCCCACAAGTGGTCATGAATGTACCATCATCAATGTTTTCATTATCAATGGAGTCATGTACTTGCCTGTTGGGTGGTCTAAATCCCTGGTTAGGAGTACGTCCTCGAGTTCCACCATTACCACTAGGAGCACCATCATTACCACTACGAGAACCACCATTACCGCTCGGAGCACCACCATTACCACCACAAGCCCTATCATTACCACTACGAGCACCATCTTACCACTGCGACCATCACCACTAGGAGCACCATCATTACCACTACGAACACCACCATTACCACAACGAGCACCACCATTACCGTTACCGTTACGAGCACCGCCCTTACCACCAGGAGCACCACCCTTAACACCCTTACCACCATGAGCACCTGCCATAATGTATGTATACCCTGCATTTGATGGAACAAAAAAATATCGGATAGATAATATAAGAGTGACAAAGCCTATAATTGCATATAACATAATAATTAATGTACACTCTGCATTTGGTAGAATAGAAAAATATTAGATGGATAATGACAAAGCCTATAATTGCATATAACATAAAGTGGACATACCATATGATAAATCACAAATAACATAAAGCATACAACAACAAATAATGTTCTTAACAATCTTCTTCGTCTTCGTCTGAAGAGTGGTCCAAAACAACCATGTGATCATCACCACCATCATATGTATCCTCTTCCACTTCAATTTCTTCGCCTCTGAACCCTTCATCCTCCTCATTAGTCGCGTGATTCATTGTATCGGTGTCTGTGACTAGGTTGATGCGTTCACTACTAGTTACTTTATCAGGTAACTCAAATTGTTCATCAATCTGAAGAAACTCGTGTTCTTTCGTGTTTTCATTGTTTGCGACTTCAGTTTTAGGTGGTGCGATATAATATATGTGTCGGGCTTTTGTCTTGACAACAACCCATAGATCTTTTGTATCACTTGTTTCGGCAGGATATGGTGTGTAAAACACTTGTTCTGCTTGTGATGCCAAGATAAACTTGTCATCACCCGGAAGTCAGGACTTGTGTTTAACAGCAACCAATTTGTTTTTGTTAACTATTACACCGCGATAGATATTAAATCACGTACAATTGAACAATACAATAGTTGAAGGACCATTGCCATTATACTCTAGCTCTAATATCTCATCCAATAACCCGTAGTAGTTCGTTTCTTCGCTGTTATACGCATCCCCTCTCACGCATACACCATAGTATTGGTCGCACGTCCCTTACCATGCTCTTGAGTGAGAAATTCATATCCATTTACAAAGTAGCCATTGTGAGATTGAGAATACTGGGATGGTTTCCTTGCCAAAATTTTCAAGTGTTGAGTGCTTCCATCACATAAGCCATCTATTACCTATATTGAAGAACACACACGTATCTTGTTGGTAAATCATGCATTAATATCAATCATTATGATTTAAATGGTTTTACTTACACGGTTTTCAAACCATGCAACAAAGTGTTCTTCTCTAAGACGTGAAACTTGGACATCCGGATACAGATGTGGTGCCACTTCATCGAATTGGTTGACGTAACGGGTAATTTCATCACAATTAAGAAGAACATAAGTGTGTGCCTTTTTAAGTTCTGCATGACTCAAGATTCTTGTTAGTGCAGTAATGTCTGTCAACTTCGTCTGGTATCGAGTCTTGTATTGTTCATGGCATGAAGTTCGAGAAAAATGACAAAGAGATAATTCCGCTTGGAAGAGGCTTCTAGTAATTCCGTGCGGAATTAGTTAATTCCGTTTGGGTATTGTAATTTTGCTTGAATGGTAATTCTGCTTGAGTATGTTCAAGCGGAATTAGATGCCTATATATACCTGAACCTGTTTGTGTCATTTAGAACGGAATTAGGTCATAGTTTATGAGTCGAGGTGCTGTCCGTTTGTCATTTGAATATGTAAAAGCTCAGAATCAGTTAATAAGAAGATAATTAGAGGAAAACAAGCTATGTTACGTTGATTTCATTGATTCCGCCTTTGATCTTGACGTTGAACTCTTCAGATTGACTCGTTAGGGTCACACGACGATCCAACAAGTGGTATCAGAGCTCAGGACGAGGAGTTCATACCAATTCAGCTTGATTTCATCGGATTCTCTCACTTCTACTCCTTCTTTTCTGATTTGAACAAGATTGAACGGACAAAATGGCCTGATTTTCACATATTATAAGCGAAACATAGTTTTATCTAATCCTTGAAAGATTTGGACCTTGATTCGACTTAAATCTGATAAAACTTGTAATTCCGTTTGAAAATTTGTTCGGGCATGCTGACATCATCTAATTTCGTTTGAACTGAATTTTAATTCCGCACGGAATTAGCTTCATTGGGTTAATTTCGCTTGAAAAGTGCAGACAATTTCACACGGAATATAATTTCGTTTGAAATTGATCTAATTCCGCACGGAATTAAAATCCGCTGGGTAATTTCGTTTGAGATCATCTAATTTCGCGTGAACAAGTGATTTCGTTTGAAGGGTGTTACTTTCGTTTGAGTTCATAATTCCGTTTGAGCTATTTCACATCAAATCATATTCTTGAAAGTTTGGTAAAAATGTTTGACGAAAAGGAAAACACTAAACTTGGAAGAATTAATGAATGGTTTGATATGCATTGGGAATACAGGAAAGAAGATGAGAAAAAGGATGTTTGAGTTAAAAGATCTGAATATTTTTTGTGTAGAAAATATGAAAAGTTTAATGATTTGGAAAAGAGGTATGATGAATTACTTGATAATTTGAAAAGGTATGGGGTTAAGATATCAGATGCTGAAAAGATATCAAAATTTGCAGATGCTTTACCTTTGGAGTGGGATGAATCTTTGAGTAAACTGAAGAAGGATTCTAGGTTTTCAAAATTTAGTCCAAATGATTTCATCAGAGAACTTAGAACACATAATGATAAGAATGAAAAGAAAAAAGAAAGAATTGATAAATGAAATAGTCAAAAGAATTAGAAAAGGTCTTAGCACAAGAAGTGTTATGAAATATGATTTCAAAAGAGGTTGTTTTTTATATGAAGATTTGAATCCTGCTGATATTGTTGAAATTTTTCTTGCTGGAACATACAAGAAAGAGACAGAGGGAATATCAAAGATTGAAGAATCCAAGAAGGATGAAACTTCAAAATGTGAAGTTGTGTGCTCAAAATGCGAAAAATCCGAAGCAGACAATGTCAAACTCTTGAAGGATGTGGAGAGTTTGACATTGGAAATCAAAAATTTAAAAGAAAATGAAAAAGAATTTCAAAATAAAATGACATTTGTTGAAAATGAAAAATGAAAAATTAAAAAGTGAAAAAGATTTTCAAAACCAAATAAAAATTTTAGAAAATGAAAAATCTATTTTTGGTAAAAATAATATTGAAAAACAAAAAGAAATAAATTCTCATCTTGAGAAAATCATTCAACTTGAAAAAGCAGTTGAATGTGCCAAGAATAAAATTGATGAGTTAGAGAGGACATTGAAAGGTTTTGTGACATCTTCAGCAATGTTAGATCAAATCCGTCCAAAACCGATCAATTCAGTTCCAATAAGTGACAATGTCACAAATTTTGACAAAGTCAATATTGAAGATTGTGATGATAAAACTGATGATGAAAATGAGAAAAATGAGAAAAGAAAAATATTTTTGGAATTAAAAGAAAAATTTAAAAGCACTGTTTTACAATCTACTGAAATAGGTGAATGCTCAAAGCAAAAACCTGTTAAGAAGATTGTAGAACAAAAACAAAGTGTTAAAAATTCAGAAAATTTTCAAAAAGAAAATAAAAGATCATCAGTTCAATCATCCAATCATTATGAAAAATCAAAAAAAAAAAAAAATGAAAATCAAAACTCACAAAAAGTTGGTAATAAGTGGTGCAGGTTTGACCACAGAGCTCAAATGACAAATCAGGGATACAAGAGGAGACATGATTACCACAAAAAAAATGAATGTTATGATCTAAGTGTGTGGTTTGAAAATGAGGAATGGTACGATAACAGAGTGTGTTACAAATGTGGTTTTCAAGGACACAATGCTGTTAACTGCCAAAGTCAGAGATTTGAGACAAGAAGATGCTTTGAATGTCAAATCAAAGGTCACATTGCAAGGGATTGCCCAATGAGATCAAAGGGAAGATCGAGGGCTGAATCTCAGAAAATGGTGAATGACTCAGTCAAAATCGAGGAAAAGCCCAAAAGAGAGAAAGTAAAGAAACAAAAGATGAAACTATCAAAAGGGCAGAAAGACAGACTGAGAAAGAAAAGGAAGAAAGCAAGAGAGTATCTTGAAAAGATTTTGTCCTCGGGTACAACTGATAATCCGAGAAAAAGTTCTGATGAATCGATTTGCTCCACTAACAAGGATCAGTCAAGCAAAACGAACTCATCAGATACAAATCTGAGGACAAAAGGGTTGATAAAGAAAGAAAAATTAACTAATCAAACCGTTGAAAAGTCAAAGAAAGTTAATTTTTCAGACAAAGCCTTTATCAAAGTTTTCAAATATAACAAAGATTGTGAAAGGTCATGTACGTCACAGGTTGACAAATTTGGAAAGGTTAAACATTGTAAGGATTGGGTTCCAATTGAGAATGGCGATGAATTTGTTTCTGAGAAAACAAAAGAGTCATCTTCTGGTAATGAATTTGTTTCTTCGGAAGCAAAAGAGCCAAGTTTGGGCGATGAATCTGATTCGTCAAAGTCAGAAGAGCCATGTTCAGGCAATGAATCTGACTTGACAAAGTCAGAGGAGTCAAGTATTGAGGTAAAAACTGTCAAACCCAAGAACGGTCAGGCTTGGGTGGATCTCTTCAAATAAAAACCTGACTTGCCGGAGCTTCCAGGTTGGTAAGAGAGGAGCAGGAATTGGCATCTTTCTTGAGAAATTCACTTAGGTGATATTTCGAATTACAGAAGGTTAATCAAGGACATTAAGTTGTACTTGATTTATCTTTTCTACAAGTGTTTGTTGTTGATGAGAGTCTAAAATTGTTAAATGTTTCAAATGGTTGAAGAAAACAAGGTGATGAAACCTCGAATTTGTGAAATGACACACAAAGCTTATTTTCCGGAAAAACCATTTTGATTAAAACAAACTTAAATGTTTTGAAATCATAATTGGAAAATAGTTTGTTGTCAGGGGGAGTTCTGATTGTTTAAGCCAAGTGAATGGAGAATTGAAGTAATTCTCATCATGTTGTCACTTTACCTTGTACAGTTTGTTTTCAAATTTTCCCAGAAAATCAAAATTGAAACATATTTTGATTTTAGGGGGAGAAAAATTTTAAAAAATTAGAAAATTTGAAAATGCCAAAAACATTGAAAAAGCAAAAATGAGTTTTGTTGAGACAAGAGGAAATGATAGTAAATCAGTGGACTATCACAACATGCTAAAGAAATGAAATGTCAAATGTGATAAACGGTCTCACTAATGATGTGATGATAGGCTCAGCTAGACTAGTAGATTTGCGATAACGATACAAACTAAAATGAAAAAGCCTAGTTCTAGTGGGAAACATGGTTGAAAGCATAGTACTTAGTTTTGTCCTTCGTGATTGTGTACCTACTCAGTAATCGCTGAATGCTAAAAGAGCATAAAAACTGGTTAAGTTTGTGAGCTTTCACAACTTTGCTAAAAAGTCACTGTGGTTGTGCATTTCATTTTGCAAAGATTTAAACTTGTTTTATTTCTTTATTTTGTTTAAGCATTGGACATCCTCTGCGTATACGTGAGTATCGACCTGGATGTTATTACCTAAACGTTCTGCTTTATTTTCTTTGGTGTTTAGTTTAAGCTTTGGATCACCTCTGCGTATACGGGAGTATCGACCTGGTGGTTTGTTAGTTGCATTTTTAGGCATATTTTATCATATTTTTAACACATATTTCCATTGCATATTAGGCATTTAGATCATAGATTTTGTATTATTTTGGAAATTACGTGTTTTTGTGGAATGGAATCTACTTTGGTTGGTTTTTGGTTGATATTGCAGGTGCGGAGCGCTTGCTAAGGACGACATAGGAGTTGGAAAGGACTGGACGGGATCTTAAAGGCAAAAGTTTCGAGGCGAGAATCTGCTAAAACAATTAAAATGATGGTATTCAGTTTCTTGTGCAAATTGGAGGAGCAATTATGGAAAAAAAATCGAAAAGTATTTATGAAAGTTGGAAATTAACTCATGAAAGTCAAATTACTATCAAGTTGGAGGTAGTTTAATTTCCACGTTGCTGAATTTTGAGATATCAGTACACTACATGGGCCAAATTGAATCAATTGCAACTTTACAAGACCAATTATATGGGCTCATATTTAATCAAGTGGGCCAAATTAGAGGAGCCCAATGAGATATTGTTGAAAACGTGGAGGTTAGAGAAAAGCAGGGATAAAAACAATCATCATCACCAACAACTTTGAAAAAAGAATCGGGACTGGACGGCTGGGGAGTTCGGAAAAGAGTTCTTGTTTTTTTTTTGTTCGTAAGTCTGAATTTTTGAATGTATTGTATTGAATTTAACTTGATTGTTATAGCCATCATGTCCGGCTAGAACTGTTTAATTTCGACATCGGGGTTTATTTTCTTTGATTTGCTTCATAAACTTATGTGAAATGATCACGTTAGATCCGATTATTTTAGTGGTTTGTTTATATGATTCTTGTTTTTACTACGGATTCGATCCAGAAAATATTAGATTGTTAATAAACCTGATCAACTTATTAATTTTTCTAATAAAGTTCAATCAATTTTTAGAACTCCAATAAAGTTTTAATTTTTGACACAAGGAACAAATAATATTTTGAGTTTGTCTATGAACCCAAAATTATTATAGAATCATACAATATAATTAAACACTCCGAACGGCGTGAGTGTTTTATTGTAATTGATACTTCTATCCCGCAACCCGCACGCTAAAATCCGAATGGCGTGAGTTTAGAGTAGCGGGTTGGCTCTAATCAATGAACGGCGTTTGGTTAGATAATAAATAGAGTGGAGGTCCGAACTGCGTGACGTCTAGTGTCGATACAAACTATTATTTAAAAAGGATCATTGCACCATGACCGTTAATGATCGTAACTCGAGCCAAATCAAGAAATTGCCCTGGTGTTGAAATTAGTTTTTAACATCTGAATTTTTCCAACCACTTTCATTAGCTTTTCTTTTTAATCTAAAGATTATAAATTGTTTTTACATTTTAGTTAAACTAAACCCCCCCTTTCAAAACAACCGTATCTGTGTCTAAAACGTTTTTGGCATAATCAATTAATTAATCTGTATCCCTGAGGACACGAACCCTACTTCCATTTATACTATTTTTAGTGTGTTTTCTTATTATTTTATTTGCTGGATTCGACACCCAACATGGTTAAAGCCTAAACAATTTCAACTTGTTTTTTATTTTCTTATTTTGTTTAAACATTGGACTTTCTCTGCGTATCGAAAGATCGACCTGATTGTTAATGTTTAAACATTCTGCTTTATTTTTGCACATATCACAGTTGATGAAAGTTTAAAAGCATTACTTGAGTCAGTGTATTGCATGATGAGGGGATATGTTGAGATCGTGGGGTCCATAAGAATTTAGTGCAAAATTAATATACCTTAACGTATCAGTAAGCATTTTGAAAGTTTTTAGATTGAGTTTAAGAGGATAACTATATCGTCAATCTATGTGAATCGTTTAGAACTTAAAATGATTAAAGCTTAACGGTGTTAGTGATTTGTCTCATAAACTGATATGATCCTTTTACACAAACTCACAAAAATATTGTTTGTATATATTTCGTTACTGCATTTCTCTAAAAACAAAAACCCAAAAAGATTGTGTTTTAGTATAGATATTTGAAAATTCAAAAAGATTTTTGACAACTGATGTTGAAAAGCGGATTTTCAAAATTCCGAGTGCTAATCATGATGAACTATATTGGTTTGGGAAAGTTTGTAGAAAAATTTTGAATGTCATATACAAATGCTTTGAAAGATTGTGGATTTAGTTAATCAAGGTCATTCACTTGAACTTGATGTAACTATTTTTATTGATGAATAAATGATTTCTACTAGTAAGTTTTTATTTTAATTGTCATAAATTTTGAAACTTACGTTGAGGTAAAAGATGTGCAGGATAGTTGAGTCAGATTAGTTTAAAGGGGAGTTAACAAGCAAAGAAAGAACTTCATGGCAAAGATAGTGTAAAGTTTGAACCAGAAAATAAATTTCAGCTTAACGAAAGGGGGAGTTTACATTCTGGATCATCAATCAAATTGAAGTCTGAAGAATGAGACAGATAGAGATTAAAGGTGCTTTACAGTGTTAGACATTTTGGTTGAGCGCAAACACTGATGAAGACTGAAGTTTTTGAAGACTCGACACTGCAGACTTCGTCGACATCCAAGGGGGTCTGTTAGTGCAGTAATGTCTGTCAACTTCGTCTGGTATCGAGTCTTGCATTCTTCATGGCATGAAGTTCGAGAAAAATGACAAAGAGCTAATTCCGCTTGAAAGAGGCTTCTAGTAATTTCGTGCGGAATTAGTTAATTCCGTTTGGGTATTGTAATTTCGCTTGAATGGTAATTCCGCTTGAGTATGTTCAAGAGGAATCAGATGCCTATATATACCTGAACCTGTTTGTGTCATTTAGCACGGAATTAGGTCATAGTTTCTGAGTCGAGGTGCTGTCTGTTTGTCATTTGAATCTGTAAAAGCTCAGAATCAGTTAATAAGAAGATAATTAGAGGAAAACAAGCTGTGTTACGTTGATTTCATTGATTCCGCCTTTAATCTTGACGTTGAACTCTTCAGATTTGACTCGTTAGGGTCACACGACGATCCAACAATTCTTTGTCTTCCACCCTTTTGATATAATATTCTCGATGGAACGACAAATAGACTTAGTGGAGAATCTCCACTCATAGAGTTAGGATGTTGTGGTGCGAAATTCCGTGGCTCTCGATTATGACGTGTGATGTGTGCAAAATGCAACATATAAATTACATCAATTGTGGCATAAAACTAACCCTTTTTAGTACTAATGTTGGAAAAAGTGTGTTTTTGTCTTCCTTTTGTATTTTCAGGATTAAATGAGCTCAAATTAACAAAAGAAGCAAAAAGGCAGCTAAATCTAACATAAATACAAGAAAAGGAACAAACGTGGCATGCCCGACCTCCTCGAAAGCATCTTCCCAAGAAAAACAAAAGAACAGTAGGCTGAACACGCCCCGTGCTTAATGAGCACGGGGGCGTGCCCAAGTGTCAGCATAAAAGACAAAGTTGTAGAAGCTTCCATCGCCCACCACGGGGCCGTGCTTAGCGGACACGGGGTCGTGGTCAACTATAAGATTCGCAGAATCCAGGCAAATCTTGATAGTACAGATATGCTTCTGCACACGGGGTCGTGCCCAGCGGACACGGGGCCGTGGTCAACTAATAAAGACAAGAGCAATTAATGAAGACAGAGAAGGATGTGGACACGGGGCCGTGCCCACTGGACACGGGGCCGTGCCCGAGCTTCTGTTCAGCCTATAAATAGGAGTGCTTGGCTCAAGCTCAAACCATCCCTTGGCACACCACCTCTCTCACACTTCACCCACCACCATAACACCATCATCCACCACCATCATCCATTGTCCATCATAGAGTGTGTGAGTCGTCTCGGGATCCAAGATTGATCGTAAGAGTTCTTGACAATCAAGGCCATGTTTGCCTAAGTCTCTTACATCACTTGGTGAAGACAAAGTGTCTAGTGTAATACTTTTTATTTTTAATCTTTTCGCACTTTTTAATTGGTTATGTATTAATGACTTTAATAACTAGTTTCTTATGTTGAAGGTGATTCTTCCTTATCGTTTGTCCGTGGTGTCTTGGCATTATTTTACTGTCTATATAAAATAAAAGATTTTCACCATTCATATCTCCACGGTCTATATGGAGGTATGTTGGCTACCTGGTCGGGGGTTAAGGGAACGGTTTGGTAAGAGTCTTGCCATTGTTCAGTGTATAGATCCTGCAAAGGACCTGGGTCAAATTTAGTAGGACCTCCTTCAATACTTAACGGTATTAGATGGCGGGGGTCCAAACTCTTTGATCCCCTCATAAGTTAAACTACTATCAAAACTCTAACCCGGCTACTTAGGACTGTATCCCTGCTGACTCAGACTACTTAGCCGAGGGTAACGTCGCCTTCAAAAGAGGGGCCTACCACAATATGCATTAATAACTTAATTAATTATCTTTCAATAATCCGACACTTTAGGATTGTATCCTTGCTGACTCAAACTACTGGGTTGAGGGTAACGTCACCTCCAAAAGAGGGGCCTACTACAATAACTAAGATAATATCTTAAATAGTGCAAAAGTGCGGAAATAATCAAAGGTTACACTAAACACGAGTCGGAGCCAAGTGATTCATCTTGTTTATCTGTTTTACTTTTATTTTTATTTTTCAGCATTTTAGTTAGTTTTTATTTTCTTAGTTTAAAACCTTTTTCTAAACTTTTGATTTGATTAGACGTTGAGGATAAACCAGTACTAAAAGCTCTTGTGTCCTTGGACGACCTCGGTATCTTGCCAACACTATACTACGCTCACGATGGGTGCACTTGCCCATATGTGTGTTTAGTGTTAGTAAATATCGTGTTTTATAAATTTAAAACTTGGTAAAAGAAAGTGTAAAAGGGCTTAAAATATACTTAAACTTATATACACCCTTCACACGCATCAAGTTTTTTTGGCGCCGTTGCCGGGGACACAAGGATTTTAAGAAAGTTAGGAATCAACGGCCTAATCGTTTTTCTTATTTTTCTATTTTTTTAAGGATTTTTCTTAGTTTTTCAGCTTCTGTAGAACTCAGCATGGGCCGTGCCCGCTGAACACGCCCCGTGCCCAATCATTGGAACTGGCAATCCTGTTTTAAGTCAGACAGTAAGCTGAACACGGGGCCGTGCCCACTAAACACGCCCCGTGCCCAAGATTCAGTTACTGAAAAGAAAACCGTATGATCCCGACGGTTGGTAATTTCTGACACAAAGATGAGTGATACTGATACTTTTTACTTTCGGCACTCTTATGGTACGTGGTGTCAAATATGTGGTGGTACCCATAAGGAATTAGAATGTTATTTTCTAAATTATAAGCCCCACTATATAGACCCATCGTTTCCTTGTATCCTTAAGAGGGGTGAAAGTAAAAATAATCCCTATATCTCCCTCGAATGCTCCCAACCAGATTTTCTAGGAGAAATGCTTCTTGATGAACTATTTCAATTAGAAGATCTAATTCTTAATTGGTTAAAGATTTCAATAATTTATCTCAAGATGATAACCAAGAAGAAGTGTTGGAATCGCATTCAAACAACTTCGTTGTTCCCGACGATACTTCTAACTCTAGTGAGGACTTGAGCGATAGTCGTCCCTGTGCCGATTGTGCCGTGAAGGACTCCCCATTGACTTCGTTCGATGCATACATTGACCTGAGCGATTCGGCATACACCTTCTTTAACGAGAGCTCGGGAAAGGGTTGGACTTGTCCACCAACATATAGCATAGGAATTACCCTCACCGACAACCTCTTGCATTCTCGTCTTAATCTGGAGCAATTAAGGTATCTTAGGCACTTTGGAGTTGTTCCATCCAGTAAGGAACCACCCGATCCAGAAAAGTTCCTTAAAATAGATGAATTCCATATGACAGCTTCTAGACACGGGGCCGTGTCCAGGTCAACACGCCCTCGTGTCCACCGAAAGATTCCCTTCTGATTTCATCAGAATACGGACAAAATTGTGTCAGGATTCTACCTGCACACGGGGCCGTGTCCAGCCGACACGGGGCCGTGCGCAACGTACTGTCGTTTTCTATAAATGCAGCCAAGAATCCTGCACATTTGAACCATTCCAGGGACAGAGATTTGGGGAATCTTCTCACATACCATCCTAGGTATTTTCTAAAAGAAGTTTCTCAACTACCTTCTTGTCCTTTCCTCTTTTATCCTCTATCATCTTCTTCAATTTTTCTCTTATACTTCCATTAAAGCTTGAGACCTCCATAATTTCAAGCTTTATTGAGGTGTTTGTTAGATTTTTGCTCATGGAATCTTGTTGAGAATAAGTTCTACAACAATGTTTTAAGTTGTTTCTGTTCAAAAACGTTTTAAAAATCATGAAAAAAAATTAATACCCCAAGATTCCTTGTTCTAAAATCCTGTAGATAACTGAACACGGGGCCGTGTTCACTAAACACGGGGCCGTGTCCGAAGTACTGGTCAAATAAAATTGAACTCTTTTCGGTATGTTTTCTCAGAATGGCAAGCAGAACGAACGGAACCTCTTCATCGCACTCCAGAAACAACCGGCAAGGGAGAAGATCATCAACGGTTGAAGATTCTCTTGTAAACTACGTTTACGCTCTAAGAGAGGCCATTGATGAGATAACGGGGGTAGAAGAAGCATTGGTCGACCGAATTAATCATCTAACGGTGGGACTAGAAGGGTGTCTCCGGGAAGTCAACCTTTTGCACCAAAGGTTGAACATTCTCGCCTCTCCTCCTTTGGTGCCAATTATCACCCAAAGGGCATGGAACGTGGTACCGGAAGTCATCATTCTGGCCGAATGGTACACCTTACATCCAGAACCCCCTCGAGACATACTACAAGGGGTTCTGATTGGTGTTACTCCCCCTCCACAAGATGTTGAGGAACATGAAGCCGCCTCCCTTCTCCCGAGAGAGATAGAAGAATGGCTCTAGCAACATCTAAGGGACACCGCTTGGCTTGGAGTTCTACAAAATTTTTTTAGATACCGGAAAACTATTTCCGGAATTTTGGTTCTTATTGTAGAAGTAGGACTCTTTAGGATGATTTTACGTATCATTTGACCTATCTAATTTAGGATTTTTATTTTCTGCTTTGTTTTTCTTTTTTAGGTTTATCATGTAATTCTCCATGACTTAATGAATGATGGTTTTAGTTAATTTGGTGTTTGGATGGTGTTGAAATGAATAAAACACACTCTGGATGGCAAAAGATACAAGGGAAACTTGGACCAGCAACCCATGCAGGAAAACAGGGCCATCCGACAATTTTCTTCATTGACAGTTAGTTTAGCACGGGCCATGTCCGCCCAGCACGGCCCCGTGCTGCACAGTCTGCAGAAATGACCCAGTTTAGGTAAACTGGACACAGGCCGTGTTCACCCAACATGCCCCCGTGTCCAGACTTCTGTTTATTTTGTTTAATTTTTGTTACTGGCACTTGAACACGGGGCCGTGCCCGGACAACACGGGGCCGTGTCCAGCGCCCAGTAACACAAATTTTTGCTTTTTCACACCTTTTTACACATTCAATCAACCAAAAAACTTATTTTTGGGACACATTGAGGACAATGTGTAATTTAAGTGTGGGGGGATGCTAAAACCTTGAATCTTGCAAGTCCTAACTACAAGCGTTACACAAAACTCTATTGGAACCGCTAATCACCCCAAATTTTTTCAAAAATTTTCATTTTTCTTACTTGTCTAGGTTTAATTTGGGAATTTCAAAATTCTAAAAAGGTTATATTTTTACAAATTTACAACCGATAGCGTCGTGATAAAAAGAACCAACATAAGAAAATTATGAAAAGGCATGACAAGCTTAGTTAAAATTTAATTTTATATGCTTGATCACATAAAAACCCATTCCCACAAAAGTGAGTTTTGAGCCTTTTTTGAGCATACAAATACATATCTTTAAATTAAATGCTCATTTTTCGTTTCTTGTGTGAATAGCCGCTTGGTTCTTACAACTCTAGAACTTGCCACGACGATACATTCCCGGTCCTTACCAACTTAAACCCAAGTAAGTAAATGATGGAGGCATTAGGATGATGTGTGTAAAATGCAACATATAAATTGCATCAAATGAGGCATAAAACTAACCCTTTTTAAGTACTAATATTGGAAAAAGAGTGTTTTTGTCTTCCTTTTGTATTTTCAGGATTAAATGAGCTCAAAAACACAAAAGAAGCAAAAAGACAGCTAAATCCAACATAAATACAAGGAAAGGAACATAAGTGGACTGCCCGACCCCTCAACGGCATTTTCCCAAGCAAAATAGAGAAGGCAGAAGACTGAACACGCCCTGTGCTCAGCCAACACGGGGGCGTGCCCAAGAAGCAGCAGAAAAGACAAACCTATAGAAGCTTCTATTGCCCATCACGGGGCCGTGCCCAGTGAACACGGGGGCGTGTCGAAAGTACAGCAGGCGCATTTATTGTAATTGCGAATTACAATTAATGAGGAGAGAGAGTGTCAGACAGGCACGGGGCCGTGCCCAGCTCTCTGTTCAGCCTATAAATAGGAGTGCTTGGATTCATTTCAACTCATCCCTTGGCACACCACCTCTCTCACACTTCACCCACCACCATAACACCATCATCCACCACCATCATCCATTGTCCATCGTAGAGTGTGTGAGTCGTCTCGGGATCCAAGATTGATCGTAAGAGTTCTTGACAATCAAGGCCATGTTTGCCTAAGTCTCTTACATCACTTGGTGAAGACAAAGTGTCTAGTATAATACTTTTTATTTCTAATCTTTTGCACTTTTTATTTGGTTTTGTATTAATGACTTTAATAACTAGTTACTTATGTTGAAGGTGATCTTTCCTTATCGTTTGTCCGTGGTGTCTTGGCATTATTTTACTATCTATATAAAATAAATGATTTTCACCATTCATATCTCCACGGTCTATATGGAGGTATGTTGGCTACCTGGTCGGGGGTTAAGGGAACGGTTTGGTAAAGGTCTTGCCATTGTTCAGCGTTTAGAGGTCCTGCAATGGACCTGGGTCAAATTTAGTAGGACCTCCTTCAATGCTTCACGGTATTGGATGGCGGGGGTCCAAACTCTTTGATCCCCTCATAAGTTAACTACTATTAATACTATAACCCGGCTATTTAGGACTGTATCCCTGCTGACTCAGACTACTTAGCCGAGGGTAACGTCACCGCCAAAAGCGGGGCCTACCATAATACTGCATTAATAACTTAATTCATTATCTTCCAATAATCCACCCCTTTAGGATTGTATCCTTGCTGACTCAAACTACTGGGGTGAGGGTAACGTCACCTTCAAAAGAGGGGCCTACTACAATAACTAAGATAATCTCTTAATTATGTGCAAAAGTGCGGAAATAATCAAAGGTTATACTAGATACGAGTCGGAACCAAGTGATTCATCTTGTCTATCTGTTTTTTATTTTATTTTCAGCATTTTAGTTAGTTTTTATTTTTCTTAGTTTAAAAACCTTTTTCTAAACTTTTTATTTTTGATTAGACGTTGAGGATAAACTGGTACTAAAAGCTCTTGTGTCCTTGGACGACCTCGGTATCTTACCAACGCTATACTACGCTCACGATGGGTGCACTTGCCCATATGTGTGTTTAGTGTTAGTAAAATATCGTGTTTTATAAATTTAAAACTTGGCTAAAAATAAGTGTTAAAAAGGGCTTAAAATATACACCTAATATATATAACACTTCACACGCATCAAGGACTAACCCTTTTTATTTCTACACCATTATTTTTCTTTTTTTACCACCTACCCAAAATCCCCCTAGTTAACCCCTTTGAGCCTAAACCTTTTCATTTCTTAACCCAAACCAAACACCCTTTCACCCACCAAAACCCTTTTATTTTTTACCCTTTGTTTTAGTAACAAGCTCGGTTTTTCGTTTGACTTTGAAAAAAAAATTATGTTTTGTTGATGAAGCAAAAGAAATAAAAACAAACAAGTTCATCAAAAATAACTTTGTTTGAATAATAGCTTCATCAAAATAAAATTGCAAAAATAAAAAGTCTTTCGAAAACCGACGCTTTTTTACACTTTTTCACCCTTTTCTACTAACCACTAACCACTAACCCAACCACATATCTTTAACCCAAGCCTAACCCAAGCCTATGGTAGGAGTAAGTTCCATGCCGCTCTCGAGTGATTCACTAAAATACATCTTCGGCCGAGTGTTGAGTGATCCCCCGTGAGGTATGTGAACTTGTATATAAATAGAATTTAAAAGAGGCATGTTATGCCCTAATAAGTAATTTATCTTATGAAAATTTTTAAATAAATCATGACGAATAGGATTGTAAATAAATAAAAATAAAACGTAATAAAGAATCTTGGAAATCCCGACACTCTATAACAAGCCCAAAAACCTTCTTTTCTACCAATTCCATTTGGGAGTGTAAAGCCATATTATAAAGAGTTTTGCTTGAGGACAAGCAAAGATTCAAGTGTGGGGGTATTTGATGTGTGCAAAATGCAACATATAAATTACACCAATTGTGGCATAAAACTAACCCTTTTTTAGTACTAATGTTGGAAAAAGTGTGTTTTTGTCTTCCTTTTGTATTTTCAGGATTAAATGAGCTCAAATTAACAAAAGAAGCAAAAAGGCAGCTAAATCTAACATATATACAAGAAAAGTAACAAACGTGGCATGCCCAACCTCCCCGAAAGCATCTTCCCAAGCAAAACAAAAGAACAGAAGGCTGAACACGCCCCGTGCTCAATGAGCGGACACGGGGTCGTGGTCAGCGAACACGGGGTCGTGGTCAACTATAAGATTCGCAGAATCCAGGCAAATCTTGATAGTACAGATATGCTTCTGCACACGGGGTCGTGCCCAGCGGACACGGGGCCGTGGTCAACTAATAAAGACAAGAGCAATTAATGAAGACAGAGAAGGATGTGGACACGGGGCCGTGCCCACTGGACACGGGGCCGTGCCCGAGCTTCTGTTCAGCCTATAAATAGGAGTGCTTGGATCAACCTCAAACCATCCCTTGGCACACCACCTCTCACACACTTCCCCCACCACCCACCACCACCATAACACCATCATCCACCACCATCATCCATTGTCCATCATAGAGTGTGTGAGTCATCTCGGGATCCAAGATTGATCGTAAGAGTTCTTGACAATCAAGGCCATGTTTGCCTAAGTCTCTTACATCACTTGGTGAAGACAAAGTGTCTAGTGTAATACTTTTTATTTTTAATCTTTTCGCACTTTTTAATTGGTTATGTATTAATGACTTTAATAACTAGTTTCTTATGTTGAAGGTGATTCTTCCTTATCGTTTGTCCGTGGTGTCTTGACATTATTTTACTGTCTATATAAAATAAAAGATTTTCACCATTCATATCTCCACGGTCTATATGGAGGTATGTTGGCTACCTGGTCGGGGGTTAAGGGAACGGTTTGGTAAGAGTCTTGCCATTGTTCAGTGTATAGATCCTGCAAAGGACCTGGGTCAAATTTAGTAGGACCTCCTTCAATACTTAACGGTATTGGATGGCGGGGGTCCAAACTCTTTGATCCCCTCATAAGTTAAACTACTATTAAAACTTTAACCCGACTACTTAGGACCGTATCCCTGCTGACTCAGACTACATAGCCGAGGGTAACGTCGCCTTCAAAAGAGGGGCCTACCACAATATGCATTAATAACTTAATTAATTATCTTTTAATAATCCGACCCTTTAGGATTGTATCCTTGCTGACTCAAACTACTGGGTTGAGGGCCACGTCACCTCCAAAAGAGGGGCCTACTACAATAACTAAGATAATCTCTTAAATAGTGCAAACGTGCGGAAATAATCAAAGGTTTCACTAAACACGAGTCGGAGCCAAGTGATTCATCTTGTCTATCTGTTTTACTTTTATTTTTATTTTTCAGCATTTTAGTTACTTTTTATTTTCTTAGTTTAAAACCTTTTTCTAAACTTTTGATTTGATTAGACGTTGAGGATAAACCGGTACTAAAAGCTCTTATGTCCTTGGACAACCTCGGTATCTTGCCAACACTATACTACGCTCACGATGGGTGCACTTGCCCATATGTGTGTTTAGTGTTAGTAAATATCGTGTTTTTTAAATTTAAAACTTGGCTAAAGAAAGTGTAAAAGGGCTTAAAATATACTTAAACTTATATACACACTTCACACGCATCAACGTGTCTCAATCGTCGGGTTAAAGTATAAAGAACAGTAGGTAGCAATTTCACTCATTAGGTGTTCCCTTACAATTGAGCCCTCAACCTGTGATTTGTTTCTGATTCTTCTTTTCATCAAGCCAAGTTTCCTATGTTTATAAATTATCATAAGTGTGTTAGAAATGTTGAATAGGATTTTGAAAAACGTTTCGTCAGTAAGATTACAAAAGTGTGATTACCTCTCATATTGATACATCTATCTGTATTGCACCGTGCCACCAACAAGAGCTTCGTGGGCTAGATGTATGACCAAGTGTTCCATAGAATCAAAGAAACCAAGAGGGGATATATTCTCCAACTTACATACGGTTGTAACAATAGCGCACTTCATTTTAAGTAAGTCTTCTTCATGCAACGTTTTCGAGCATAAGACCCGAAAGAACATGCACAACTCGGTTACAGCTTCATATATCTCTTTTGAAACAAAACCTCTAATAACAAGTGGAAGCAACCGTTGCATAAACACATGTCAATCATGGCTTTTGAAAGCGTAAAAACAATTTTTTTTAATGTTTACACAACTCCCTCTGTTTGACGCATAGCCATCTGGAAACTTAAGCTTTGTCAACCAATCACGGACTTTTTGAACATCATCTTTGATCATTAACGATCCTAATCCCATTAGGGCTTCAAACATAGAACTAAACAACATAATTACAAGAAATAAAATCAAACCAGAAACACAAACCTTGTGCTTCAAATGCAATATTAGGAACGAGCCCCTACAGATTCTTGGATACGAGACCGCCGATGCGACTAGCGGTGAGCAAACGAGCGGCGTGCTCCGACCGGTGAACAAAACTTCAAACTTGCTGAAAGGATGGGAGGTGTAGGGTTATGTGGGTTCGTGTAATGTAGAGAAGATGAAGAGGTGGGAATTGATAATTGAGTTTTGAAAAGTTTTTAAGTGGTATAGTAATTAGTAAAATAGTAAATTAAAAAAATTTTAAGTGACGTATTCCTGACTAGGTTATGACTAGGTTAGGGCTGTGAATTTCCGACACCGTCCGAAAACACGACACGAACCTAACACGAAATTTGCGGGTTTGGTTTTAGCCTAAACGGGTTCGGGTCAGTTTCAGGTTGAACCCGCCATCCCGTTTAGCTAAACGGGCCAGGTTCGGGTCAACCAGGTCGAGTTGGCGGGTTGACCCGTTTAACCCATTTCTATAATATTATATTTTTTACAATATGTTTTATGTTATAAATTAAATTTGGTGTGTAATTTATGTTATACTTATAACTTAAAAATAGAAATTGACATAAGATTTTATGATTTTAATGTAATTTTATTATTTAATTTGTGTTTTTTTTCTAGTAGATGTTAGTTTTAATATATAATTTGCTAAAAAATAAAAAAAATCGGGTTGAACGGGTTGGGTTCGGGTTAGCCTGCGAATATTCGGGTCACGTTCGGGTTCATATGTATGAAACGATTTTCAGGTTCGTCTAAAATATTCGGGTTCGGGTTGGGTTGAACCCGCCAACCCGCGAACATGACCCGTTTAGCACCCCTAGACTAGGCGCCGATTAATCCTCGATTATTCCGGATTAATTTTCGATTAATTACAACTAATCGCAATTATATCTGATTAATGCCCGTTAATCCCGGTTAATCGCTAGTCCCCACCCCACCACCGGCCGACTAGCGACTAGCAATTTCAACAACCATGGTAAATGATAAATATTTACTTATTATTATTATTAACGGTACAACTATTACTACTAATATTAGTGGTATTCTATAGTACTAATAATGCCTTCTTTTAAGATATATAAGTATTCATATAACTTAGCCTTTTTTAACGATATATAACTTTTAATACATTGAAATATAGATAAAAATACGACGTTAGTTCGGCACAGTTTTTGGCGATTTTTGGTACCGGTATTGTCGTATGATATTTTGGTGTTGCTAATTAACATATGCCGGTTTTTTGGCGATTTTTACCAGGAGGATACCGGTATTTTAATGTAAAATTCGGTATACCATGTCGTGTACCGTACCAAATTGATACTGAACCGAAAGTATCGGTACTTAAAAAGCCAAAAAGTGGGTACCGATTCGGTACCCACTGAAAAATTGTTACGAAAAATTCATGGTACCGGTACCAAGTACCAAACGCTCATCCCTACACATAGGTAGGTACATACGTTTAATAAAATAAGAATTATTATATAGGTTGTTTTCTATATATTTGTGACAAATACTATAAAATCGTTAGAAATGTGTCACAACTTGTGACATATTTCCGACATAATATAAATTTTGTCATAAATGCGTAGGAAATAGCTACCAGCTTCTTACAGATTTCTGACGAAAAAATTTTACAAAAAAATTAGTGGTATTCTATAGTACTAATAATGCCTTCTTTTAAGATATATAAGTATTCATATAACTTAGCCTTTTTTAACGGTATATAACTTTTAATACATTGAAACATAGATAAAAATACGGGGTTAGTTCGGCATAGTTTTTGGCGATTTTTGGTACCGGTATTGTCATATGATATTTTGGTTTACTAATTAACATATGCCGGTTTTTGGCGATTTTTACCTGGAGGATATTGGTATTTTAATGTAAAATTCAGTATACCGTGCCGTGTACCGTACCAAATCGATACCGAACCGAAAGTATCGGTACTAGAAAGTGGAAACGCCAAAAAGTGGGTACCGATTCGGTACCCACAAAAAAATTGTTACGAAAAATTCGTGGTACCGGTACCAAGTACCAAACACTCATCCCCACACATAGGTAGGTACATACGTTTAATAAAATAAGAATTATTAGTTTTCTACATATTTGTGACAAATACTACAAAATCGTCAGAAATGTGTCACAACTTGTGACGAATTTCCGACAGAATATAAATTTTGTTATAAATGCGTAGGAAATAGCAACCAGCTTCCTACAGATTTTTGACGAAAAAAATTTACATTTCTTCTTTCTAAAGTCCAATATCATTTTTTTTTCAATCAATCTTTGGTACAACTTTGTTATACATGATATACTTTTGTTTTACAAAGTTATACCTATTATACTTATAGATACCTACCAATCCATCTTCCGTTTTAGAAAGTTATATCTATTATCCTATACGTATATGTATATGCACTTCCGAACCCATTACACAAGATATAATTTGGCAATCTGTATAAGTACATATATATATATTTAGTGGCAATTTGTATAAGTACATATATATTTAGTAGTTTATATACACTCTGATACATACTCATATACATACACATAAACATATACGCACAATACACCCATACACATCCATACGTATATACATGCATATACATAGAAATCTATCACATGCGATTGAAAGAGACTAAAGATGTTGAGGTCCTGAATCGAGAAACTAATGTAAAACCGCAACGTGCTTCTAAAAGTCCTTAACCTTAATCCTACGTCTCCTCGAACTCATATCCTACACCATGTCCTCATAAAGGTGTAAGTCTACCAAATCCAGCCTAATCCGCTACTCCCAAGTCAATTTCGGCCTGCATATATATAAATACACACACAGATACATTACATACATACATACATACATACATACATACATACATACATACATACATACATACAAATGCACACTTAATAACAAATATAATCACATCCACATACACATGTAGATACAAACATGCATATACGTACACATACATACATACCCACATGCACAAATACATATATAAATCCGTAACATCCTTCTAAAAGTCCTTAACCTTAATCCTAGGTCTCCTCGAACTTTTATCCTGTAACACCCCGAAAACGGGTTTGGTAATTAACCCACGTTAATACTAAAAGACGGGTAAAGTGCCGCTAGTAGTAAAAATAACCCGGTAAGTATTTGGGATTTAATAAGAAATCCTAATATTAAATACAAGCGAAACAAAGTTTTAAGGAATTGAGTTTATAAGAGCCCGAGTTAACGGGACTTAAAATACTACGGATTATAACTCCCGGAACCCACCAAGTAACTAGGAGTATTAACCTAGTTAGATAATGTCTTGACATTTATAGAACAAATATGGTTAAGATATCCTTTAAATAACTTGTGTAAAGTTGAGGGGCTAAACATGGACAAAGGAATTATTGTTTTTAATTAAATCAAATATTAAAAACATAAAACACACATTCGTGTGTGGTTCCTGCGAATTCAACCAGAGCCAAGAAAGGCTCTCATGCTCAAACCCTAAACTTCAACAAATCAACTAATTGAAGCTCAAATCAAGACCCAAATCGATGCATGATCACATATAAATGATCACCTAGTCGTGGGGATCACAAGGTATGTCGAATTTTAAGATTTGGTGATACTTTGAGATTATGATGAACAATCATAATCGAAATTCTGGAATGAATATTGAATCTATGAGTGCTATTGTGTTGATATCTTTGTTTAGAAACAAACCCTAGTTGAAAACTTAGAGAATTGGTGTTAAAACTAGGGATTTGATAATTAACCTATTATGTGCTAAGTGGGTTTTGATTATGTAGTGAAGATGATGGTTTACACATGTTTAAAATCATCATAGTTGCTAGTAGAAACAAGATACTTGAACAATTTGCAAGTTGGAGTGTTGAACATACATGACTTGAGATGGGTTTTTATGATATGATGATGATAGTGTCAAACTTATGATTAGAATCATCATACTAGTTAGTAAGACAAGTACTTGAACAATGTAGGTGTTTGAGTACATAAATCATATTTACCATGAAATGGGTTGTTATATGATATAAAAGAATTGATGTTAAGATCATGATATAGATGCTTGAAATCATGTTACCTAGTTGTAAAATGTGTAAAAACAATGTATGCACATTAGGTGTTTGCTAAAATGCCCAAATGAAAACTAAAGTGTTGAAATTAGAGTGAAAATGTGCAATGAATAAGTTGATAAGTCGATTGACTTTAAAAAGGTCAAATCGACCAAGTGTATGATCGGATGGTAAATTCGATATAAGAAGAGTAGGATGGAATAGTCGTAAATGAATATGACTAACCTAACCATCTTACAATTACAATGATAGTTTGACGCTTGGCAAGCTAGGTGAAGGCTTGGGGAAGGAAGCGGGTCAAACGAAGCAAGAATGACGGAAAAGCATAATTCGGATGCAAGGTAAGTATAGCTTACACTAGTCTTATATTTCAGAATATTCTCTTATCGTATTAGTATGAATAAGATAAATACAAAATCGAGGTATGATGTTCCGGCGTGTAGACGTACTGAACAAGATAGTCGAGCATAATTAGAAGCCATGTTGATGGTTTAAAAAGAAGTAAATCGATAATTCGGTCATATTATGTCGAAGGTAATAAACGGTTTATAAGTTAAAATGACCGTACGGTGTTAAACGGAAAGAGTCATGTAGAGGAGATGATAATAAATATCATCTCGCAAAGATAAATGGTCAATTCGGCCAAACGGGTCAAAAGGTGTAGACAACACCTTTTGACTATATAGACTAATGATTCTTTTGTCGAGTTATATGCTTACAGGAATAGATATCCAATGGATATTCGCATCGTTCTTAATTAGCGAATATAAAGCAAGGTATTAAAAATCGGGTCTATTTGTTGATCCGAGCCAGGTACGCATATTTATGATGTATGTAAAAGTGCTAATTTGGTCGAATAATTGGTGATAGCCCTTCATTGTAAAAGAAGGACCAAAATCGACCAAAACGCCCTTGTAGGCTAAATTGAACAAACAACCCTTAAAGGTTGTTTGGAAATGAGTTTTACAATTAAATAATTACTTAGGAGGAGTATAGAAGTTGAAAGATGTAAAACGTTAGTCAAATGGCTCTATTTGAGTCTTTGCCGTAAAATAACTATTTGAAGGGTAAATTCTGGTATATATAAATCACCACATCGAATCCACCACAAATATAGTTGTGGTGGAAGATCCTTTGTTAAGAAATGTGGATATATGTATTTAGAAATGAATGAAAGCAATTGGTGCTTAAAATATGCTTGAATACCTCAAACGGGTCAAAATAAGCATATGGGTGAAAATGGGTTAAAGAATGTATATAATTCTATAATTGGAACCCAATATGTTAGACATCTTTGAATTTAATAGGTTTATGAGATATAAGGGTCAAACAAACTTGTATGTTTGATAAAATCACGAACGGGTCAAATTTTGGTAAAAGAGTAATAAGCCGAAGACTTAAAAGTCTTGAATTTTATCAAGCCGGATGTCGGATTTTAACTCCATATGATGGAGAATCAAATTACAAACATGTAGGAAGAAACGGTAGGTCAAACGGATAAGCGGTTTGAAAGATACGAAAGATTTCGTGTCAAATTAAGGCAAAATGGAAAGGCTGAACCCAGGGTCCACCGTAATTTACGGTCCTACTGTAATTTACGGTGGAGATGATTTATTTACGGTAGTGGCCCACTGATTTACGGTAGAAAAGCATGAACCCAGGGGCCACCGTAAATTACGGTCCCACCGTAATTTACGGTGGAGATTTTTTTTTATATATCTTGTTTTTCATTTGAAAAATCAATTGTTTCCCGGACATCGTTCGGACATGATTTAAACTCCGTATGACTAAAGCATTTCATGTTTTTTATGAAATGTAGGTACATTTTGGATGCCGGAAGACGATCAAGCTCAGCGAAGAACCGAACACGATAAAGATACACGCTTCCGCACTTTGCCACGTTGTAAATTTTAAACAACGAATTTGATCACGCTATGTAGAATAACTTATGATTTGTAAAAGTTTTAATAAACCCGTATATTTATAATATGTGTAGTCTTAACTACACATCTAATTGTTGGTATTTACATGTAAAACCGTTAAATAGAAACTAGGGTGTTACATATCCTCCACCATGTCCTCATAAAGGTGTAAGTCTACCAAATCCTGCCTAATTCGCTACTCCCAAGTCAATTTCGGCCTGCATATATATAAATACACAAACAGATACATACATACATACATACATACACACATACATACATACACACATACATACATGTATGTATACAAATGCACACTTAATAACAAATATAATCACATCCACATCCACATACACATAAGATACAAACATGCATATACGTACACATACATACATACATACCCACATACACAAATACATATATACATACTCACATCATACTAATATCCATACGTCCACATAGTTACGTACATTTAATATTTAAAATAAGAATAATTATATAGGTTGTTTCTTACACATTTGTGACAAATCCTTAAATGTCGTAAGAAATGTGTCACAACTTGCAATGGATTTAAGCATTTTGTCATAAATGCGTAGGAAATTGTATTCATACATGGATTGTTTCCTACGCCTTTGTGACAATTATATTTAAAAATAAGCATTTTGTCAAAAATGTATAGGAATATGTTTATTTTATAATTATTTTATACTAGTTTTATTATTATTTAACCTTTTGTAGATTATTTGTGACAAATCTGTGACGTAACTGTCAATTAATTAGGATTTTCTTATTTTTTGTCAGAAATTTGTCACAAGTTGTGACGGAATTCTGACTGATGGTTTAAGTTAATTAACAAATAAATATATCGTGATAAATGTGTAGGAAACGATATTATTTTCCCTTTTTTTGGCTTATATAAATATTTATTCGGTAAAAAATAATAATTAACCTTTTGTAGATTATTTCCTACAGATTTGTGACCCAACTGTCAATTAATTAGGGTTTTCTTATTTTTCGTCATAAATGTGTAGGAAACGATATCATTTTCCCTTATTTTTTTGTTTTGTAGGTTATTTCCGATAGATTTGTTACGCAACTGTCAATTAATTAGGGTTTTCTTATTTTTCATCATGGATGCATCGAAAATTTGTAACAAAATCTTGAAAATTTTTTTTGTAGGAAATTCGTCATAAAAGTGTAGTAATCTGTAACGAAAAAAATGGTGTAGGAAATTTCTGTAGGAAATTGTCCCTTTTTCTAGTAGTGTTATGCCACTTTCTTTTGTAAAACCAATCACTTCACTTCCTTTCCAAACCCCCAAAACCTCATGAACACATGAGGATGGTTTCAGGGTTTGTACTCAAAGGCGTTACTTTCAATAAACCACAAGGACTATCTGTGTAATTAACTCTAACAAAAAGTAAAGGTTTTGTATATGTATCTCCTAGACTGGTCTCATTGTTTGGGTTAAGCCGGGCTGACAAATTGGGCTAACGGAGCTCTCAAATCCCCTCCCCATATAGAGGAGGATAAATCACCCTAAGCATTACGTAGGCTCTCATTGAGCTTAGATTTTAACTTAGGAAGTGGATATAACTAGTTAGATGTTTTTTTGTCAGTATGACATAATGTAACTCAAGATATAACTAGTTTTAATGACTAAATTCTGATTAAACATGGGTTAAAATGATCAATCATACCTCCTTAGGTGTTTAAATTTGGTGCTAACAATCATGATAGGTCGGGTTGAAATCAAGTTAGTAGATGATAGTTAGAGTATACTAGTGTTTTGGTAAAGACATGCGGTACAGTAAAGTATTATATAGTCTTACTTGCTTAGTTTGATGGGAAAATTACCAAAATAGACATGTTTGATCACATATTTTTTCAAAATAGGCAATGATTTTCAGCCTTTTACAAAGTAGTCTTAGCCGGCGTCTAAAAGCGGGGGATGAGTCGGTGCTTTCGCCAAAAGCAAGGGCTGAGCCGACGCCTTCCTAGCCTTCTCGACAAAAGTGTAAGGTATATCCTAGCCTTCTCATCAGCAAAGTTGATGTGATTGAAGGAAATAAGGCTGACTACATTTGTTAAATGCCAAATTTTCATGTCTATTTTGGAAAATATTGGTCAACTATGATTAAGGGTGTAAGGGGGACTCACCTCGTCAACTATGATTAAGGGTGTAAGGGGCACTCACCTAAGAGGTGAGTCCCCTCTCTTACGCCCAACCAATCAATTAGTGCCACGTCAACTCCCCTCTTAAACTCCCCTAACACCCCATTTTGATGGCGGCACTCCCCTCTTTAGGTGACTTGGTTTTTTTTTTTTTTTTTTGTAAAATTATTAATGTTTACAAATTAAAAAAATATTAATAAAAAAAAATTAAATAAAAGACATTTCATTAAATTAAAAAAAAAAATACATTCAAACTAGAAAAAAAAATACATTCAAAGTAGAAAAATATAAAAACAAACTACTCGTCGTCCGAATCAACTTCAAGGTGAGGCAGGTCTAAACTTCCGAGATGCTCAACGAGATCGTGTTTTAGTCTCCAATGCGTGTCTTCGTCAATGAGCTCCGTATAAGCTGTATCATCGAAGACGGGTTCGACTGGAGGATCTTGAATATGTACCGGTGCTATCGCCCTTCCGTCGTCTTTTATAATCATGTTGTGTAAAATAAGGCACGTATACACGATGGACCTTATCTTTCTCACCGTTTTCGAACGCATTGGGCGATTTAGTATTCCCCACTTCGACTTTAACACACCAAACGCCCGTTCCACATCTTTTCTTGCGGCCTCGTGTTGCCTCTTGAACTTTTTTTCATTCGGGTCGTGTGGATATGGAAAAGACTTCACAAACACGGACCAGGTAGGGTAGATCCCATCAGTAAGATAATACCCGCGTTTGTATAAGTGGTTGTTCACTTGAAACGGACAATTTGGCGCCGTTCCGTTTCGTTGAGCAAGAAATAATGGAGATTGTTGCAGCACGTTGATGTCGTTTTGTGAACCCGCCGGGCCACAAAAAGCATGCCAAATCCACAAAAAGTATCGTCATTAAATTTTGGATTTTCATCAAAATAATCGGCCATGAGTGTCTCATGGCCCCCCTCACGATCTCGACGGACAAAATTTTTTTTACTAGACGATGCCGTGTCTAGTAGCTCCGCTTGTTGGATGAGATTTTGGAAGAAAATTAAGCTAGTATCGCTTGACGATGCATCTCCATCGTCGGGAAAGTCGGGTAGGGTTGAAAGAAACGGAAGCCTGGGATCCATTTTGTATTTGAAAGATTTGAGTTTGAGAGTTTTGGTGTGAGTTTGAGAGTGGTGAGTTTGATTTAGGTTGGTTAATATATATTGTTTAAAAAAGTTGATTTTTTTTTTTTTTATAAAAATGACCGTTGTTAAACGGTCTTCTTTCGAAAATCGAGCCAAACAACGCGGTATCTCCACACCGATCCCTATCACCGAATCGGGTCCCCGCTTTGATGGCGGCGGTGTTCCCGATCGGTGACTAGGGTCACCGAACCCATTCCCCGCGAACGCCCCGTACACCCTAAGTTAAGAAGGGTTACTGGATTCGGTTATGTGGACTTTCATCCGTTGTGACATCTTATGTCACCACTAGTTTGAAGGTTGTTGTGAGGGAGTCAGATTTATATCAATGACCCATCTTGTAGAATGTAGACATGATTTTAAGATTAAATATATTATGTATTTAATATTTAACCTATAGTCATTATAATCATTTACATAATATAGATCAAAATATATTATAACCTATTAAATAATTAGTTGGTAATTGTTGATGGACCATATTACCCTTATTAACTAATTAGGTTTCCTCCTGGGTGCTTATATAAGGAGAATTATGTGGAGGTTGAGAGGGTTACTCGGTTGCACAATTAGACATACCCCATTAGTCATAACATCATAATCATCGACCTCCTCTCCTAAGTCGATACCCCTTTTCGGTTTTCTAAGTCCCCATCATCAGTCAGCACCCTAAGGAGGAACCAGATCACGGTGACAAGCATGTCGAACTCCATTACTGGATTCTCCAACGCACTATCTGCTGTAACATGTATGTTTTAATGTTTTCCTTCATGAATAAACAGAACTGAACCAACAATGATGCCCATTATTTCGTAGGATGATTTTAGTGCATTTGGTAGAAATTTTATTGGTTTAGTGCACTTTAACTTGGTAGGTTAACCATTTCATAAGTTGGCACAAATATATTCCTAATGTTAGAATCGATAAACTAGTGAGTTGGAACTACATAAAGTTCAAATGTGTACAACTTGTATTTTGACCCGTAGCGCATTGCGGTGACGGGGAAACTTAAATTAACTCGAACTTATACCGTCAAATATTTGGCTCAGCTCGTTTTCGAACAAAATTTACATCAAAACGTAGACCAATTGAAAACACACATGAAAATAAGCACAGAAACGTATTATATTTGACATGACTCATTACCGAGAAAATTTACGTCGAAACGTAGACTAACTTGGATTTATAACGAAACGTACTTAAAAATAAGCATGTAAGAAAATAATGTTTTTTACATTAAAAAATGGTACCACGCATTGCGGCGGAGTCGAAACGTAAAGTAACTCGAATTTATATAGTCTAGTGAAAACGTATTATATTTGAAGGTAAATAAAATAAACATTAAATAGTATATTAATTAGGAGAACTTTACCAAATAAGGGTAAATTAGGTATTATTGCATAAGACACTTGTACCCTATGCTTTGAAAGTTGTAACAAACGTCTTAAGTTTATTTGAAATTAGGTTCGGATAAGATGTATCAGGATCTCAGAGTCATGTATTGGTGGCCGAAGATGAAGGCTCACATCGCGACATATGTGGGTAATTTTGTACAAAGAGATGCTTTATATAGTAATAATAGAGATAGTGATAATATATTAGAGTATTCATAATCGATTCTCTACCCTATCTCTATAATTATACCAAAAATTATTATCTTTTCCTTCTCTTTTTCAATTAAATAATTTTTTATTCTTTTATCATTATCTTTTCTCTCTCATCCACCCACACCCACTTTTAAAAAATATTAGAAAACTATAGAGGATGAACAATGTCCCTCTAAATTCCCTGATGAGCAGTAACATTTTCTCTCCCCTCCACTCACAACCATTTTAAGTTATATTAAAAAATTATAGATGATGAACAAAGTACCTCTAAATTTACTAATGAACAGTAACATTTCTTCTTCTCTACTTATATTAAAAAATTATAGATGATGAAAAAAGTACCTCCAAATTTACTAATTTTACTAATGAACAGTAACATTTTTTCTTTTTTACTCACGACCACTCTATAAAATATAGAGAATGCACTCACATAAATACGGAGGATCATTTATGAATGCTCTTACATAGACTTTACTATAATTATCTTTGACATATATTATTTGATTAGCCGTTCTTTGTAATTAACTTTTTTTTTGGGTAAAGTTCTTTGTAATTAACTTCGTTACACTCCCTATGAATAGTTGCTTAATAATATACAATACCTTAACTAAAAACTATATATACACAAGAGTAAGTACTATATTTTTAGTATCATCAAAGTATGGAGAAAATTTTTAATTGTATATAGAGTATTTTGCCATTAAAAGGAATAAAATGTACATGCTCAGCTAGAATGGAGGGGTAGCTTGCTTTGACCAAGTTCTTAGAGAATTCTTTAACCTGTACAATTGTGCTCTTATTAAACCTTTTCTCAATTGTCTGTTATCCAATTGACTCACCAGATTATGTAATATAAACAGATAGACATGTGAATACATATTATACAATATTGCAAATCATGATCGCTTTTTTGTCCACATTTATATAAACAGTTGCACTGTCACTACTAAATATTGTCAAATAAAACAACTTTTAAACTTAAAAAATTAGTATAATTCTATAAATATTAGATTTTACATGGAAGCATCAAACTTTGTGACAGCGAATACAGAAAGAGTCAAATTTTCAAACACAAAATCTTTGTCTTTGTATGAAGTTCATTAAAAATGAAAGTGTAGCTCCAAATCTCTTGATTAAATAATATATCTGATCCTAGCTATATACAGGAAAAAGAATATAATAGATAATCACACGCTTGGGAATAAGCATCGGTCATTGACCCATACAAGCGTGCAACGGGTATAAATCATCCGAAATTAACTGCAATTAAGTATTATCACTTTGTTAGTGAAAAGAGGTTTAATCAGTCAAGCCACAGGTAGAGCGAAAATGGAAATTACTGGTCCATCGCCTATTGTTCCTTTTGTAATAGTGAATGTTCTTGCACTAATAATATTCAGTCCTATGGTACAAAACATAGTCATGATTCCTATTTTATTGATACTGGTCATATACTTGTTTTCTTCGTTCTTTTCTACCCAAGATACTTCGGCGAATTCGTATCAGTACCAGAGTGGATCTAGTCATGAGGGTGAAGGGGGTTTCGGATTTGGAGCTTTTCTTTTGATCATGATATTCCTTATTCTCTGCCGAATCATATGAGCTTGAGCACTTTTGTCAGTACCATGTATCAGAATACTAATAGTATGATAAGGGTGCTTTCTGCATAAAATCAAGAGTTTTCTCCATCCAAAATGTGGCTGGCTGGAGGATATACAAGTCTCCATTTTACTTATAGTGTATTGCTTATTTCTACATGTAATTCAGTTCTTTGTCTAGATAATGTATGTAACCAAAATTTATTATCTATAGCATACTTATAATAAAGTAGTAATATACAAAGAAAAGTTAACTATTTTACAATTTCCTCTTGTTTTATCTGTAAAAAGGTTCTTTTTGGATAAAGAGTCCTTATCTTTATATAGCAATTAAGTCAGCAAAGTTGGTGTGTTTGGTCTCTAAACGCTTATTTTTCCAAACAATACAAAGGCCAACTTGACTAGCTAATGTGAGTGGAAAATCTGCAGATCACCAAATCATTGACTCTCCCAAACCTAACAACCAATTAAACATGCTCATACATTTTTTGCATGTTTCATATGTGTATGCACGTTGGCTAATATATACACACACCTGTCTAAGTTATGTACAAAAGAACAACCAAGATCGTGTAATTTTTTATTAGTGGTTTATACTTTTCGTATTTGTGTTTCTTACATACACGTGCATAGCTAGGTTATGTACATAGAAAACCATTAAAACCATTTGCTCATATGTGTTTTAAATTTGTATTGTAAACCGAACAAGTGTTTAGGTTATAGATGGTTGTAAAAAAAGGTCTCTAAGGCGGAGTACTCCCCGAATAGTCGCTACAAGGTAGGCTGCCGAGTCGACTTTCTTTAACTCCGTCTAATTATTCGGAATCGATCAAATGCGGTCAAGCTAGGTCAGAATCGGATATAGTAGGTCAACTGGGGCCGAGTTTGACTTAGGGGCTGTTTGGCAACATCTGAATGGTTAAGTGCTGAACCAGTAAGAGGTCTGAACCATTAAGTGCTGAACTAGTAAGAGGTCTGAACCATTAAGAGCCTATATAGTGCTTAACCGTTTAGAGTCAAATGTCTGACCAATTCAAATTAGAGGTCTTAACCATTCAGACTATTATGTACAAATCTTAACCATTCAGAGGCAAATGTCTAAACCATTCAGACATCTGCTCGTGAAACAAACAGTCTGAACCATTAAGTGCTGAACCAGTAAGAGGTCTGAACCATTAAGAGTTTCATTAAGAGGTAAACAAACAGCCCCTTAATAAAATAAAACGTAATTTCTACACCAATCATATTAATGAATAAATATCATTTTCATGTATTTTGTTATAAATATTAGTAAAATTTATGTTATTTGACGTATATTTAATTTCCGAAAACTAATTTCATTAAAATTTAACATGTCCGAGTACTCACCGAGTACTCTCTGCCTAGACCGAATATTCTCAACTCCCTGGTTGACCGACTAGGGAGCTTCTATCGACTTTTGCAACAATAGTTATTGTACCCACATATAACCTAATTTGTTTTTTTTTCTTGAAATTTAGAGGATGTGAGTGAGAAATGCTAACTATTACTTTACTGCACTTCTAATTATTTTAATCATTATTTTTAGATTGGATAAATAAATGGTTCATTTTTGTACTCATAATGATTTATGTACGTTTTGCCTAGATACCACTTATATATATATCAATTACCCTATGTATGTTTCACTTACCATAGGAAAATGAGAGCGAGAGGCCCATCTCCCCTAGTTCCTTCATTGATGGTGGGTGTCCTAACTCTAGTCATATTTAGCTCCACTCTAGAGAGCTTACAGGATGTCATTTCTTCACTAGTTATAGGAGAAGAAGCTATGTTGATTATTCCCATCTTATTGTTACTGCTCATACACTTAATCTCTACATTCCTCCCTACGAGCTACAGTTCGTATTCATATGAGTCTAGTAATAGCTCTGATTTTGATTCAGACGGGCCTGGATTTGGATATATACTCTTGGTTCTGTTCTTCATCATCCTCTGCCATGTTTTCGCTTGAAGGTAACTTGCTTTCGAATATGCTCTAGCCGTTACAACAGATGTCCTTGGAAGACTGAGATGACATGTTTTAAAGAGTGTCGTTTTTGTTATCTGTCCATTAACAAACAACTTGTAATTAATGAGGGAAGACACACACATGCATTTATATATATATATACACACACGTCTGTGAACATGTTCACATATATATGTAGGTTTATTTTCTAGTAGCTTACACTTAGTTTTTCTCTTTGTATAAGTTTGGAGCCTAGCTAGAAGAATATATAATGGACGAGCTTGCTGAAAAATATATCTGTTAAAATGACAGTTTAATATGCCCTGTCCTTTTATATTTTTCTTATATTGTTCTAATAAGTGGTTTTTTGGTTTTTGATGAAGTTGCTTTGGGTTTGCTATATTTGGGCCGCTTCTTTCGGTTGCAGCCTGCTTCTCTTTTTTGGTCCGCTCCTTTCAGTCGCTGGCCTCTCTCTCCTTTGGGCTTCTCTAGCTAAGGTCCAGCTGTCTAGTGTTATGCTCCGCATAAGAAGGCTCCGCTATTGGCATTCATCATTATCTCAGCTCTCATCTCAGTCCTTTGTGTCCTTTGTCTCCTTTGTTCCTCACAAGTAAAATACGTGAGAGTTTAGGGCTTTATTGCTGTTGCTACTGATCTTGTTCATCTTGTTCACCAGTCACTCTGTGATGACTGGTTAACCTTTTCATTGTATTGTTCTTGTTTCATATGAATAAATCTATGCCTTTTATTAAATCTGAGATTTGTGACATGGTATCAGAGCCTCGAGGTTGATTCGGGCTCTGGTGTTTCATCCGCTGCATTTTTCAAGGTTTCGGCTGCCTTCTTCTTTTCCGATCTAGGGTTTCTCCTTCTGACGGCGCCCTGTGGATTGATCCCTGTTTCCAGAGCATTGTCTTGCTCAGTGGAGACTGTGTAGATTGTGGAGTGTGAAACCCTAATTTCTAGGGTTTGGTAACTTTAGCTTTGGGGTTTAGATTCCTGTGACGGTGCTGCAGTAGAAACCCTTATCTGTGGTTTCTCCTCTGGTTGGTGAAGAAGATCCCCGTTGGTCCCTTTTAGGGCAAACCAACATGATTTTTATCCGGTTTTCTGATTAGTGTTTGTAACCCTAAGTGAAGGTTACAGACCTGGTCCCTTTAGCTTGCACCCACTGTGAGATCGTTCCTTCCCTTTTATCTTTTTTTTACGTTTGCATCACTGTGTCTTGTGACTAGGCATTTTGATACCGAGTTTTAGGCAAGACCGGCTTGTTTTTGGGACACAGAGAGGGTTCACTCTGTTGCATTTGTCTAATTTGGTCAGTTGTGTTGTGGCTCCCTGGTTATCGTCTGCGGAGGCACCTTGAGTAACGAACCTCTGATCGGACCTCTGTCCAGGCTTCGCCGACCCCTTGGTTGTGCTTTATTTTTATCTACTCTGTTTGGTTTGTTTGTCTGCTTATCTATTTACCTGTCTGATCTGTTCTATCTGTGAGTTGTTTTGTGTTTCATTTTCTTGCTGTTATGGGAGATAAAACTGATACCTCTGTGACTCTGATTAGCAAACTTGATGCTAGTGACCCATTATATCTCCATGCTAGTGACTCCAGTGGGCTCACAATAGTTAGTATAAAACTAAAAGGGACTGAGAATTATGTGGTCTGGTCAAATGCTATGAAACTTGCTCTTATGGCTAAAAAAAAACTAGGTTTTATTGACGGAACATGTGATAGGTCTAAAGACAATGATGTCCTTGCTAGTCAGTGGGATAGGTGTAATTCAATTGTGTTAACCTGGATTCTGAATTCTGTATCTGATGAATTATATGTTGGTCAAGACTATTCTAAACTTGCTTATGAAGTCTGGGATGATTTAAAAGATACATATGATAAAGTTGATGGGTCTGTTGTGTTTAGCTTATATCAGAAAATCAATTCTGTTAGTCAAAATGGCTCTAGTGTGTCTGAGTATTATCATAAAATCAACACTATGCGGAAACAATTTGATGCCATGTTACAGTTGCCCTCTCGTACCTGCAATGCTTCTACTAAGTTCAATGAGTTCAATCAGTTAATCAAACTTATGCAGTTCTTGATGGGTCTAGATGATATTTATCAACCTGTTAGGACCAACCTGTTGACTAGGGATCCTCTACTAACTATCAAAACTGTCTTCTCTATTATTTCTAGAGAGGAATCTCATAGAGGATCAAATAGTGGGTCTAAAATTCCTAATGTTGGGTTTGTTGCTAAGTCAAGTAATTTTAATGACAACAAGAAAAGGTTTAACAAAGGTCCTAATCCTAATCTTAAATGTACCCATTGCAATAAAATTGGGCATACTATTGATAAATGTTTTGAGCTACATGGCTATCTTACAAATTATAGACAAAAACCAAATCAAAATGGTCAATGGTCTAGGTCTAATAACTCTGCTAGCAACAGTAATGGTCCATTTGTGAATAACTCTGTGAGTGATAAAAATGCTAGTTCCTTGAATTCTCTGTCTGCTGATCAGTTTTCTAAGTTGCTAAGGTTGCTGAATGAATATAAAACAGAAGACACAAATAAGTCTAATGTAGGAGGTAAATGCTTTAACTCTTTCTCTTCTCTAGGATCCTGCAAAAACCTTTTATGTTTTTACTCCATAGGCTCTTCAACACAGAATCTGAACTGGATCATTGACTCTGGTGCAAACCAACATATGGTTATGTCCAGTGAAAATAAGTTTAACTTGGTTGATGTTTCTGAATATAATATAACTATTAAACACCCTAATGGGACAGATGCTAAAGTCACTAAAATTGGATGTTTTAAGCTATCAGATTCTGTGATTTTGAAAGATGTGTTTGTTATGCCTGAATACTATGTGAATCTCATTTTTGTGTATAAGCTATCTAAAGACAACAAACTTAGAGTTATATTTGATGAAAAGAAGTGTTACATTCAGGATTTATGCTCAAAGAAAACCCTGGTGACTGGTAGACAAACTGAGGGTTTGTATTTTTGTGGTAACTCCCTAGGACCTACTTTCTCTTGCTTGAGTAAAGCTGAAACATAAAGCTCTGGTACTCTAGACTGGGTCACCCTGCTGAACAAGTTTTAAAAGTGTTACAAATTAAATCTGAGTCCAATGTTACCAACCCCTGTGACATCTGTCACAAGGCCAAACAACACAGGGTACCTTTTCCTCTAACTGACCATAGGTCAACTAAAGTAGGGGATCTGGTACACCTGGATGTTTGGGGTCCATACAACGTCACTAGCATAGATGGGTACATATATTTTCTCACTGTCGTTGATGACTTTACCAGATCCGTATGGGTCTATTTAATGAACTCCAAATTCGAAGTCTTTGAAAACATACAAAGCTTTTACAATCTGGTCAAAACTCAATTTGAAGTTAACATCAAAGTGTTTAGGAGTGATAAAGGTTCGGAATTCATTAACTCTCAAATGACTAATTTTGTTAAAACAAACGGAATCATTCATCAAACCTCATGTACATATACCCCACAACAAAATGGTGTTGTGGGGAGAAAACATAGACACTTGCTAAATGTTGCGAGAGCTTTATTATTTCAGTCTAAAGTCCCTCTTAAATACTGGCCTGAATGTGTGCTTACTGCTTCCTATTTAATTAACAGGCTTCCTTCTTCTGTGCTGCATGGTAGTTCTCCTTATGAAATGTTGTTTGGGTTCAAACCTTCTCTTGATCACTTGAAAGTTTTTGGCTGTCTTTGTTTCTTTACTGTTCTAGACAACTCTGATAAACTCGAGGAACGAGCTGAAAATGTGTTTTTATGGGATATTCTAACTTTAAAAGGGGGTATAAGGTCTGGAGTCTAGACCAAAAGAAATTCATCTTCTCTAGAGATGTGAGTTTTCATGAAACAGTTTTCCCTTTCAAAAATAATTCTCCTGTTCAAATCAATGCAAACTCTTTAAACCAACTAAACTTTTTTGACAACTTTGAAACTTCAAGTGATACAAATCCCGATGATGAAGAGAAGGGTGTCACTGATTCGCCTGCTGAGACCCAGCAACACAGTGATGAGGTTGAATCCACTGTTGTGAGCAATGCTCAGCAGTCATTAGGGTCTGATGATGTGTTTAACAACCATGAGCCCACTAATGTTGAACCTGGTCCTGTGAGGGCTGAGTCAAGCAGTGTCAATGATGAATCAAACCTTCCTGAGGGTACTCAACCTACTAGGAGATCGTCCAGATCTGTGTCTGCTCCTAAAAGGTTTAATGATTTTGTGGTAGGACATGCTAAGTATAGTTATGACAAATTTGTTGATTACTCCAACTTACCTAGTGAAAATATTTGTCTTGCTACCAACCTTAACAAAATCACTAAACCAAACACTTATAAGGATGCTCTTAAGGATAATAGATGGATTGATGCTATGAATGATGAGTTATCAGCCCTTCATAGAAATAACACCTGGGATATAGTTGATCTACCTAGTGGAAAAAAACCCATTGGGTGTAAATGGGTGTTTAAGGTCAAATACAAATCCACGGGTGAGATCGATAGGTTTAAGGCCAAACTCGTTGCTAAAGGGTTTAACCAACGAGAAGGTATAGACTTTAAGGAAACCTTCTCCCCTGTTGTTAAAAGGGTCACTGTTAGATGCGTCATTAGTTTATCTGCCCAGAATGATTGGCCGTTATATCAACTTGATGTTAATAATGCCTTCCTTTATGGACATCTTAAGGAAGAAGTTTACATGAACCTTCCTGATGGGTTAAGTGTTAAACACCAAAACAAAGTCTGCAAGTTGAACAAGTCCTTATATGGCCTAAAACAGGCCCCACGTATATGGAATGAAAGACTTGTACAGGCCTTAGTTAAAATTGGGTTCGTTCAGTCCAAATGTGATCATTCTATGTTTGTTATGTCAAAAAAGGATGTCTTTATTGTCTTTCTTGTCTACGTCGATGATATTGTGTTAACCGGAAATAATGAAGGAAAGGTTAATGAGGTTAAAGAATTCTTAAAAACTGAATTTCTGATCAAAGATCTTGGGTTGTTGAAATTTTTCCTTGGTATCGAAGTTATAAAAACCAATGATGGTGTGTGCCTTTCACAAAGAAAGTATTGCATGGACTTACTAAATGAATATGGGATGAGTGGGAGCAAACCAATTAGTTGTCCCATAGAACAGAATCATGTTCTAACAAATTTAACAAAAAAGGAAACTAACGTTGTTGACATTACACAATATCAAAAGCTGATTGGTAAGCTAATCTACCTGTTGCACACTCGACCTGACATAGCCTACTCAGTACATTATTTGTCCCAATTTATGCACAAACCAACTGAAGCACACACTCAAATTGCTTTCAAAGTGTTGCGGTACCTAAAAGGTGCTCCTGGAACTGGGATTATGTTCAAAAAAACCAATTCCTTTCACCTAACCGCTTTCACAGATTCCGATTGGGCTAAATGCATTGACAGTAGAAGGCTTGTCACTGGCTTTTGTATTTTCCTTGGTGGCTCTTTAGTTTCTTGGAAAAGCAAGAAACAAAGTGTTGTATCCAGATCTTCTGCCGAGGCAGCGTATAGATCCATGTGCAGCGCAACTTGTGATGTCTTATAGCTAATAAATATCCTTCGTGAACTCCAAGTTGATGTTACTATCCCGGTGGCTTTAAAATGAAATAGTTCTGCTGCCTTGTCTATTGCCGCAAACCCAGTATTTCATGACAAAACCAAGCACTTTGAGGTTGACCTATTCTTCTTACCGGAAAAAATTTCTTCGGGCCTGATCAAAACTTATGGAATCAAGACAGAAAATCAGCTTGCAGACCTATTCACTAAAGGCCTCTTACCAAAAGCTCACTCTCAAATGTGTAAGTCCTTAGGCCTTATAAACCTGTTTGCACATTCACACTGAGGGGGGGGGGGGTGTTAAAATGACAGTTTAATGTGCCTTGTCCTTTTATATTTTTCTTATATTGTTCTAATAAGTGGTTTTTTGGTTTTTGATGAGGTTGCTTTGGGTTTGCTATATTTGGGCCGCTGCTTTCAGTTTCAGCCTGCTTCTCCTTTTTGGGCCGCTCCTTTAAGTCGTTGGCCTCTCTCTCCTTTGGGCTTCTCCAGCTAAGGTCCAGCTGTCTAGGGTTATGCTCCGCATAAGAAGGCTCCGCTGTTGGCATTCATCATTATGCCAGCTCTCATCTCAGTCCTTTGTGTCCTTTGTCTCCTTTGTTCCTCACAAGTAAAATACGTGAGAGTTTAGGGCTTTATTGCTGTTGCTACTGATCTTGTTCATCTTGTTCACCAGTCAATCTTTGATGACTGGTTAACCTTTTAATTGTATTGTTCTTGTTTCATATGAATAAATCGGTGCCTTTTATTAAATCTGAGATTTGTGACAATATCATAGAAAGTGCAGCGGGAAATGTGGACAAAATCAAACTAGAAACAACTATGAAATTTCTTCTATTTTCAAGAAAGCTTTCACCTAGGAATGTTAGTCCTCGGTAAAGTGGTTATCACGAGAAATGTATCAGTTTATACTCTGTTGAAAAACATGGTGTGGGTAATGAACGCCCACATATATTATCACCGGCGGATAATCGATAAACTTTAGTGGCAGCTAACACGTTAATGTCTTCTACGTCGGATTTTGTTGTGTGTATGTTACAACTTACAAGTCTCAAATACAAGTCTCTAAAAAGAATTATGAAGTCAATTATTTGTCAAACAAGTATATGGTTGACACATAAACCATAAAGCTCATTTATTCAACTAAAATGCCACACATATATACAACCTAAATTTCTTATACATACAAGGACCTAAATTTCTCATGTTAGCTCAATTACAAGAACCTAAATCTAGTTGAGAATATAAGGGTGTTGAGTATTCAAATCGTATTCGAAACATTCGAAATTCGGCTCGAGTTATTTTCGGTTATGAAGGTTCAAATAGTATATTAATTAGGAGAAGTTTATTAAATAAGGGTAAATTATGCATTATTGCATAAGACACTTGTACCCTATGCTTTGAAAGTTGTAACAAACGTCTTAAGTTTAATTGAAATTAAATTTTGTACAAGGAGATGCTTTATATAGTAATAATAGAGATAGTGATAATATATTAGAGTATTCATAATCGATTCTCTACTCTATCTGTATAATTATACTAAAAATTAGAGTAAATTACAGTTTTGGCCCATGTGGTTTAGCCAGTTTAACTCTTTCAGCCTAAAAAATGAATATTTTAACATATCAGACCCCGATGTTGCATTTTATAACAGTTTTGGCCCCTGACACTAACTTTGTTACTTTTTTGAAGTTAAGTGTAATGGTAATTAAGTCATTATATACATCAGGGGCTGTTTTTGATAATTATAAAGTTCTTTTAATATTTAAGAAATTATTAATGTAATTAAGCAAGTTTTTTTTATTTCGTTATTTTCACGATGATTATTTAATAAAATATTTTTTATATATACGAATAAATATGTTTTTCATTAAGCGTTTGTTTTTTATAAACGTCCTTTTTAAAATCATTTGTTTTCTAACCTTTTTTTTAAAACCGTATAACGTTTGTAAAATTATTTCTTTTTAAACCGTTTGTTTATTAAAATCCGTATAACGTTTGTAAAATTATTTATTTTTAAACCGTTTGTTTATTAAAATCGTTTTTTTAAAGTTGTTTGTATTCTAAAGTTTTTTTAAACAATTCATTTAACATTCTTCTTTTTAATATATATATTTTTTTTACTTTTTTAAACAATTAAAGGAATTTAAAAAGGATCGATTTTAACAAACGAGTGGTTAAAAAACGAAGATTAAAAAAAAGAACGTTTATAAAAAAACAAAACCTTAAAAAAATAAGTTAACAAGTGTAAGGTTTTAAAAAACATACGAATTTAATAAACGAAAAATAAAAAAAATAACGAATTTTGAACAAACAAACGGTACAAAGAGGTCCAAAGAAATGAAAGATTTGAAAAAGAAATAAACCACTCTAAAAAAGTTTGAAAAATGAACGATCTTTTGCAAACTTTTATTAGAATGTTTCATCTTTTTTCAAATATTACATTTCTTTTGTTTTTTATACATGTCGTTTTGTAAAATTTAAAAAACGAACAACTTAAAAAAGTGAGTTGTTTCAAAATGTTTAAAAAACGAATAATTTTAAAAAGAATTGTATGAAATGAATTGTTTAGAAAACTTTAAAAGACAAACGACTTTAAAAAGAATGATTTTAAGAAACGGAAACGGTTTAAAAAGAAAAAATTTTAAAAATGATAGATGGTTTAAATAAGATGTTAAAAAACAAGTTATGTTTAAAACGGTATTTATAAAAACAACCGGTAAATAAAAATACATATTTATATGTATATTTAAAATGTATTTTGTTAAATAATAATCGTGAGAATAACGAAATAATAATTTTTTTTGAGTAATTGCATTAATATTCTCTTAAATATTAAAAGAACTTTATAATTATCAAAAAACAAGCCTTAAAGTATATAATTACCTAATTACCCTTACACTTAAATGCCAAAAAATAACAAAGTTAGCGTTAGGGGACAAAACCGTTATAAAATACAAAATCAAGGTCTGATATGTTAAAATATTTCTTTTTGGGCTGAAAGGGTTAAACTGACTAAACAACATGGGCCAAAACAGTAATTTACTCTTAAAATTATTATATTTTCCTTCTCTTTTTTAATTAAAATATTTTTTTTATTCTTTTATCATTACCTTTTCTCTCTCATCCACCCATACCCACTTTTAAAAAATATTTGAAAACTATAGAGGGTGAACTAGGGGTATGCAAAAAACCGAATTAACCGAACCATAACTGAATTAACCGACAAATCTTTACCGAAAAAACGAACCAAATAAAAACAGGTGGGTTGGTTAATGGTTTAAAAAAAAACCGAAAGTACCGGGTCGGTTATGATTATCATTTTTTTCATACCCACCATAACCGAACCAAACCGACATGTAATAAATTTTTGTATGATTTAGGACTTTTCACCATATTTTTAATTTTTAATGTTTTTTACTGAAGAACTTTAGTATTTATGGGGTTTTCATATCGTTTTGTGGTTTTGTTTGAATGTTTATTTGAATTTATGTAATGTATCATATCACTTTATTTGAGTATTCGATCATAATTGATATTAATATTATAGATTATATGTATTTTTTAATACTATGTAATATACTGATATATAAAATATGCAATAACAATTTATTCCATGTTAAAAAATTAAGTTATTTTTAGCTAATCTAAATACACGGTTAACCACCCGTAACCGACCCGCTATAACCATCAAAACCGAATAACCATAACCACCATAACCGATCGGTTTTGGTTATGGTTATCCATTAACCGACATCGCGGTTATGATTATGGTTTTAGGTCGAAACCGATCCAAACCGACCCATACACACCCCTAGGGTGAACAATGTCCCTCCAGATTAACTTATGAGCAGTAATATTTTCTCTCTCCTCCACTCACAACTACTTTAAAATATATAAAAAATTATAGAGGATGAACAAAGTACCTCTAAATTTACTAATGAACAGTAACAATTTTTTCTTCTCTACTCACGACAACCCTATAAAATATAGAGAATACACTCACATAAATATAAATATAGAAGATCAAATGTGAATGCTCTTACATAGACTTTATTATAATTATCTTTGACATATATTATTTGATTAGCCGTTCTTTGTAATTAACTCCGTTACACTTTTAGTTGCTTAATAATATATAGTACCTTAACTAAAAACTATATATACACAAGAGTTGGTACTATATTTTTAGTATCATCAAAGCGTGGAGAAAATTTTCAATTGTATATATAGTATTTTGCCATTAAAAGGAATAAAATGTACATGCTCTCAGCTAGAATGGAGGGGTAGCTTGCTTGACCAAGTTCTTAGAAAATTCTTTAACCTGTACAATTGTGCTCTTATTAAACCTTTTCCCAATTGTCTGTTATCCAATTGACTCACCAGATTATGTAATATAAACAGATAGACATGTGAATACATATTATACAATATTGCAAATCATGATCGCTTTTTTGTCCACATTTATATAAACAGTTGCACTGTCACTACTAAATATTATCAGATAAGACAACTTTTAAACTTAAAAAATTAGTATAATTCTATAAATATTAGATTTTACATGGAAGCATCAAACTTTGTGACAGCGAATACAGAAAGAGTTATCATTAAATTTTCAAACACAAAATCTGTCTTTGTATGAAGTTCAATAAAAATGAAAGTGTAGCTCCAAATCTCTTGATTAAATAATATATCTGATCCTAGCTATATACAGGAAAAAGAATATAATAGATAATCACACGCTAGGGAATAATCATCGGTCATTGACCCGTACAAGCGTGCAACGGGTATAAATCATCCGAAATTAACTGCAATTAAGTATTATCACTTTGTTAGTGAAAAGAGGTTAAGGTTAATCAATCAAGCCGCAGGTAGAGCGAAAATGGAAATTACAGGTCCATCACCTATTGTTCCTTTTGTAATAGTGAATGTTCTTGCACTAATAATCTTCAGTCCTATGGTACAAAACATAGTCATGATTCCTATTTTATTGATACTGGTCATATACTTGTTTTCTTCGTTCTTTTCTCCCCAAGATACTTCGGCGAATTCATATCAGTACCAAAGTGGATCTGGTCATGAGGGTGAAGGGGGTTTTGGATTTGGAGCTTTTCTTTTGATCTTGATATTCCTAATTCTCAGCCGAGTCTTGTGAGCTTGCGCATGTTTATCATTACCGCATATCAGAACGCTATAATAGTATGATAAAGGGTGTTTTCTGCATAAAATCAAGCGTTTGCTCCATCCAAAATGTGGCTGGAGGATATATATATATAAGTGTCCATGTTACTTATAGTGTATTGCTTCTTTCTATACGTTATGCAGTTCTTTAATGTATGTAACCAAATTTTATCATCCATAGCATACTTGTAATAAAGTAATATACAGATAAAAGTTAACTACTTTACAATTTCCTATTATTTACTCTTTTGGATAAAAAGTCCTTATATTTATATAGCAAATCAACAAAGTTGGTGTGTTTGGTTTTATAGGCATATTTTTCCAAACAATACAAAGACCAAGTTGACTAGCATAGGTGAGTGGATAATGTGCAGATCACCAAATCATTGACTCTCCCTAACTCGCATAGCTAGGTTATGTGCATAGAAATAAGCGTTAAACTAATTTGTTCATATATGTTTTAAATATATATATTGTAAAGCGACACATGTTTAGGTTATATTATGCACACATGTGTAGGTTATATACGTACAAACTTTACTTATATGTTCTTTTCTTGATTTTAGAAGATACGATCAAGGAGAAACGAAACGATAACAATTACATGTGTGTCACCTTTTATAACCTTTTATTTATTTTAATTCTTTTTAGATTGGAAAAATAAATGGTTCATTTTTTTCCGACTAAACTGCTAAATTGGTGTCATAGGTTTGGTCACTTTTGCCACATTAGTACAAAACTCAAACCTTTTGAATCTAGGTTCCCGTGGTTTCAATTTTGTTGCCAATTTCATCCAAAATCAAAATCTGGTTAGATTTTTCTGTTAACATCCAGCTTTTCTGTCTTTTTTCTCTCTTTTAATAAAGGTGAAAAATGGTCTTTTAACGTTTTATCATAACAAATTAAAAAATTGACAATTTTGCCCTTCATTAAAAGGGAGGAAAAAGACAAAGAAAACTAGATGTTAACCGAAAATGGTAACAAAGTTTAAACCATAGGGACCCAGATTCAAAATGTTTGAGTTTTGCACTAAAGGTTCGAGTTCGATGTATTCGGTACCGGTACCCACTTTTCTCGTTTTTCGGTACCGGTACCGGTTTGGTACCGAACGGGTACTGTGCTCATCCCTAAGTTGGGCCACAATGTTTTGCACAAATGTAGATAAAAAATTATAAACACATCTGTAAACAAAAAAAAAAAAAAAACTATTGAGTCGATAGTTTTACCTAGTTCTTATGATTCTCACAACTCAAAGTGGTTTTCATTTTATCCCAACCCTATATACATACACACACACACATATATATATATACATATATATATATATATACATATATATATATATACATACAGGGAGCCGCTAGAATGAGAACCACCACGAGTTATGAGAACCACGAGAACCAAGTGCCACGGAGGGGCGTTGACCACGAAATTTTTTTTACACCTAGATCCGTATATTTTAAGACCGGGTGTAAAATTTTTTTTTCAAACGGCGCGCCCGAGGGGGTAGTTTTTTACACCCAAAGTTTGTAAAAAAAAAAGAAAAAAAAATTAAAAACACCAAACTTTGGGTGTAAAAAACTACCCCCTCGGGCGCGCCGTTTGAAAATTTTTTTTACACCCGGTCTTAAAATATACGGATCTAGGTGTAAAAAAAATTTCGTGGTCAACGCCCCTCCGTGGCACTTGGTTCTCGTGGTTCTCATAACTCGTGGTGGTTCTCATTCTAGCGGCCCCCCATACATATATATATATATACATATATATATAGGGGAATGCTCCACAAAAAACCCTTTAAATTTAGAAAACTTTGGAAACCCATCACAAGGCCTACAATTTGCCACGTGTCCCAGCCATCTCCATCTTACCTTTTGCTTTTGAGGGTACATTTGTAAATTCATACCCAATTCAAAAAGATATTTGACCTTTTTTCTAATATGATCTGACATCATTTATTGCACAATTATAATCCCAATGTATCTTTTCTCTCTTAATTTCTCTATCATTTTCATTTACAATAAAGTCCTCCATTAAAGACCTGCATCTCTTCCTTGACCATATACTCCTTCATTTCTTCCTTTCTCCATGAATGTCCATGGAGATAAATCCACCAACGAACGAGTTAATGTCGTCGGGCCATCTGCTCCCCAACAGGTTCATTATCAGTGACGTCTATACTGACGATGAATTAAATGCTCATTGTCTTGCCGCCGAGGCTCCGCCGGAGACTCACGGAAACGAAGGTGTATCCGTCAAGTGTTGAAGAAATTGAAGCTAAGCTTCTGATGCAGATCTTCTTCGACAGGTTGTTGTTGTTGTTGTTGTTGTCATATATGATTAATTCGTTTGATTATCATTATTTTGGTTATTGTTTTGTATGTGATTTGTTTGAAATAATTTGTTGAAATTGTAAGGTGTTAAGAGTTGTTAAATCTGTGAGTTTTTTTTTTACACTTAATATATAAAAAATTATTCATAAAACTTGGTTGTTAATAGATTTTTGTGTAATGGCTGTTATAGAGATGAAACATGATTTTTTTTTTGTTAAAATGGTTCTTAAAAGGGGTAAATGTTTATGTAATTTGCAGGTTTTTATTTTTGTGTTAAAAAGTTATGCTTGGTTTGCATATGAATTGATTTTTGGCTGTGTTGTGATGTTATTTGAGAAAAAGATTGCAATTTAGCTAAAAACTTGTGATGTTGTTTGAGAAAAAGATTTTCTGGCTATGAATGTGTTAATAGTTATGTCTGGTTAACGACTTAACGGTTATCTTATCTTTTTGTTATTAGGATGGTGATGGATACAAGGGAAACAAGATCCAATTATCGGGACCGTTGGTTTCGTCAAACGTGGATCAGATGCTTAAGGATCATGACCATGTTTATGTTACAGCACAACACAACTAACACGTGTTATAGTTTGAACTTCAGGACATGCATGTGTTACATGTGACATGAAACCCATACAACGTAACACGTGTTAGTGCTATGTATTTTTGTTTACTAGTAATATGTAATGCGAGACTCTTCTTGTTTTCTCTAGTACACGATGTTAAAACGGTCTAGACTTAACACATTTTCTGTTGGAGGCGCCCATATTTGTACCTCTACTGTTACAGTTACTATTGAAGTTTATGCATCCATTCTGGAAGTCTTAAGACATGTTATAATAGAGGCTTAACACACGATATATCAGGTTTACTCTGTTGTTATTAAGTTAGTATTGGAGTTTATTCATCCATTATGGAAGTCTTTACAAACGTTATAATAGATGCTTAACACACGTTATACATTTCAGTCACTTAACACATGTTACAGTATGTATATACACATCATGGTGTTTTGGAAACCAATAGCTTATACATGACACCATGTTAGGTTAAACCAAGATTATAACAGAGGGTTAACACACTTTATCCCAGGTATACGGTGTTATGATATTAACTTGTATGTTCCATATTAACTTGTTCACGTGTTACGATCAGTATATGCACATCATGATGTTTTGCAAACCACTTTCATATACATGAATACAAGTCGGGTTATAATGGATGCTTACATGTTATCATATGTATACAAGTGGGGTTACAACAAGATTACGATATTAACTAAGCTCCCCATTAAACTCATCGCCCCCGTCGACTGTTTTCACCCTTCTCACATGTTAAGCAATTACATGTTCCGAACAGACAAATTGTAACACATGTTAGATCAGTATATACACATCATGGTGTTTTGTAAACCACTAGCTTATACATGAATACATGTCAGGTTACAAAAAGATTATAACAGAGGCTTAACACATGTTATACATTCCAAAATGTGCAAAACAAATGACCCGTTTCATATTATATATTCCAAAATTACCGGTACATGTGTTACCATAAATGGCTCGTTTCATATTACACGTTACATACTAACTTCTACATTTATTACTTGTACAAGTTTTACGCTCAGTATCCACATTATCGGATATTTTAAACATCAACAAAAATAAAATAGAAATTACTTGTTTTTTTTTTAATTAACAAAAGGTTAACACACGTTATATATCATTCTAACAGGGGCTCAACACATGTTATACATGAACACATGTCAGGTTACATCATGGTGTTCTGTTACAGCATGAACCAGCAACACATGTTATAAATGAACGAAGACTTCTTTCCCAAAGGATGTGACTTATTCAATGTCCCCGCATTAACGTCGCCTTCATCCATCCAGCTTGTCAATTCAATATCTTTTATGGATCTGCTTCTGTAAATCAACACACGTTATATATCATTCTAACAGGTGCTTAACACATGTTATGGGACTGTCTCTGTAAATCAAGCAATCCAACAAAAAAACAATTATTGTTAAGATCAAAAGCCCAAAACAAGCAACCAAACTAACAAAAAAACCCGTTCAAAATCTCATCCTAAAGGTTTGGATTTATTTAAAATACATGAACATTAACCATTACTAGAACACGCATTAACTTCGCGTACATCCATCCAGCTTCTCAATTGAATATTTTTATGGGTTTGTTTCTGTAAATCAACACACGTTATATAACATTGTAACAGGGGGCTTAACACATGTTATGGGCCTAAGTCTGTGAATCAAGCAACCAAACAAAAAAACACTTACTGTTCAGATCAAAAACCCAAACAAGCAACCCAAACTAACAAAAAAACAGCTACTGTTAAGATCAAAAGCCCCTAACAAGCAACCAAACCAACAAAAAAACCCGTTCAAAATCTCATCCTAAAGATTTTGATTTATTTAAAATATATTAACATTAACCATGGATACCCCATTAACCATTACTAAAACACTTTCAGCACACAAAAACATATCAACAACCATTTCAACAAAAAATCAAGTGTGAAATGATATTTCAAGAACACTTACCGGATCTATACCCGTCCGATGAACACGAAGAAGATCTTCAAACCTTCTTCACACACACACACACTCGTGCGTGTGTCTTTGTGATGAAGATTGTTGTTTCTCTATCTAAAACATCAACTTTCTCTCTCTAAAAACATTCATCTTGTCATCGCTCTTCTCACACACACACTCGTGCGTGTGTCTTTGTGATTTTTTCAGACCACATGATGCTGAAATTATCTTCAAATGAAGATCACCATTGAAGGATCACCATTGAAGATTATGAAGCTTTCTTCTTTTCACATGATGAAGAAGGAGGAGAGAGATAATAATTTATTAATAGATTTGACTAGAAGAAAGAGGAGATAGATGATGACACAAGTGGGTTTTGTCATTTTTCAATGCCAAAAAGTGGGTTTTGTTCTACCGAAAATGCCCTTCCAGACTTTCAAATGTATATTATACTATTTCTTTTAATTATAAATCTTACCAAAATAATGAGAGCCATTGATCAAATTAGATGAGAGATAATCAATGGCTCACATTGGGTTTGCATAGTTTTTTAAAAAAGATGGGGTTTCTTGTATAGCCAAGCCCTATATATATATACATATATATATATATATATATATATATATATATCACCCTATGTTGGTTTAACTCACCATAAGGAAATGAGATCAGAAGGGCCATCTCCCCTAGTTCCTTCTTTAATGGTGGGTGTCCTAACTCTAGTCATATTTAGCTCCACTCTAGAGAGCTTACAGGATGTCATTTCTTCACTAATTATAGGAGAAGAAGCAATGTTGATTATTCCCATCTTATTGTTACTGCTCATACACTTAATCTCCACATTTCTCCTTACGAGCTCTAGTTCGTATTCATATGAGTCTAGTAGCAGCTCTGATTTTGATTCAGACGGGTTTGGATTCGGATATATACTCTTGGTGCTGCTCTTCATCATCCTCTGCCATGTATTCTCTTGAACGTAACTTGCTTACGAATATGCAACAAACGTTACAACAGATGCCCTTGGAAGACTGAGATGAACATGTTTAAAAGAGTGTCTTATCTCTCCATTAACAAACAACTTGTAATTAATGAGGGAAGACACACACACGATAAATATATACGTATGTGATGAAACACAGGTTAGCACCAGGGTTAATCTGTGGGGTTATTTCTTCTGTGGGTTCAATCTCCTTTCTTACTCGTAGAAATGACTCGGATCCTGCTAAACAGCAACACCGTTAGTCTCGTTAAGAGGGGAATGTGGGGGTTTCCCTCTTAACCAGGCTCCGGCGTGAGAATAAGTACTGTTCTGAGGAAGAATAAACAGTGTGTGTAGAGTGTGAGAGTATAGAGAGCAAGATGATTCAACCTGGATGATGAAGGGTCCTATTTATAGCCGGAGGGTGAAGAAGGGAGGAGCAGCAGTGCCAGCTGTGGTTGCGCGCCAGCTGTCCGACCAAGGGGAATATCCCTTTGGTCTCCTCTGCTGCGGTCAGTGTAGTGGTACACGTGGCGCGCTTACATTTGCCTATTTTGGAGACGTCGTACTGGTGTTGTCGGACTGCTCCTTGATCCGTTGCAGGCCTACTTGGCGCCTGATGACTGGTGACACGTGTTGTCCTTTATGTCGGATGGAGCATCTTTGGTGCCACCTTGATATTTTCCAGAAGCTTCTGGAAACTTCTGGACGGTCTCGTTGATGTCAGCGCCATATATGATGGAAAAGTGGTGTGGTCCTTGCCATGTGGGCAGAGAATTGGGATCATACCTCTTCAAGTCCCCCAGTCCAGTGTGCCTTCTAGTTGAGTTGATCGTCTAGGAGGGATTCTGGACTTATGAAGGTAGTGTTTGTTATGGGAGACCTAGAAAAATTGCGCCATGACGGGCGCATGGCGCACGTTTTTTGGTGTTTTTACAAGTTGAGCCAGGTGGGCGCATGGCGCGTGAGTTTTGGAAACTTAAAGAGTTGGGCCAGATGGACGCGTGGCGCATGGGTTTTGGCAGCTTTGTAAAAGTTGAGCCAAATGGACGCATGGCGCACGGCGCATGGTTGACTCCTTTGTAAAGGTTTTGAGCCAAATGGACGCATGGCGTACGACGCATGGGTTTTGACTACTTTGTAAAGTTTTGAGCCAAATGGACGCATGGCGCACATCGCATGGGTTTTGACTACTTTGTAAACTTGAGCCAAATGGACGCATGGCGCACGACGCGATGGCCCTTGCTATTGTCTTCAGGAGGAAGCTTTGTTTTTCTTGGGAAGGAGTGACTGATGTGACTGTCACGTGTCCTCCTGTCTTGTCGAAGGTGAACAGGCGCCTTTTCAGTCGCTGTCAGTTACTTTTCGGCGAAGTGTCAGGCGTTTGTTTACCTGCTCCCGAAAAAAGAGGTGCCGCCTTCTCTTTCTTCTGACGTGTCTCTCCCCTATTGGCTGCTTTTTCAAACCCTGACGGCCCACTACCCATCACATTAAATGCGATGGGTATAAGTATATGGTGGTTTCTTCCATTTTCTTCACTTTTCAAATTTTGAACTCCGGTTTTCTCTCTTCTTCCTTTATCTTGATTCCTCTTTCCTTGAGTTCTTTTACATTATTGTTCATCTTTTCACAAATATGTCTGGTATGAATCCGTCATCAAAGAAGAAAAGGAATAAAGGGAAGGCTCCTCCGGGTCCTGACCAGGCGGTCATAGGGTGGAAGGAAGAGGAGTTCCATAATCTTGTGAGGGAGATGGGTTTCTTGCCGGAATGGGGGGCCCAGTTTCCAACCGCCGGTTCGACTGCCATGGATGCACCCCCTGGTTATATGACCTTGTATGCTGCATTCTTTCGAGAGGGCAATTTCCGGCTTCCAATCACTAAGTTTACCACCGAAGTCTTGAGAAACTACGGGCTCCATCTTTCTCAAATTAATGCTATCGGGCTTCCCCGTATAACCCATTTTGAGTTTGTGTGCATGGCTAACCGCTTGGATCCGACGTTTGAGATGTTCAACGTCTTTTACACTGTTACGTACACTAACGGTTTTTATTCTTTTAATGCCCGGACCGGTGTTGCCCCCGTTTGTTCTGCTCCGTTAAAGAGTCTTCATGACTGGAAACAAACGTTTTTCTATATCCGTCGGGGTGTTATCCCTATGGATATGCATTACCGGTCGGTGGATGAAGGTATCCCTAAGGTTGATGTGGTTGCGGATTTCTCTGAACAAGATTGGTATAAAAAGCTGACTCGTAAAGCCACTCCAATTCTTCAGCTTGAGGAGATGGCGTTGGTGGGTGCTGGTATGAGTATGAAGTGGATTCCTAAGCATCCGTTGGGGGTCCCAGTTTATGGTTATTGTCACACCCCTAATTTCCACGTGTCACCGGTGGGCCCGGTGGGGAGTATCGTGACGTAGTTGATATCATCATAAGTCAAACAACACAATATATAAATGCACAGCGGAAGCAAAGATAGATTCATTTCAACTTTAATAAAATGTAATATTAAATATCACGAATAGTTGAAACGGATCCACAGGCGGATCAAAATAAAAGAAGATATTGTTCAACAGTTTTATTGACATCCAAGCTTGTGAGACTTATTGAGGACGCTAGAAGACAACCAGCCTAGTACGAGTAGTACCAGCACTTAACCTTTTGGAAAATACGTCAGTTTACACTGGTAAATACAATTTAACTGACTCATTTTGAAAAGGTTTGAAAATTGATTTGAATGCACGTGGCACAAAACATTTTATAACTTGGGATAATTATGTGAATATAATCTCGTAAGGGAATTACATGTTACTTATGCGCTCAGTAGCCCGATCCGTAGACCGGGTTAAAGATTAATAGACACACCACATAATTTGGTTCGGCATTGACGGGTGTACGCCTACACCCCGTGCTTAGGTCGTGGCCATCTCGTAAGATGATACCAAGGATATCCGGGACATGGTCATTAACCCCCCCAAAGGCTTTAAGCAAACAAAACACATTCAAAACGTAGCATATCAAGGATTTAACCACTATTCGATTAAAGATTCAATGCCGGACCAAGCGGTATTTTATATACCGTACCCCAAGCCCGTATAGGGAAAATAAGTTAAAAGTATTTACCTTGGTAAATAAAAATCACAATTAGCGAGTGAAGGTAGCTTTTACTGGTTCTTCTATTCTGGAACAAAGGTTTATAATAACCTATTAGATTTCTAATGGGTCTTTATTTAAGCCTAAGCTCAGACCGGTTAGCTTTCAAGGATGATACAGTTCAAACGCACGATTAAGCGAAGACCGGATAGAATGTGAATTAGACCCGACAAATTTGAATACTTGTATAATATGGGTATACTAAATACATTCTGGATTTTGAGACAAAGATGATAAGGTTTGACCCGTTTCGGTCAATTTATGCAAACTAGTTACACAAACCGAACCGAGCGCGAAAAGGGCGTCACGGGTAACCATAAGAGTCATATGCAAGTTCCCTGAGTTAATATGCCTTAAACATGTTGTGATATCAGTAAGGTATCTTCTATTATGCCCAAAACGGATTTAAACACAAATTATGCCTCATAAGGGCATTTTGGTCATTTAAAAGATTATAAAAGAGTTTAATTAGTAATCTGAGTTATAGGTCTGATTTATACAGTAAATACACTTAATTTAATAAGTTATAACAGTAGGGTATGACCTATATGTGAAATTTATCATTTTAAACCAAACTATGCACCTTAGGGGTATTTTGGTAATTTCACAAGGGCTAAAAAGGTCAAAACTGGAAATCTGAGTTCAAAAAATTTTACTTACTGTTATTATATAAAAAATATACTAAAAATACCAGTAGGTATCAACCTTATATGTTTAATATAGTGTTAGTACATACTATGCGTTAAAAACGCTTAAAAAGGCGATTTGGAGCCATTTCCGGGTTTTTAAAGGAAAGCTGGTATTTTTATAATTCCAGAAGGCTCAAAATATTTTATTTAACAAATAAAATCAGTAGAAAAAGGTTTGGGGTCAAAAGGATTTGTAAAACTCATTTTATGGCTATAAAGGGCGAAATCGGTATTAACCGAATTAAATTTAGAGTCCTATGTTATGCTCAGCCAAAAATTAAATAAAAATCTTCAAAAATACCAAAATATTATATTAAATCAGTGGGTAAAAAGTTTGATATCAAAAAGTGGGTTTAAATAGGCTATACGCTAATTACGCCGTTTAATTAACATAAAGCTTTCAATTTACGCTAATGAGCATAACTCTTAATCTAGACCTCAAACTGATGTCAAATTTTAGGTGCAAGTTTATAAATCAGTAACTAAGGTTTCTACTCTTTCACTTTTTCAAAAATCACGTTTTATAGTCAAAAGGGCATACTAGTCAACATTTAAGCATTAATCGGAAACATGCATATGAATCGGATAAGTATTGAACCAAGTTGTATAATCTCAGAGAGTTATACTTATATGAAACCTGGTCCAAAATAAGCTCTAAGGCAGATCTTAAACATGCATAAACGGATCAGAACTAATAGTCAAAGCAAAAGTCAAATTATGCGACTTTCGGTTCCGATCCGGGTTTAAACTGAAAATTGTCGAGTTGATCATGTTGGAACATGTTCTTACATTAGTTACCAAGTTATTTTAATGATCAAAAAGGTTGCATGTATCCTACATTGCTAATTAGGCTTAAATTTGAAAATACACATTCTGTTGACTTTTTAAAGTAAGCTTTGACTCGACAATTTACATAGTTAGAGTGGGAATCTGAAAGTACCCTTTTAAGGGTTTGTTACCCACATAAATACCTACTTATAGGTACTTTCAATTCGAGAAATGACTGAGCGGATTTCATTTAATCGCGAAGTCAAACTTAAATTACGATGGTTTGACTATAAGCTAATTAACTAAGCTAAAACGAATTAGAAAGGGTTATGAACACTTACAAGAGTCCTAATTACGATTAGAGATCACAAGAAAGCCTGAGGTTGATCAGAGGAGCTCCAGAAGTGGACTTGTGAATGTTTGTAAGTGAATGAACAATGTTGCTACACTTCATGTCCCTTTTATATCAACTTTGATCTTTTAGGATGATGCCACAAGAGTCTACAGATGTTATAAGATCTGTCCAGGTGCCCCTCTATGCATGTAAAACCATTGGAGAGCCTCAGGTATCAGATAACAGCTGTAATCAATCGAAACAGACCTGAAAAACTGACTTCTGCGCATTTTTGTTCGCTGGCGGGTTGTACGCGGGGCGCGAGACCCCTTACGCGGGGCGCGTACAAGTTGGCAACCAGCCAAACAAGTTTCCAAGATTTACAATTCAGTCCTTGGTCCTTTGTTACGTGGTTTTGCTTATTTTTCTTACATTCTTGACCCTCAAACCTGATTTTTAAGGACCTTGGGACATTTACAAACTTGGTTAGGTCCTTGGTTAACTTTGTGCCTACCCGAAAAGTCACGAAATTCAACGTTGACGCATTTAACCCTTCGTGCACGGTTTTGATCATAACTTTCTCATACGATAACGAAAACTTATGAAATTTTTATCACATATTCTAGTGAGTATATTTTATCATTACAATGCTTCGGGTTTGCCAAAAGGTCACTCAGAGGTATACTTTCAACATGTTGACACATTTAGCCCCTGTAGTTTGTAATTCCTCACTTTCTTTCATTTTCTTCTTCGTATGATCCATGATTTATTCGTTTAAGATTATAAACACCATGTAGGGTTATTGTAGAGCCTATTTATCCATCGTTGACACTTTGGACCCTTATATTCACATAGTTTCACTGTTTGTCAACTTTAGTCCCTCTAAAGTACTTTTTCACAAATTCAAAGCCTATGACACGTGTCAGTACATTATTGGACGTAAATTTTCGAGGTGTTACATCCTCACCCCCTTAAAAGAAATCTCAACCTCGAGATTTACTGAAACAATTGAGGGTATTTTTCTTTCATCGTGGATTCTACCTCCCATGTGTATTCGGGACCTCTACGGGCATCCCATTTGACTTTTACAATAGGCACATGCTTCCTTCGAAGCTTCTTCACCTGTCGATCCTCAATCGACAATGGTTTCTCCACAAATTTCAAGCTCTCATCTATATGTACATCCGTATGCGGTATGACCAGTGATTCATCAGTGAAACACTTCTTCAGATTACAGATGTGGAACACATTATGTATACTACTGAGCTCTTCAGGTAAGTTTAACTTATAGGCAACTGAACCGACAGGTTCGATAACCTCGAAAGGTCCTATGTATCTTGGGCTTAGCTTGCCCTTCTTACCAAATCGCATCACCCCCTTCCAGGGTGATACTTTAAGCAATACTTTGTCACTTACTTCGAAGTGAAAAGATTTACGCTTTGGATCAGCGTAGCTTTTCTGCCTATCTTGGGCAGCTTTCAAGTGATCGCGAATCTGGACAATCTTGTCCGTCGTTTCAAAGACTAACTCAGGTCCTGATAATTGAACTTCTTCTACTTCTGCCCAACATATAGGGGTTCTGCATTTTCTACCATATAATGCCTCAAAAGGCGCAGCCTTAATACTAGTATGGTAGCTATTATTATAGGAGAACTCGATCAATGGTAGGTGGTTATCCCAACTGCCACCTAAATCAATCACACATGCTCGATGCATGTCTTCCAGCGTTTGGATGGTACGCTCACTCTGTCCGTCCGTCTGTGGATGGTAAGCCGTACTAAAGTTTAAGCGCGTGCCCAAAGACTGTTGGAAACTCTTCCAAAAATGAGAGGTGTATCTCGTATCTCGGTCGGAGATAATCGATACTGGTACACCATGCAGAGCTACAATCTTATCAACATACAATTGAGCTAACATGTCGGAGCTGTAAGTTTCCTTAATTGGTAGGAAATATGCTGACTTGGTCAGTCTATCTACTATGACCCATATAGTATCGTTTCCCTTCCTTGTCTTTGGCAATTTGGTGATGAAATCCATTGTCACCATCTCCCACTTCCACGTGGGAATTTCAGGCTGTTGTAACAAACCTGACGGCTTCTGGTGCTCAGCTTTGACTTGCGCACAAGTCAAACATTTAGCTACATAGGCAGCTACAGACTTTTTCAAACCAATCCACCAGTAGTTTGCCTTTAGATCCTTGTACATCTTATCAGCTCCAGGATGAACGGAATATTTGGAACTGTGGGCTTCCAGGAGGATAACATCCCGAAGTCCTCCATAAACTGGAACCCATATTCGTCCATTCAATCTTAGCATTCTGTCCTTGTCATAAGATAACTGCTCCTCAGTTACTCCTAGTTTTTCTTCAGGATAGTTAGCTTCCAGCACAGCTTCCTTCTGCGCAGCTAACACCCTCTCGTTCAAACTATTCCTTATTTCAATGCGCTTGGCATTGATTCTTATCGGCTTTACTCTTTCTTTTCTGCTTAAGGCGTCAGCAACTACATTTGCCTTGCCTGGATGGTATTTTATCTCACAATCATAATCATTTAGAGTTTCCATCCATCGTCTTTGTCGCATGTTCAAGTCCTTCTGATTGAACAAATGTTGAAGGCTCTTGTGATCTGAATAGATCACACACTTGGTTCCATACAAGTAGTGTCTCCAAAGTTTTAATGCAAATACAACGGCACCCAGCTCCAAGTCGTGGGTGGTGTAGTTCTTCTCGTGCACCTTTAGTTGTCGTGAAGCGTAGGCAATAACCTTGCCTTTCTGCATGAGTACACAGCCCATACCAGTGTGTGATGCATCACAATACACTACGAATTCTTCTATACCATCGGGCAATGTTAACACTGGTGCATTGCTCAACTTTTTCTTAAGAATGTCAAAGGATTCCTGCTGCTTAGGGCCCCAATCAAACTTAACCTTCTTACGTGTCAACGAAGTTAGGGGCGCAGCAATCCTTGAGAAGTTTTAGATAAAACGCATATAATATCCTGCTAAACCTAGGAAGCTACGAATCTCAGTAGGTGTCTTTGGCTCTTGCCAATTCATAACTGCTTCCACCTTAGTGGGATCCACTTGGATACCACGCTCACTTACCACATGTCCAAGGAATTGGACTTCTCGAAGCCAAAATTCGCACTTCGAAAATTTGGCGTAGAGTTTCTCGTGATGTAGAAGTTTAAGAATACAACGAAGGTGTTTCTCGTGGTCAGCTTGGCTCTTTGAGTAAATGAGAATGTCGTCAATGAAGACGATGACAAATTTATCTAAGTAAGGCTTGCAGACGCGATTCATGAGATCCATGAATGCGGCCGGTGCATTAGTGAGCCCAAAAGGCATCACTAGGAACTCGTAATGACCATAACGAGTCCTAAATGCAGTCTTGTGCACATCTTCATCCTTGACCTTCAACTGATGATAGCCTGACCTCAAGTCGATCTTAGAGAAGTAGCTTGCCCCTTGCAATTGATCGAACAGATCGTCGATCCTGGGCAAAGGATACCTATTCTTGATAGTGACTTTATTAAGCTCACGGTAATCGATGCACAGACGCATCGGTCCATCCTTCTTCTTGACAAACAAGATCGGCACTCCCCAAGGAGACGAACTAGGTCTAATAAAACCTTTGGCTAGCAGATCATCTAATTGCGTCCTTAACTCCTTCATCTCCGTTGGTGCTAACCTATAAGGCGCTCTCGCTACTGGTGCTGCACCCGGGATGATGTCAATTCGGAATTCCACTTGCCTATCTGGTGGTAAACCAGGTAGTTCTTCGGGAAAAACTTCAGGATATTCCGAAATGATAGGGATGTCTTCAATCTTGGGCTTTGGCTCATCAATAGTAACCTGTGCCATATAAATGACACAACCCTTCTTCAAGCATCTAGATGCCTTGAGCATGGACACTTGCTCAGGCAATCCATGCTGGGTATTCCCTTGAATGGTAAGTGACTCACCAGACGGAGTTTTGACTACCACTTGCTTTCTGCTGCACATAATCTGGGCTTGGTTATGCGATAACCAATCCATACCTATAACTATATCAAAGCCGGCTAGCTTAAAGGGAAGTAAGGACAAAGGAAAATAGTGATTCCTAATGGATATAACACATCCATCTAACACAGTTGAGGCGGTTTCTATGGTTCCATCAGCTAATTCCACCTCATATTTCACACTTAAGGGTTTTACAGGCAATTTCAACAACTCACAAAACTTATTATCCATAAAAGACTTATCTGCTCCAGAATCAAACAATACTCTAGCAAAAACATCATTTACGAGAAAAGTACCTGTAATCACGTTGTCATCCTGAACAGCTTCCTTAGCGTCCATCTTGAAGACTCTCGCATTGGTCTTTTTCCCATCCTCGGTTTTCTTGGTGTTCTTTGGGCAATTGGACTTAATGTGCCCTTTTTCATTGCAACCGTAACATGTTGCATCTTTCAGCTTTTTGCACTCCAGAGTCTTATGTTCCGAAGATCTACAAATCCCACAGGGCCTCGGCTGAGGCTGGGATTTCGACTCAAGTCGACACCTCCCAAAATGGTTCTTCTTGCAAACCTTACATTTGGGCTTATCCCCAGATTGTTGCCCGTCCTTCTTAGACCCCGACCCTTTCTTGTGGTCGTTACTTCCTCGGTGCTTCTTGTCAGGTCTTCGTGAGGTATCATCCTCACGCTTTCTCTTACTCTCTTCTGAATTCCTGAGTGATCTCAACCTGACTACGTCCAAGGTAAGAGATAGAGATAGATCAGCTGCTGATCTGAAGGTAGCAGGCCTCGATGCCTTAACACTAGCTTTAATTTCTGGGGCTAAACCCCCGATGAAGCGAGCAATCCTTTTTGGTTCCGGGGTGACCAAATATGGAACCAACCGAGATAGAGTATTAAAAATGGTGAGGTAAGCCTGACAGTCTAAATTCTTCATCACCAATGATAAGAAATCTGACTTGATTCTTTCTACTTCGTGCTGCGGGCAATAATTATCCTTAATGAGAGCAACGAACTGATCCCATGACAAGTTGTAGAGTGGGATCTTTCCGGCAGCTTGAATGAGAGACTTCCACCATGCCAGTGCCTCTCCCTTAAACGATTGGGATACATATTTTACTACGTCCCTTTCAGCACAACCGCTGATGTCTACAACCGTGTCCATTTTGTCGAACCAAGTCATACAATCTATTGCTCCTTTCTCCCCGGTGAAGTCCCGGGGTTTGCAAGAAACAAAGTACTTGTAAGTACAGGACTTGGTATATGGTTTGGCATCATACACCATCCTTTTTGAGGGAACACTGTCGTGATTAGATGAATGTCGATCATCATCCTTCTTGAGCTCATCTTTCTTAGGTTCATCCTTTTTAGAGGGCGGTTTGCTATGAGCCTCCGAGTGCGTCTTTAGCTTGGAATGTGGTGCGGATCGGGTCCTACTTCGGGTCCCGCTTGATTCACTATACTGCCTATTTATTGCTTTGGTAACAACATTATCTACTAATGCTTGCAGTTCCGCACCAGTTACCAGTATTTTAACATTTTCAGGGTTTTCCTCTGGACGACTGTTTATTTCTTCTGACTTGGCCATGTAGTTTTAATTGCTACATAAAGGAAATAAGGACAAGGTTCATTTAGAAGCCTAGCCTAAACTGTATTATCGTTCTTGACGATTTATTAACCATGGTTTTAATAGCCATTTTAGTTAATTTATTAAATATATATGCTTATTCAGGATCTTTATCATAATCCAAAACCATAAATTAATAATAGCACATAGGCCTAGTCACGTAGACAACTTTCTAAATTATAAATTTAGATCTTATAGGATTAAAGTTTGAATAAAATAACAATCAATCCCTTTATTGGCAGGGAGTCTATAAACTACGGCTGCCTTTCGTTTTATATGACATTAGTTATAGCCCGTAGGCATTATGTCACAATCAGATATATAAAAATATAAATTTGGATAATTTATAAAAAGGGTGACATGTGTGATTTTGCGGATCACACTAGCCAAGAATGTTAACATGTTTGCAGATGTTAACAGATATTTGAATCTTTTTAAACTGGTTTTACCATATTGGCCAGGTCTTTAATATGACATACAAGCTAGCTTTTACCTTTTAAGATTCTTATTATTTTATTTTAAAATGGCAAGTTAAAATAATAAATGTTATTTTTCATTTATTCATATATTATATTCATGCATATAATTTAAAAATGAAAAACTTAAATTAACCATTCCAATTAAAATTAAGCTAGTACGAGTTTGCCCTAAACGGGACTTTTACATAAATAACACGCCCACGCAGGGGCCAAATTAACAAACAAACCCACGCAGGGGTCAAAAAGAAAAACATGCCCACGCAGGGGTAGAACAGAAAGGAAATATGCCTACGCAGGGGCAGAATACAAAAATAAATGTCCTCGCAGGGACATGATTACAACACTAAAACAAACAAACAAAGGATTCAGTGATCCTTCTTGCTTTTTCCCTTGATCAAATCCACCATTTTCTTGAACATCCCACGGTTATGCCTACGTTCTTCCCGCAATTCATGTCGCACCTCTTGTCGCACCTCATTTATTCCTTGAAGGATTTCTTGAAATTGTGGCGGTGACATCACCGGTGTCTGCGGTGGTTGCTGATAATGCGGAGGTTGAGGAGGCTGTGGTTGCTGATAATGCGGAGGTTGAGGAGGCTGTGGTTGCTGATACCCATATGATGGGTATCCATAGGTCGAGTGTCCCGCAGTCCAGGGACCTCCATAGGGACCTCCCGGCTGGAGAGAGTTCGTAGCTACCCAGTAGGGATCTTCTGTAAAGTTGTAATTGGTGTGGATCGGCTGCTCGAAGGGATTGTACGCCGCCGCACCAGTGTAAGTAGGAATTGGGTCTCCAAAACCCAGTGGTGGTTGTGGCGCGACTGGCGCAGAGACCACTTCTGAGACGGGGTGTGAAGATTCTCCCATCTCTGGTTCTTCGTGGACTGGCGAGTATCGGCTGCCACTTGAAAGTGGAGGGGTGCTGATGCGCACTCCCCCTCGTGCGGATATTCGCACGGTCGTTCTCCTTCGCCTCGGGGGCGAGGGAGGCTGAAGCTGAGGTGGTGGTGGCGGCGGAGTGACCGCGACAAATCGGGAATCCTCGGAAGGATTCTGCTGCTGCTGTGGCTGATGTAGGGGAGAGTTGTGCTGCAGTTGGTGCAGGGGAGAGTTGTGCTGCCGCTGGTGCAGGGGAGAGTTGTGGTAGCTGGGGGTAAACACCCAGTCATACTGCCGGAATTTCTCCTCGAAGCTGTCGGGACCATTATATGGTGATCCCACAAATGGTGACCCATCTGAAATTTCAATGGGATGGTTAGGAGTTCCGGATGGTGGCATTGAAGGATCGGTATCTTCATCTATGTCCATCGTGTTGCCACCGGAAAAGTGGTCTTCGGGTCCAAGTGGGTTAAAATCCACTGCTGCTCCTAGGTAGTCGGCAGGGTTGAACTGGCCCTGGAAAACAGGTGATAGGTGGTCAAAGGGTGAATTGTGTCCTTGAAGAGGGATGTAGGACTGGTGGGAGTTGTGGGGCTCATTTTCAGAATGAGGCCCGAAAGAGTGTGGGATAGATGGGGAGGTACTCAGTGAAACTGAGCGCCTAGCAGGCTCAATGTAGGTCCTCCATGGCTCCTGAGGACCCGGGTTGTTGGGATCGGATGGTGTTCGCCGGTGTGATGGTCCGGCCTCATGGTCATTTGGGGCGACATATGACCCTTTTCCTCTGCCTCTTCCCCTCATCCTTGGTGGCATTTTGTCAACCTGTCAAAAACAAACAAGTGATACAACAAGACAAATATATAAGACAAAGTTAGAAATAAAACAAAAATTTGGAAAATTCCTAAGTTCTTTGTCTAGACTCGAGAATCGAGGAATGTGCAATTGTGTGACTGAGATTAAACACAAAAGGCTAGTGTTTAATTCACTCAGTGTTGGCTCTGATACCAACCTGTCACACCCCTAATTTTCACGTGTCACCGGTGGGGAGTATCGTGACGTAGTTGATATCATCATAAGTCAAACAACACAATATATAAATGCACAGCGGAAGCAAAGATAGATTCATTTCAACTTTAATAAAATGTAATATTAAATATCACGAATAGTTGAAACGGATCCATAGGCGGATCAAAATAAAAGAAGATATTGTTCAACAGTTTTATTGACATCCAAGCTTGCGAGACTTATTGAGGACGCTAGAAGACAGCCAGCCTAGTACGAGTAGTACCTGCACTTAACCTTTTGGAAAATACGTCAGTTTACACTGGTAAATACAATTTAACTGACTCATTTTGAAAAGGTTTGAAAATTTATTTGAATGCACGTGGCACAAAACATTTTATAACTTGGGATAATTATGTGAATATAATCTCGTAAGGGAATTACATGTTACTTATGCGTTCAGTAGCCCGATCCGTAGACCGGGTTAAAGATTAATAGACACACCACATTATTTGGTTCGGCACTGACGGGTATACGCCTACACCCCGTGCTTAGGTCGTGGCCATCTCGTAAGATGATGCCAAGGATATCCGAGACATGGTCATTAACCCCCCAAAGGCTTTAAGCAAACAAAACACATTCAAAACGTAGCATATCAAGGAATTAACCACTATTCGATTAAAGATTCAATGCCGGACCAAGCGGTATTTTATATACCGTACCCCAAGCCCGTATAGGGAAAATAAGTTAAAAGTATTTACCTTGGTAAGTATAAATCACAGCTAGCGAGTGAAGGTAGCTTTTACTGGTTCTTCTATTCTGGAACAAAGGTTTATAATAACCTATTAGATTTCTAACGGGTCTTTATTTAAGCCTAAGCTTAGACCGGTTAGCTTTCAAGGACGATACGGTTCAAACGCACGATTAAGCGAAGACCGGATAGAATGTGAATTAGAACCGACAAGTTTGAATACTTGTATAATATGGGTATACTAAATACATTATGGATTTTGAGACAAAGATGATAAGGTTTGACCCGTTTTGGTCAATTTATGCAAACTAGTTACATAAACCGAACCGAGCGCGAAAAGGGCGTCACGGGTAACCATAAGAGTCATATGCAAGTTCCCTAAGTTAATATGCCTTAAACATGTTGTGATATCAGTAAGGTATCTTCTATTATGCCCAAAACGGATTTAAACACAAATTATGCCTCATAAGGGCATTTTGGTCATTTAAAAGATTATAAAAGAGTTTAATTAGTAATCTGAGTTACAGGTCTGATTTATACAATAAATACACTTAATTTAATAAGTTATAACAGTAGGGTATGACCTATATGTGAAATTTATCATTTAAAACCAAACTATGCACCTTAGGGGTATTTTGGTAATTTCACCAAGGGCTAAAAAGGTCAAAACTGGAAATCTGAGTTCAAAAACTTTTACTTACTGTTATTATATAAAAAAATATACTAAAAATATCAGTAGGTATCAACCTTATATGTTTAATATAGTGTTAGTACATACTATGCGTTAAAAACGCTTAAAAAGGCGATTTGGAGCCATTTCCGGGTTTTTAAAGGAAAGCTGATATTTTTATAATTCCAGAAGGCTCAAAATATTTTATTTAACAAATAAAATCAGTAGAAAAAGGTTTGGGGTCAAAAGGATTTGTAAAACTCATTTTATGGCTATAAAGGGCGAAATCGGTATTAACCGAATTAAATTTAGAGTCCTATGTTATGCTCAGCCAAAAATTAAATAAAAATCTTCAAAAATCCCAAAATATTATATTACATCAGTGGGTAAAAAGTTTGATATCAAAAAGTGGGTTTAAATAGGCTATACGCTAATTACGCCGTTTAATTAACATAAAGCTTTCAATTTACGCTAATGAGCATAACTCTTAATCTAGACCTCAAACTGATGTCAAATTTTAGGTGCAAGTTTATAAATCAGTAACTAAGGTTTCTACTCTTTCACTTTTTCAAAAATCACGTTTTATAGTCAAAAGGGCATAATAGTCAACATTTAAGCATTAATCGGAAACATGCATATGAATCGGATAAGTATTGAACCAAGTTGTATAATCTCAGAGAGTTATACTTATATGAAACCTGGTCCAAAATAAGCTCTAAGGCAGATCTTAAACATGCATAAACGGATCAGAACTGATAGTCAAAGCAAAAGTCAAATTATGCGACTTTCGGTTCCGATCCGGGTTTAAACTGAAAATTGTCGAGTTGATCATGTTGGAACATGTTCTTACATTAGTTACCAAGTTATTTTAATGATCAAACAGGTTGCATGTATCCTACATTGCTAATTATGCTTAAATTTGAAAATACACATTCTGTTGACTTTTTAAAGTAAGCTTTGACTCGACAATTTACATAGTTAGAGTGGGAATCTGAAAGTACCCTTTTAAGGGTTTGTTACCCACATAAATACCTACTTATAGGTACTTTCAATTCGAGAAATGACTGAGCGGATTTCATTTAATCGCGAAGTCAAACTTAAATTACGATGGTTTGACTATAAGCTAATTAACTAAGCTAAAACGAATTAGAAAGGGTTATGAACACTTACAAGAGTCCTAATTACGATTAGAGATCACAAGAAAGCCTGAGGTTGATCAGAGGAGATCCAGAAGTGGACTTGTGAATGTTTGTAAGTGAATGAACAATGTTGCTACACTTCATGTCCCTTTTATATCAACTTTGATCTTTTAGGATGATGCCACAAGAGTCTACAGATGTTATAAGATCTGTCCAGGTGCCCCTCTATGCATGTAAAACCATTGGAGAGCCTCAGGTATCAGATAACAGCTGTAATCAATCGAAACAGACCTAAAAAACTGACATCTGCGCATTTTTGTTCGCTGGCGGGTTGTACGCGGGGCGCGTACAAGTTGGCAACCAGCCAAACAAGTTTCCAAGATTTACAATTCAGTCCTTGGTCCTTTGTTACGTGGTTTTGCTTATTTTTCTTGCATTCTTGACCCTCAAACCTGATTTTTAAGGACCCTGGGACATTTACAAACTTGGTTAGGTCCTTGGTTAACTTTGTGCCTACCCGAAAAGTCACGAAATTCAACGTTGACGCATTTAACCCTTCGTGCACGGTTTTGATCATAACTTTCTCATACGATAACGAAACCTTATGAAATTTTTATCACATATTCTAGTGAGTATATTTTATCATTACAAAGCTTCGGGTTTGCCAAAAGGTCACTCAGAGGTATACTTTCAACATGTTGACACATTTAGCCCCTTTAGTTTGTAATCCTCACTTTCTTTCATTTTCTTCTTCGTATGATCCATGATTTATTCGTTTAAGATTATAAACACCATGTAGGGTTATTGTAGAGCCTATTTATCCATTGTTGACACTTTGGACCGTTATATTCACATAGTTTCACTGTTTGTCAACTTTAGTCCCTCTAAAGTACTTTTTCACATATTCAAAGCCTATGACACGTGTCAGTACATTATTAGACGTAAATTTTCGAGGTGTTACATCCTCATCCCCTTAAATGAAATCTCGACCTCGAGATTTTCTTTCATCGTGGATTCTACCTCCCATGTGTATTCGGGACCTCTACGGGCATCCCATTTGACTTTTACAATAGGAACATGCTTCCTTCGAAGCTTCTTCACCTGTCGATCCTCAATCGACAATGGTTTCTCCACAAATTTCAAGCTCTCATCTATATGTACATCCGTATGCGGTATGACCAGTGATTCATCAGCGAAACACTTCTTCAGATTACAGATGTGGAACACATTATGTATACTACTGAGCTCTTCAGGTAAGTTTAACTTATAGGAATCTGACCCGACACGTTCGATAACCTCGAAAGGTCCTATGTATCTCGGGCTTAGCTTGCCCTTCTTACCAAATCGAATCACCCCCTTCCAGGGTGATACTTTAAGCAATACTTTGTCACCTACTTCGAAGTGAAAAGATTTATGCTTTGGATCAGCGTAGCTTTTCTGCCTATCTTGGGCAGCTTTCAAGTGATCGCGAATCTGGACAATCTTGTCCATCGTTTCAAAGACTAACTCAGGTCCTGATAATTGAACTTCTCCTACTTCTGCCCAATATATAGGGGTTCTGCATTTTCTACCATATAATGCCTCAAAAGGCGCAGCCTTAATACTAGTATGGTAGCTATTATTATAGGAGAACTCGATCAATGGTAGGTGGTTATCCCAACTGCCACCTAAATCAATCACACATGCTCAAAGCATGTCTTCCAGCGTTTGGATGGTACGCTCACTCTGTCTGTCCGTCTGTGGATGGTAAGCCGTACTAAAGTTTAAGCGCGTGCCCAAAGACTGTTGGAAACTCTTCCAAAAATGAGAGGTGTATCTCGTATCTCGGTCGGAGATAATCGATACTGGTACACCATGCAGAGCTACAATCTTATCAACATACAATTGAGCTAACATGTCGGAGCTGTAAGTTTCCTTAATTGGTAGGAAATGTGCTGACTTGGTCAGTCTATCTACTATAACCCATATAGTATCGTTTCCCTTCCTTGTCTTTGGCAATTTGGTGATGAAATCCATTGTCACCATCTCCCACTTCCACGTGGGAATTTCAGGCTGTTGTAACAAACCTGACGGCTTCTGGTGCTCAGCTTTGACTTGCGCACAAGTCAAACATTTAGCTACATAGGCAGCTACAGACTTTTTCAAACCAATCCACCAGTAGTTTGCCTTTAGATCCTTGTACATCTTATCAGCTCCAGGATGAACGGAATATTTGGAACTGTGGGCTTCCAGGAGGATAACATCCCGAAGTCCTCCATAAACTGGAACCCATATTCGTCCATTCAATCTTAGCATTCTGTCCTTGTCATAGGATAACTGCTCCTCAGTTACTCCTAGTTTTTCTTCAGGATAGTTAGCTTCCAGCACAGCTTCCTTCTGCGCAGCTAACACCCTCTCGTTCAAACTATTCCTTATTTCAATGCGCTTGGCATTGATTCTTATCGGCTTTACTCTTTCTTTTCTGCTTAAGGCGTCAGCAACTACATTTGCCTTGCCTGGATGGTATTTTATCTCACAATCATAATCATTTAGAGTTTCCATCCATCGTCTTTGTCGCATGTTCAAGTCCTTCTGATTGAACAAATGTTGAAGGCTCTTGTGATCTGAATAGATCACACACTTGGTTCCATACAAGTAGTGTCTCCAAAGTTTTAATGCAAATACAACGGCACCCAGCTCCAAGTCGTGGGTGGTGTAGTTCTTCTCGTGCACCTTTAGCTGTCGTGAAGCGTAGGCAATAACCTTGCCTTTCTGCATGAGTACACAGCCCATACCAGTGTGTGATGCATCACAATACACTACGAATTCTTCTATACCATCGGGCAATGTTAACACTGGTGCATTGCTCAACTTTTTCTTAAGAATGTCAAAGGATTCCTGCTGCTTAGGGCCCCATGATTTATTCGTTTAAGATTATAAACACCATGTAGGGTTATTGTAGAGCCTATTTATCCATCGTTGACACTTTGGACCCTTATATTCACATAGTTTCTTTGTTTGTCAACTTTAGTCCCTCTAAAGTACTTTTTTCACATATTCAAAGCCTATGACACGTGTCAGTACATTATTGGACGTAAATTTTCGAGGTGTTACAGTTATGATGGCAAATGTATGTGTTTTTTTGCCTCTCTTTTGCATATATTTTTTTGTCTTGTATTGTTCATTTACTCTTTATCTTCGTGTTTTTCCAGTGGGTTACACCTTGCTGAATGTTCTGGATCCTAAAGCCGGTGGTGCCATGGTTGAGGCGATGCAAAAGGCTGAGAAACGACCCTGGTTGGATCAGATTCGCGGTCGTTTCTGGCATCCGACCAACGAGAGTTTTGTTGCTTATGCCAATGTTGTGTTAGGTGATACTGATGAAGATGATCCTATTGATCCGACCCGAGAGGAAGTTGTTGTTCTCTCGAGTGGAAGTTCTAGTAGATCCTTCGGAGATCTAACTTCTTGTTACGCGCGTGTAGGTCCCGCGCAGGGGGTTGTTGATGAGCCTGTGCAAGAGATTGTTGGTGATGAGGATGATGATCCGGTTGGGCCTGCTGATCAACTAGAGACGAGAAGGAAAGCGAAAACTGATAAGCCAGAGAGGAAGGAGCAGAGGGTTGAGGGAAAATCTGCTGGTATTTCTCGTAAGCGACCCTCTACTCTTCCTGTCCTAGATTACGTAGTTGTTTCTGATACATTGTCTGGTTTTAGGGACCGGAGAGAAACCTCATGAGTCCGATCCGGACGACCGCGCTACCCTGACGGAACTGATGCATAAGAAGGCTTTTGATGACAAAAAACGGAAGCTTGATGAGCAAGCTACTGCTCTACTTGCTTCTAAAAAGATTAAGCTCCAAAAGGAAACCCCTCCTCCACCATCCGAATCTGAAATTGATATGGGCATATTTAGTGAAGGTCGTGGGAATCTCTTGGAGGAATTGTTTGCAGCTTCTGCTCCTACAGGTGAGGCATTTATGACTGTGGGTTTCGGCGTCCGGATTTTTTGCTTGTTCCTGACTTTGTTTTTTCTCTTGTCTCAGGTGTCAAGTTAGGGAAACCACCGCGCGTGGTTGATGTTTCAAAAATTACCCCTCCTACCTCTCCGCCGTCACAGAAATTGACTTGTCTCCTCCTCGTGAGGATCTTGGGAAGAGAAAGGAAGATGAGATGATTACCGAGCAAGTGGGTGAAGGTGGTGGTGATACTGTTGGTGGCGACGGTAAAGGTAAGGGTGTTGATGTTACAGTGGAGTCCAGTCAGACTGCTCCACGTCAAACCATTTATACTAAGCACCCTCTGGGTGGCGATGGCGGGGCTACTTCAGGTGCTGTCCGCAGCCCTCAGTTTGAGAAAGTGCATGCTGATTCTTTTGATACACAGAATCCTGCTTGTGATGATCTTCCACATGCCCCTCGCTGGAATCTAACTCAGGGTTCCAGGATGAATGATGTGGGTAACTGTCATGAGTTCTTCTCGTTATCTCTCCCCCCAGCCGAGAGGATGTTTCAAAAGAAACGTGGTCGGTTTAAGTTGTTAGATGATCATGTGCATGCTGGGGTCAACTACTTCGCCATATCTCAAGAGATTGTGCGTGAATGGAGATTAATGGGAGAGGAAACGACTGAATTTGAAGATGAGAAGAGGGCATTTGCTGAAGAGAGAGAAAAATTTAATGCTGAGAAGAAGGGGTTGGTGTGGAGGTTATCTGATGCAGAAGAAAACCTTGCCCAAGAGAAGCAAGTCAATGTTGACAAACAGAAAAATTGGGAGCCTGCATGTGAGCGTACGAATGTCGAGTTGAAAACTCAACGTGACGCTATTGTACGTTTGTCTGGTGAAAAGACAGAGATTGCTGAAGAGGCGCAAAAGGCGCGTGTTGCGTTTGAAACGAAGGAGAAAGAGTATGTTGAGCGTATTGCGAAACTGGAGAGCCTTGCTAGGCAGAAGGTTTCTGAATGTAAAGCTGCTAAGCGTCTCCTTGAGGAGAAGGCTGCTGAGTGCAAGGCTTCTGAACTTCTGCTTGAAGAAGTTTCTGCTGATTGCAAGAGGCTTCTCTCGCGCGCAGTGCCCTTGGTAACTTTCTGTGCTTATTTTGTCTTTTGGTTCACTGTACATCCTTCTGAACTTGTTGTATTTTGCAGCTTGTGGACCGTATTGTGAACTCGCGCGAGCTTGCTACTTACATGTTCGAATTAGGCCAAGCGGGGTACAATAGTGGTCGGAAGTATGGTTATGCTGAGGGGAAGGCTGCGGCCGCGAGCAGTGAAAAAGACTACCACTTCGAACTTTACAAAGAGGATTGTGATGGTAAATACGCTGCCAAGCATCAGGAGTTCTCAACTTTGGAATTTGCCGTTGTTAAGGCTGCTCGAAAGCTATCCCAGAAGCCGGATGGTGTTGCCTTGTTAAAGAAGGCGCTTGGTGATGAAGGTGCCGGGACCAGTCACCCCCAATGAAGGATTTCGGCCTGCGTGCCGCGTATGGCCTTAGACGGCCTTGTAATCTTTTGACAAGTTTGTGAACAATTTTAATTTTTGCTTATCTGTCGTGCTTCTGAACAATTGGGGATGCTTGAATTTTTGTTAATATTTGCCTTTGTTTTATTGCGAATTTTGTTAACGTCATAATATGTGCATGTATAATTACTTTGATTCAGGTATCACGAATGAATGATGGCGCTGACAGGTTGTGTTGTGTTTATTACAACGTTTTATTCTGTCGTTTGTGTGCGCATGTTGGTTCGTGAATACGAAGTGATTGAATTACAGGTTATTGTGTGGGCCCAGCTGTGCTCAGCCTTGGGGGTGCTTACAATGTTTGTTTGCCCTGTGTTCGATGCTTTCGTGTTTATATGGGCACGAAGTATTGATTTGGCATTTGTTAGGCTTTAGTTGTGTATTTGACCCGGCTGTGCACTTTGTTTGTGACAGGCCTTGGAGGTCTACAACGTTTCCTAATGGTCGAGCCATTGATGTTTTCGTGTATGCCCAAAGTAATATATGCAGTTGTGACAAGAAATTTGCATGATATAGAGATAGCCAAACACTTCTTGTATTACTATAAATGTGTTGGCGATTTGCCCGTTGTGATTACATAAGCTTTCTACATATAACATTTTCTCAGCTGTTGAGCGTTCCAAGTTCTTGGAACCTCCTTGTTGTCAATGGTGCGTAGCCTATAGGCTCCTTTTCCGAGTACTGCGTCTACGACATATGGACCCTCCCACTTGGGAGCCAATTTTCCGGGTTTTTCAGCATTTGAGGCTTCGTTGTCTCTGAGGACGTATTCTCCTGGGTTGAAGGTGCAGACTCGGACTTTGGAGTTGTAGTACTTTTCCAGCTTCGTTTTGTACTTTGCTTCATTTATTGCCGCCATTTCTCTCCTTTCTTCTAGTAGGTCAAGGTCGATCCTCCTCTCCTCTTCATTGTTGATCAGGTTCATTGAGAGCATTCGTGGTGACGGCAATCCTATCTCCGCTGGTATTACTGCCTCGGACCCGTAAACTAAGCTAAACGGTGTTTCTCCATTGCTTGTCTTGGGCATCGTCCTGTGTGCCCACAAGATGCTGGGCAGTTCGTCTACCCAACCTCTTCTTTTTTCTCCCAACCTTGCCTTGATTCCATCGACGATACTCTTGTTGACGGCTTCAACTTGACCATTCCCCTGCGGGTGCGCGACCGAGGAAAAGGTGTGCTCAATGTGTAATTCTTTAAACCACTGTTGAAGATTGTCTTCGGCAAAGTTCGTTCCGTTGTCCGTGATGATCTTGAGTGGTAATCCAAAACGGCATATGATTTGTTCCCAAATGAATTTTTTGACGACAGTGGCGGTGGTTGATGCGAGTGCCTTTGCCTCTACCCATTTGGTAAAATAGTCGACTGCAACTATTATGAATTTGACAGCGCCTGGGGCTTCGGGGAAAGGTCCGACCATATCTATTCCCCACTGTTGAAAAGGCCACGCCGTAGTGATTGGCACCAATTCATTCTTGGGGCGCATCGTTTTGGGGGCGTGTGTTTGGCACCCACTGCATTTCCTCAATTCTTTAACCGCATCTAAATGCATCCCGGGCCAATAATACCCCGCATTCATGACCTTTGCCACCACCATTCTTGGTCCGGCATGTATACCACAAATTCCCTCGTGCACTTATCTGATCAAATAGTTTGCGTCTTCTGGATCAACGCATCTTAACAAAGGCCCGAGGTATGATTTTCGGTATAAAATCCCATCAGCCATCTGATAATGTTCTGCCTTGTACTGGATTTTCCTCGCCTCCGCTTTGTTCTCCGGGAGTATTCCAGATTGAAGGTGCGCGATTATCGGAGTCATCCAAGACGTTGTTCCTAGTTGAACAACACTTACTTCTCTCAGTGGCACTGACGGGTTGCTTAAAACCTCTATGCGTACATCCTTCGCTAGGTGTTGGAAACTTGTAGAGGCGAGTTTACTCAGCGCGTCTGCTGGTTTATTCTCGCTTCTATTAATGTGGTGTACCTTGTAGGAATAGAAGGTTTGTAGCAGCGTCTTTGCTTGACTCAGGTAGAGCGCCATTGTATCTCCCTTGGCTTCATATTGCCCGTTGATTTGTCTGGCCACTAACATGGAGTCCACATGCGCTTCGATGTGTCGTACTCCCATTTTGATTGCCAACCTTAAACCAGCGAGGAAAGCTTCGTATTCAGCTTCATTGTTCGTGCTCTTAAAATCCAGACGTATGGCGTAGGTGAATTCATGTTTGTCAGGGCTCACCAGCCGAAGCCCAGCACCTCCTCCGTCTTCGTTAGATGCTCCGTCTGTGTATAACAACCATGGTTCTTCTACTTGCTGCTTTTCGGCTTTTTCCATTGCTTTACATTCCCGATCCTTGTCATTCGGTACCTATGTCATGAAGTCTGCAAGTACTTGGCCCTTAATTGCCGGTCTTGGCCTGAAAACCACATTATGGCCTCCGAGCTCTATCACCCATTTTGCTAGTCTCCCTGAAATCTCTGGCCTTGCGAGGATGTTGCCGATATTGTAGTTTGTTAGCACGTGAATGACGTGGTTGGCAAAGTACCTGCGCAGCCGTCTTGATGCATGGATCAGTGCGAGTACTAGTTTCTCCATGATGGCATACCGGGTTTCTGGGTCAGTCAAGGTTCGTGACACATAGTAAACCTGTTTTTGAACACCTTGTCGATCAACGAGTAACACTGCTCCTACTGCTCTGTCGGAGGCTGATAAGTATAGCACTAGAGGCTCTCCCTTGACTGGTGCAGTTAATGTTGGCAACTTGATGAGGCAATCTTTCATGTCGCGGAATGCACTCTCGGCTTCCGGAGTCCACTGGAATTGGCTTTTCTTCATGCAATTTCGGAGAGTTTTGATGAACGGGAAAGATTTGGCTGCGTGATTGGCCAGGAAACGGTTAAGTGCTGCCAACCGTCCTGCCAATTTTTGCATCTCCTTGATCTTCGAAGGTGAAGGCATGCGTTCAATTGCTTGTATTTTATCAGGATTCACTTTGAAGCCATCTTTTGTGACAATGAAACCCAGGAATTTCCCCTCTTCCATGCCGAAAGAGCATTTCGCTGGGTTTAGCTTGATACTTACTCCGCGCAATGTGTCGAATGTTTTTTGGATGTTCATCAGCATTGTACTCTCTTCTTTGCTCATAATGACTAGATCGTCCATATACACTTCGATGTACTTGCCGATAGCGTCGTGGAAAGTTTCGTTCATGAGCCTCTGATAAGTCGCGCCCGCATTCTTTAAACCAAAAGGCATCTTGGTGTAGCAGTATAGCCCCGTCGGTGTGCGGAATGCGGTTTTGTCTTCGTCTTGCACAGCCATCTGTACCTGGTGGTACCCCTTGTAACAATCAAGGAAACATTTCCATCGGAATGTTGCTAGCGAATCAATCTTTTCATCAATGTCTGGTAAGGCGTAACAGTCGTGTGGACATGCTTTGTTCAGATCCTTGTAGTCTACGCACATTCTCCAGCTACCGTTGTTCTTTTGGACCATCACTGGGCTTGCTACCCATGTTTGGTATCTGACTTCTCTGATGATTCCTGCATTTAACAATTCCATCACCTGCTCTTTCATAGCGTCGTGCTTTATGTCTCCCAAGTGGCGCTTGGCGTGTACCACCAGTTTCGCTTCTTCTGAGACGTTTAATCGATGTTCAGCTATGTGCCGTGGAACACCCACCATATCTGCTGGTGTCCAGGCGAACACGTCCATATTTTGGAATAACAACTTTTTTAGCGCCGCGCGCGTTAGATCGGACATTGCAGGTCCTAAGGTAACTGTCTGTTCCGGGTATGCGCTGTTCAACACCCATTTTTCCGCTTCCGCGCGTGGTGCCGGTTTGCTTGCTTTTGCAGGTCTGAGCTCATCTGTTGCTAATACTTCTTTGCTTGCATATATTATGGCTACCCCCGTCTCCGTTGGGAATCCCACGGCTGAATGTGGACCGGAGCAAATCATACTAAAGTCTCCTTGAGACTCTCTTCCCAAGAGTATGTCGTGCCTTGAATGCGCGGGTAGCACCATGAATGTAACATCTTCTGTTCTTGAATTCCTTCCATCCGAGAGTAACACCGGGAACGATATCTGCCCAAGGGGAAAGACGGCTTCATTGCAGAAACCGGTGAGTGGGTAATCCACTGGTTCTAAGCGCGCCTTATCCTCCTGATCGAATTGATTGAAACATTGTTCATATATGATATCCGCGGTGCTTCCTGGATTGATGAAAATGTAATCGGTTTGGTAGTGCCCGGTCACGCCTGAGATAACTATGGGTTTTCTTTCTCGTGGGCCTCCTCTTACGATAGGAAAAACAACCTGCCTTTCACGCCATGAATCGTCTTGTGTGAGCTTGTTGTAATTTTTCCTTGGCTTTCGTGGCCCCCCTTGAACCATGTGGGTTTCTAACTTCCAGAGTTTTTTGTTATCCGGCCCTTCTTCCCTTCTTTGAATCTGACGGTAATCACGTTTTCCACCTTTTACCAGGTGAGTTAGCTTTCCGTCTCTTAAGGCCCTTTCGATCTCTTGCTTGAGGCTAAAGCAATCGTCGGTTAAGTGGCCTGTGTCTTTGTGAAACTCGCAGAAAAGATTTGGATCTTGGCCCCTCTTGTTACGCATTGGAGGGGCGGTTTGAACTGGTGATTTTCAGTGGCCAAGACCTCGGACGGGGTCTTTGTTAGTGATGTCCACTGTTTCTCCCTGTTTTCTCTTTTCACCTCTTTCCGGTGAGCTATCTGATTGATTGTGTGGCGTGCATCCTCCCTTACTGGGCTTCTTTCTCTGTGGTCGGATGTTTTCCATGGTTGGCTTCTGCCTTTCTTGTTATGCCGGTCGTTATGGTTGTATCCGCGCTGACGGTGATCGTCACCGGTCAACTGTATGTCAGACTGCGCACTGGTTTTGGCTGCTTCAATGAAGGTTTCCCAATCTTTGGGTCCTCCGTCTCTTCCTTTTACACGTTTGATTAGATCATCGCACTTGACCGCCCTCATGAAGTGTGCGCGCATCATCTTCTCGCCCACATCGCCAATCTCCAAACATTCTTTGTTATATCGTGTAATGAAATCTTCCATGCTCTCGTGGTCTCTGCGCCATATGTTTAAACAATCAGCTGGGTCTCTGGTGTGTCGACGTTACTGAGAGAAGTGTGCAAGGAACTTCTCTCGGAAATCGACCCATGATTTGATTTTTCCTGCTGGCAGGCTGTCAAACCAGACGCGCGCTGCGCCGACGAAGGTTTGAGCGAAGAGATGACACCAGGTTGGTAAATTCCATCCGCCTGTTGCTCCAGCACCGTTAAAAACTTGAAGGTGATCGTCTGGGTTTGTCAACCCGTTGTATTTGCCCACGTTGTGTGGCAATTTCGTTTTGTCGATGGCAGCCGTGGCGATCTCTCTAATGAATTTTGAATTCTCAGCCATGTCGTCTGGACGATAGCTCAAAGTGTAATCATGCTCTGTTTTTGGGTCATAACCTGCGCGCTTGCGAGGTTTGTATACATTGTGCTCTGGCGGCAACCTACTGAACACTGTACTTTCTTTGTACGTCTCTTCGTCATCTTCAAGTTCGTCATTTATGTTGCACAGACCTAAACGACTTTGTATTGGCTTCTTTGGTTGGTGAGAGTACTGCACATAATTGCTTTCTGTTTCGCCGTAAGTGCCGCGCGTGTCGTGCGCACTTGGCCTTCTGATGTGTGGTGGAGGTACTGACTCAGGGCGTAAATTGAATGCATTGGTCTGTTGAGGCATGGGAGCGCTCAAAGGCCTTTGCAGTGGAGTGACAAATGCGGACTGGTTGGCTTGTGCTTAAAGCAGAGCTTGCTGCGCACTGAGTTGTGTGTAAACAAGGTTTATAGACGCCACTTGTTCGGTATACCAGGAAGCCAGAGTTTTTCCTTCGGGTAGCCCTAGTAGTGAAGAGAAGTTCAGTTGTGCCTGGTCCGATGGAGCTGAGGGACCAGCTCCACGGCTCTGTGTTTGCACTGGTGGGGGTGTTTGTTGGACTACCTCTGACGGAGGCTGGAAAGTAGCTCCGTTTGTGGTTTGAGTGATGATCCTAGGTGGAGTTTGGAAAGTAGCACCAGTTGTGTTTTGAGTAAAAACCCTGGATGTACTCCCAAAGATACTAGGAAAATCGTTGTTCATCGGCCCTTCTTGGATAATTTCGTTCCTTTGACCCCTTTGGACGTGTACGTTGTCCGAAACGAGTTCAAAAGAAGAAACGTCTCCATCTACCGGGTGAGAAGGGTTTTGTTCAGCCATTTTGACGAGTGTTTTTTCATAAAGAAAAGAGATGAGAGTGGTTTTTGCTAAAAGTGGATGGCGCCAATGATGAAACACAGGTTAGCACCAGGGTTAATCTGTGGGGTTATTTCTTCTGTGGGTTCAATCTCCTTTCTTACTCATAGAAATGACTCGGATCTTGCAAAACAGCAACACCGTTAGTCTCGTTAAGAGGGGAATGTGGGGTTTTCCCTCTTAACCAGGCTCCGACGTGAGAATAAGTACTGTTCTGAGGAAGAATAAACAGTGTGTGTAGAGTGTGAGAGTATAGAGAGCAAGATGATTCAACCTGGATGATGAAGGGTCCTATTTTGGAGGTAGTGGTACACGTGGCGCGCTTACATTTGCCTATTTTGGAGACGTCGTACTGGTGTTGTCGGACTGCTCCTTGATCCGTTGCAGGCCTACTTGGCGCCTGATGACTGGTGACACGTGTTGTCCTTTATGTCGGATGGAGCATTTTTTGTGCCACCTTGATATTTTCCAGAAGCTTCTGGAAACTTCTGGAAGGTCTCGTTGATGTCAGCGCCACATAGGATGGAAAAGTGGTGTGGTCCTTGCCACGTAGGCAGAGAATTGAGACCATACCTCTTCAGTATGTGAAAATGTTCACATATTGTATATAGGTTTATTTTCTAGTAGCTTAGCTTACACTTAGTTTTTCTCTTTGTATAAATTTGGAGCCTAGCTAGAAGAATATATAATGGGCGAGCTTGCTGAAAAACATATCAAAAAAGTGCAGCAGGAAATGTAAACAAAATTAAACTAGAAACAACTATGAAATTTCTGCTATTTTCAAGAAAGTTTTCACCTATGAATTTTTTTTTGAACGGTGAATTTCAGGTATAAGGTTACCACACTCTCTAAATCGGAAAGCCTCTGTGAAAGTGGTTGTCTTGAGAAATGTATCAGTTTATGCTCTGTTGAAAAACATGGTGTGGGTAATGAACGCCCACATATATTATCACCGGCGGATAATCGACAAACTTTAGGGGCAGCCAACACGTTAATATCTTCGACGTCGGATTCTGTTGTGTGTAGGTTACAAGTGTCAAATACAAGTCTCTAAAAAGAATTATGAAGTCAATTATTTGTCAAATAAGTATATGGTTGAATCATAAACCATAAAGCTCATTTATTCAACTAAAATGCCACACATATATACAAGAACCTCAATTTCTTATACATACAAGGGCCTAAATTTCTCATGTTAGCTCAATTACAAGAACCTAAATCTAGTTGAGAATTTAGGGGTGTTGAGTATTCAAATCGTATTCGAAACACATTCGAAATTCGGCTCGATTGGTTTTCGGTTATCAAGGTTCAAATTATGTGATTGAAAATTGGAATTCGGATTCGAGTCCAGTATTCAATTTCGAATCGAATTATACATATTTTTATATAAGGATTCCTACACTTCCGAGTAACCTTAGGATGGTTTTCCATAAAATTCTACTCGTATCTGGTTCATAATTGAAGTTACTGATTTAAAACTAGAACGAGCCAAAACGACCAAATCTCATGTCATTTGTATATAGATAATTAGTTTATTAGTATTTATTATGAATTGACATGATTAACTTTGTACATGAGTTATTTAATAAATCCATTATTTTAATTACGTAGCAAATAAGAAGCCTAAAAAAGTGACGTAAATGGCAAGTTAAAAAGCAATTTGGCTAGAGAAATTAAAGGATCGCAGAATTAAAGTGAGTGAAATTATTTTTGGTGGATGATAATTAATTGGAAAAGGCCACATGAATCCATTTTTTTTAGAAGAATCTTTGGGTAGATTCTTACTTATTCTCACTATTTTTTTCTAAATCATACAAGGTTCTCACTCATTTTTCCTATCTATACTATATAATAAAAGAAACTTGTTGATTAAAATTATAATAATACTAAAGATAATAATAATTCTTATTAGATTTGATTAAATATTATTAATAATAAAAATTTGTATTAGATTAGATTTTATTCTAATAATAAAATAGTTACTTTAAATAATATAACCCCGTGTATTGAGTCTATAAGTGTATTAGATTAAATACAAATCTATAAGTGTCGTGGAATTGGTTTATTCAATATTAAATCGTATAATATTTAATCAAATCTAAAATCTAATCTAAGATAAATTTTTATTATCAATAATATTTAATCAAATCTAATAAGAATTCATACGAATTCCAAAGTTGATATTAACTTTCAAATAATTAAAAAAATCCGCCTAACATCACAAATGTTCCTGTTAAATTCGATTAATTAATTTGTTCAATAATCACTATTATCTTTATCATTCGGTTAACCGATTTATCATAATACAACCTCCCACCTATTCAATCATATGATTTTTCAATCTTATATTAACTAAATAAAGATTAATATTCAATCTTATCCTACTTTAAATATAAAAAAATCCGTTAGTTCAGATTAATATTCAGTCTTATCCTACTTTAAATATAAAAAAATCCGTTAGTTTCTTTAAATATTTTTTTATTATTTGGTATATAAAAACATATTTATTCAACCCATGTAATACACGGGGGTTTTTAAAAATATAACTTTTTTATTATTTGGTAAACAATGTTACATTTATTCAACCCGTGTAATACAATGGTTTTAAAGATATATTTTTTTTTATTATTTGGTATATAATATTACATTTATTCAACCCGTACAATACATATAGTTCTTATAGATATAACTTATTTTATTATTTAATATATAAAATTACATTTCTTCAACCCGTGCAATAAAGGAGGCTTTTAAAAAGATAATATTTTATTATTTGATATATAAAATTCATTTATTCAACCCGTGTAATACACGGGGTTATAACCTAGTTTTTTATAAACCGATTGAGTTTCTGGAAACCCACAAAAGTGGCCTAGATCCGCCCTGCATAGGGTGACAATATAGGCATGTGGATATACGAAATTACCCTTAATGAATTATTATAATCATCTTTAAAGCCACCGCCCCCCTTAATTCTTTATATGTGCTGTTAAATGATCGCAAGGCTGGCCCAAATTATACCTTTAGCGACCCACCTAAAAGGCCCAGACATGGATTAAATTATGAGGGGACCTACTGTAGACGCTCAATAAAATTTGACGACGGCAGAAGGCATCAAGAGAGGAATTGGAGAGGGGAAGGAAGCTTGTGGTTGAAGATTTAGCGTGCCGGTTCATAATTTGTTTGGTTAGACTTGTTTATTTTAATCAGTTTATTTAAACTTGAATATTTATATACAATGTTTTTTGAATCGTTTTGTTTTAATTTATTCTTGTTTCGCAATCAACTATGAGTAGCTAAATTTGTTGTGCTTGCTTAGGATTGATGAACTAGACGAATGGTTTGAATGAATCATTTTTGGTTTTGAATGAATGTGACGATTTACATGTTATAACGTTAGAACCCGATTCTAATTATTTGTGTGTTGGTGTTGATTGGTTTGGTAATATATTTGTTGGTTCCATTGCTCTATAGACACAGAAATATACTTTAGAGCCACGAGTCAATGTAGGTTGTTAAACCTTTAGCCTAGGCATTGAAAGTGAGAAATCTAATTCAAGTTTAATAATTATTAAAACTAATAGATTAAATCGTGCAATCTTTTCTAGAGGTGAGAAATCTAATCCAGAATTGCTAGGTTATTAGCTAGGCATTGTTTGATAGTTTGGGTGGCCGATAACTCGGATTCATCTATTTATTCGCGTCTAGAGTTTCCTAGGGGTTCGGCGTTCTTAGTTATTTCAGCTTCATAATAACTTGAGGGTTTTAGTACATAAATTACTCTTTACCTCATAGTTGTGGGACTTGGTGGTCGATGACTCGAGTTAGTCCATTTTTGCACTTCTTCACTTGTCATACTGTTAGGTTCGGTTTACCTTCCGGGGGTCTATCGGGTTAGACAGAGTCTTCATTCAAAACAAAGGTTAGGATTTTATTCATGAGTCTAGGGATTCTTGCCTAGGTAACCTACTTTCCTATCATCTTTGATTTCACCTTAGTAGCCTTCAGCCTGTGTCTAGGTTGTCTAGTTCGTCTTAGTTAATATTAAGATATTAGTTAATTAGTTAATTAAAACACTCAAAATCTAAACAAACCAATTAAGTAAATAGTTGAGTTAGAATCTAGTTCGTGTCGCTAGTGTCTCGTGGGTTCGATACTCGGACTTCATTAGGCTTTACTACGTACGATAGATACACTTTCCTGTCAGTGGTCTAGCATTTAGAGAGTCTTAGTTTATAGATATTAAAACTAGAGTGTCAAGATTAGGTTAGTTTTTATAGACAACATTTACCACAATAAGTTTTTGGCGCCCTTGCCGGGGACACTTAGGTGATTGCGTTATTAGCTTTGATTGATCTTATTTGTTTAATTGGTCTTCTTTGTAATTTGAGTTTTCAGGTTTGAGTCTTAGAGTTTGTGTCTAGTAGTAGTGTGTCAAGTCTTTAATTTTGAAAATATTTTTTATTAGTTAGTTTTTTTCTTTCCTTTCTCTACTTTGTGATGTTTTTGCTATTCTCTTCATGGCAAGTTATCATAGTGAGTACCCTCCCTATGTTCGGGCGTTTGTGGAACTATGTCAAGTCTTTGCTCAGATAACGTCAACAACACAGGACCAAGGAGATCCGAGGTTTCCCAAAATGCTTGCCATTCTTGAGCGAATGTTCGAGATACCAGGCCAGATGTTGAGGGAAGGCATGAATCAGCACGTAAATAAGAAGTAAAATCAAAGTACAATATGGTTTACATGGGATGGTTACTATGATGATGATATTGGCTTTCAGAGCTCTGCGAAATAGTGGAAAAAGAAGAAGTAGAGTTGGAAGAGGATGAAGAGGAGCTTCCCAGTAATCCAGAGTTGTCAAACGTAGAACTGGAGATGACAAAGGACGATTCAGACCCACCTCCGGTTCAACAGGACATGACACCTAATTGGTATTCCACGCCATGGTATTACGGTCCTAAACCCATTGATGATGATTTCTGGAATGATGATGAGGGGGAAGACGTGAATGAGCCATTTGACAAGATGGAGAATGAGATCTTGGGAGGAGGACTTTGGGAACGAGTTGGTAGGTTTACCTACTCATGAAGAAGTAGAATTTGACCCGGTCGGTGATCTTGCCTGTTTAGAGAAATTACTTGAAGGTGAACCGACCATGGAGATCAAACAAATACCAAACGAAGAAGAAGAGAAAGTGGCTGAGGAGTTTGATAGCCGACCCATGGAGAAGTTAGAAGATGGACTGCCACCATGATCGAGAACACGGGAGAGGGGGAGAAGGAGCTTGGATCAACACCTTTTGAGGATTCGAGGATGGTACCGCAGGAAGAAAAAGGAGGAACCGCCGAAGTCTGCACAACACCATCCTTCTCATTACATGCCACGGATTAGGTTTGGTCCATGTAAGTTTAAGTATTAGTGGACTGACCCATTTGGAAATGATAAAAAAGTTTATAAATTCCACCCTTAAAATTTTAATTAATAATAAGGAACGGGTGGAGTTGAACGGGTTAGATAAAGGAGAAGCCTCCTAATTGAGGATTAAGTGTGCGGATGTCACCCGAGTTGTAGAGTTTGTATTATGAGTCACTTTTATTTTTGAGTCGATATTATGCATGGGGTTTGCTTTATTTTTTTTATTGCGCAGGTTTGGACTGAACCGCCCGTACTCAATCTCCATTCGGGTGGTGATTTTGATCTTGATAAATATGTAGAAGGCAACCTCGGTGTATTTGGATACGGCCGCGAATGAAATGCTATAGGGTCGTGGGTATGGAACGTGACATTCAAAGACTACGCGCTCCCACCAGGCGAGTTTGTTCCATGTTTTTGTTGTTTTTTTATTCTACTTTATTTTTAGCTAGTTTTCCATTCACATTGAGGATAATGTGTGATTTAAGTGTGGGGATGGGAGACCATGTCTTTTTAGGTAGATTTGAGTCCAAAATTTGAATTATACAAAAAATTGAAAATTTTAAAAATTCAAAAAAAATTGAAAAATAAAAAATGTTCCTGAAACTTTTTGCAAATAAATGGAAAATGAAAGGAAAAATTGAGATTTTTGGTTTTCAAAATATTATATGTATGAGATAAATACAGGTAGAAGACGTATTTTCTTGGATGTACTGGTAAGCCCAGCCAACTTAGAGGGTTCCTGGATTTGCTGTTAAGAATACCTTATTAAAAATCATGAAGTCTTGTGGGTTCTCATTTTAGGGGATATAGAAAAACCGAAACTATTGATAGTATAAAAGGGACCATTATAAGTAAATAACTTATATGTATTTTAAATTAAATTGGCACACCTTATCATTTTTATGAGAATAAATCCGGATTCTGGTGGTGCCTAAAAAATTTTATCATCCATTCATACGAGCTATTTTGTTAATATGATAGAAGCCTATGGTATTAGCCACTGGGATGGTTACTCGGGTGGGGTATACACGCAAGGTGGAAGTTAAAAAAAATGTGAGGCTCATGGTGTTTCCCACTGAGATAACGACTTGGTGCTAATACTGTCTGAGTTGAACGTAGGAAAAAAAATTGCTACAACTCATAATCATAATCCATCGTTTCATCAAAATATTAATTTTAAATAGATGAGGGTTATTTATATAAAGTGGTAGATTTTTAATCTTTGCCTTATAAGCTTGATATGAGATTAGGTGGATTTGTGGACCTTGAGTGTGAGACCCTTAGACTAAATGTTAACTTGAGCATAAAGAATAAGCATGATTAGGGCCTGACAGGTTGGCGGTTGGGCTTAAGTGGATAACAATACTGGTAATTTTGGTGATACGTGTTCATGTCTTTTAATAAATTAATATACAATTTTCTAATCCATCTATCCTAGTTTTGATTCCATTGCAAAGTTTTTTCAGGGATGAAAAAATGTTAATGTGAGGATATTTGATATGCTCTAAATTATACATATTTTTATATCAGGATTCCTACACTTCTGAGTAACCTTAGGATGGTTTTCTATAAAATTCTACTCGTATCTGGTTCATAATTGAAGTTACTGATTTAAAATGAGAACGAGCCAAAACGACCAAATCTCATGTTATTTGTATATAGATAATTAGTTTATTATTTATTATGAATTGACATGATTAACTTTGTACATGAGTTATTTAATAAATCCATTATTTTAATTATGTAGCAAATGAGAAGCCTAAAATAGTGACGTAGATGGCAAGTTAAAAGGCAATTTGGCTAGAGAAATAAAAGGATGGAAGAATTAAAATGAGTGAATTATTTTTGGTGGATGGCAATTAATTGGAAAAGGCCACATTAATCGATTTTTTTAGAAGAATCTTTGGAGACAAGGTTTTTTGGATTTTGGAGGGCTTCAACACAGAATCTTTGGAAAAGGCCACATGACTCGATTTTTTTAGTTTTTTTTTGCAAATAGACTTTCATTAACAAACTACCAAACCCGAAAACCGGGCCGGCTAAAACAAACAACAAACCAAAATTACATAATTACAATTTTACACCAGTCACTCCACCCGATCGACTGAAAATGAGACCTATGCTTGAGCCAAAAATAACCCATAGATCTTAACTCACTGAAAACATCTTCCACATTCGCCCGAGAGCCTGAAAAAACCACTTTATTTCTCGCCAACCAAATGCACCAACATGCGATTATGATAATGCCTTGGAGAATCTTCGATTCCGAAGACCCCAACCTACTAAACTTATGAATTTCCAAAAGGTCCTTTATCGAAAACGCGAAGATCGTCGGAATACGACACCATCTACTAACCTTTTGCCAAATCAAATCCGCAAATCGGCACGAGATGACAGATGGATCACACTCATCTTCCAAAAGGTCCTTTATCGAAAACGCCAAGATTGTCGGAATACGACACCATCTACTAACCTTTTGCCAAATCAAATCCGCAAATCGGCACGAGATGAATCGATTTTTTTAGTTGATTGATGTCTTTTTAAATCAAATGACATTTCTATATGACAATACAAAACAAATATCGCTACTGATAATATATTGATAGGCGCAATTTATATTAATCCGGGTTTATTGATAAATATAAAGAGTAGATAACATCAAACATTAAGGTCAACAATCGAAAAAATAAAGATATAAAGTGTTTGATGAAAATTACTGAAGAAAACAAACAAACAAAAAAAGTTGAAAATGCGAAAAACCATATCAACTATTTTCACTTCTGTGACTTTGGAAGCTTAGCCTCTTTCTTGTTAACATGATCAACATGATTGAGGTCACTTTGAGTTGTAGAATTAGACATACTTGAGTCTCCTTCAAAAATATAAACGTCAACCAATTTACGCTTGTTTATATTATCTTGAGAAAACTTTTGACTACTTTCATCACTAATAGATTTAGCATCATCTGGTTTAGCTCTATCGCTTGGAGTTACATTTTTGTAGTGTTGCCAAAGGTTTTCCTACAACATAATGATAAAGATGAATAACTAATTATATAATGTTGATAAAATACAAATATTCACACTTAATATATGTCACACCCCCAAGTGGTATCAGGATCTAGCCACTAATCATGCCGAACTAATAGTAAATATTATTAAACACAAACGTCATGTCCAACATGAATAGTGTAATTCCAAATAACATTTCAACAAAACAGGTGTCCAGCGGAAGCAAATGTAATAGTTTCAACACAATCAAAACCAAATCGTTTTAAAATGCATAATATTAATTGTTTGCAACAAGTGGCACGCCCCATGACACTCCCAGCTCCCCAGACTACAAGTTCCAATGCATGATGTACCTAACGACCCGCAAGCTTGCAAAAAAGTGTGTCAACATAAAGTTGGCGAGTTCAAAGTTTTGTTCAACATAAATAATGTAAGTGTTTAGCTTAAAGACATGTCAGGAATAATAATCTCGGTACCGATATGACTATTCGCTTGTTGTGCCCTCATCAATGTTTATTAGCATTGATACTAATGTTTAAGGTCTTTAGTTCATGCCCGACTCCTAGCACAGTGTGAGATTTGTCAAATCTAATAGCGCTATCAACTAATACCCCGTTGCCTCCCAGGCAACTAGCTCGGTAGTAAGTAGGGACTTTCATGATAGAGTTTGAGTTTATAACCAACATCGAATTTAAACTATATCATTTATTAAAAAGTATTCCTCACAGGAATAATAGTTTGTCCCCCAGGGAAGCATGCTTGTGAAAAGAGGTGAACTCACCTTAGTTTGATCGGTATGTGTTAACGTGCCTATACACGTTAAATAAATGTTAGGTCCGTTACATGCGACCTAAGGTACATTAAGTGTAAGTACATATACGAGTAGGGTTTGCAATACCCTAAGTGTCCAAACGACTGAATGTTTAATGTAATCAGAGTAACAAGTTTGGCATACAGTACTGTGAGTTCTCTAGTTGGCGAAATGTAGTTGGTTTTTGAGAAACATGGACATCACATAATCTCAGAGCATATATTAATTCAGAATGTATAAAAATTTTTGTAACAAATAATCAATTTCGGAACTTATATATATTAAATTTGGAACATATATTAACTCGGCTCAACATTTCTTTACCTATATTTTTTCGGAACACACAATTTAGACACATGGATGAACTCGGGCACTATGTGAGACTTGGATAAATACGTCCTTCATCAATAACTCGGACCGGGCCCATTACGAATCCCGGAACCATGTATGCACCATCATCACACAAACTCGGACCTTCCTTATTTTTATAATTAAACTCGGAGCATGAATTCTTTATGTAGATTTGGAATACAATAAACTAAATCCTGAACCAACATTTAACCTCATGTAACTCGTAACACTTTAAGAAACTCGGACCATCCCAAACATATATATTATATCCGGACATCTTTGTAATTCAGAAAAACCTAGTTTCCTTTTAAGAAACTCGGACATGTGTATGTCATTCATATAAACTCGGACTCCATTAATACCTTAAACTCAGACCCCCCTATTCTATCAAAAACTCGGAACTTCAATGTAAATTCGAACACATCATAAGCTTCTTAAACACAGACTCTTTATGCATATATATATACATTAATTAAATTCGGAATACATCAAAACTAGTAACTCGGACAACTTATAAATAAGAAAACCCAAATCCTCTTCTTTCTAAACAACTTCGTAAGCAATTTGAAACATGTACTAAGCTAGCAAACTCAGATATTATCATACATCACAGTCATCCGGACTTTGTGACTTCACAAAGTCGGACCAGTTACATACGCACAGAATAAACACAAATCATAGTTTCTTTTAAATGTAAAAGTTCCTACAATCAAACCCTAATCAACTATGATAAAAAAATTACGAATCAAACAACCGATTAGCAGTTCTATCATATGAATAGCGTCCCTAGTATCTCACAATCAACGCACATTCATTCACAAACCAATGCACATTCAATCAGGCGTGATTAATTAAATACATAACAATTGTTTGGAGAACTAGGGTTTTGCATGAAATCAAAAGAACAAAGGTGCGACGTATAATATAAACACCTACCTTAGATTGATTTAGAGTTTGTTTGAAGAACTGAAAGATCAAAGATTGATGATTGTGTGTGGACTTGGTGTAGCCAAATGATTGGAGAAATGATTTAGTGGAAACTGCCGTACAGTGAGATTGTGAGGGATGTTTAGGGTTTTGTGTTTTATTATAACTTCCCTAATATCCATAACACACCCTCAATTATATAATTTTCGCATAAAGCACACAACATCTTGTAATTTACAATTAAAGCATATAATTCATGTATTTGTCATGCAACACAAAAGTTTCGTATAAACCGTCCGTTTATAATTATTATTCGAGTTAGTCACCAACATTCGAGAATTAACTTGTGTGTGTTCTGGTAATTTCCCTAATTAGCAAAGTAGACTCATTTAACTAACCCTAGTTAAATGTAGTGCTATGAATGTATGTCTAAGTTAACTATGGTTAGGTTAAAGTGTTAACCTGAAATTGCAGGTTGTCACAATATAAGAAATCATTAATTGTAAAGATAATATCTCATTAATCTTCATCTTCTATTTTAGCTCTGTGATAATTGACTCATCATCAGTAATGTTTGTAACACCATAAACTTCATCATAGGATGCCAAGTTATCACTTGTTATCTCAATCTTAAAAGCGAAAGTCTTTCCAATCAAGTTGTTTAAATCATTGGCAAATCCGACATAATCACCTTTCTAGAAAAAAAAATGAAAGTATAATTTGATATATAACATAGAAAATTGTAATCAAATAAATATATAACTAAGTTAAATAATAATAATAATAATAATAATAATAATAATCAATACTTTGTTTGTGTTTTCTTCAATCAATTGCTCTGCAGATTTGAGAATTATTTTCTCAATAAGTTGGTCAGCCAAACGAAGAAATAGTACTATTGAAACATCACCACTAACATCTTTAACTTGAATTTTAATTTTAAATCTGGTGAAATTAGGTAAAAAACAAAGAAAAAAAATATTAAAATGAATTTACTAAATATAATCGTAAACATAATAAAGTTATATTGTTTAATATATTAAAGAAGAATAGAAATAGGGTAATAATAAATTTGGAAAACCATTTAACAGGATCTACAGGCGGTGTCTCATGACAATCTTGATTCCGCCACATATAGAACAAATATTCTTCCATACCAGTACATACAAGAAAATCAGTATCCAAACATGTAGGACATTCCATATAGTGCCAACCAAAATCTTTATATATAGCCTTCACAAAACCAACTATAATAACCGATCGAGGCTGTAAAACAATTAAATTGACACAAGAAAAAATTTATACTAAATAGTTGAGTAGAAACAAAAAAAAAAAAAAAAAACAAAAAACAAAAATTACTTTACCTCCATAATTTCCCAAACATCACCAATGTTTCTGAAAGGTGTATTAGTGAGAAAATCGCCAATTAGCATCTGCGTAAAATTAATTTCAACGCATGACAATGATAGAATTATACGGATCAAGATAAGAAATATTAAAGTATACCTTCTCAAAAAATTATTGAACAATATAACTTCTAATTACTGTTACTTCGAATAAAACAACAATGATGCGATATTTATACTAAAAAATTAATTTTAGGAAACAATTTTGATTGACAACCGAAGTTTTATATTATAAATAAGTTTTAGGTAATTGATTAATTAGTATTTGTTGATGCATATTTTGTATGTCCGCCACTCTGCGAATAGGCTAGATAGAGCGTGTGTTGAATATTGTATAGATTAGTGTGAAAATGGACACGGTTTTGAAATGTAAATGTCACATTCGTGCGGATGGCCGATTCGCACGAATGGGACATCACATACGTCCGAGAGAGGTGCCATCCGTCGCTATGGTGCATCCGCATTTAATATCCATCCGTCCTTAGATGTATTCGCAGATGGGCTATGCCTATAAATAGGGATGAGGTCTTCTCATTTGGAAAAGTTTTGGTTCCCAGAGGGGAAACTCTATCCAATTGATTTCGTGGTTCTGTAACTTCAAACATTGAATAGAAACCAGTTTAAATTAACCTGTTCGGTGCTTCTACTCCTTTCTTATCAATAATATTCTACCGAACCGGTTATCTCAGGGCCAAAACTCCGTCAAACCTGCCGGATCTGGAATCTCAATTGGTATCAGAGCTATGGTACCGATTCAATCGATCTAATAGTTGATTGAATGACCTACGCTCATGAATTTTGGATTTTTAGGAGGTTTTGACATTAAACATCAAATAAACATCAAATTGAAGGTCAATTCACGGATGGAATTTGAAATTGAAGACATCATTAGGTTCGTGATTGATTTTCACACAATCCCGTGAAGTTTCATCATAAAATTCATAGAAATAAAGACTTTGGATCAAAAAAGGTGATTGGGAATGTTCTTGAGAATAGATCAGTTTCTTTCGAACGGATGTGCAGGTTTGCACGAACCGGCACTCCTGATTCGCACGGATCGGCACATTCGTGATTAAAATTGTAATTTATTCCCATCCGCTCCAAAATGTCCATTCATTCCAAAATCAGCCCATTCACACGAAAGGACCTATCCCCATTCTCACGAATGAGCAAATGCCTAAAAAAGGCATTTTTTGATCGCAATGACGAGATGAGTCTCCAGAAAAATTTGGTGATTGAAATTTTTTCGAGTTTTTAACGACCAAGCTGGGTTGTTCGGGGACACTGTCTGGCGCTTCAGAGAACAGATATGATGATGCGATCACAGATTATGGAAATTAGTGGGATAGTCATGATATTGGTGCAGAATGTTTATCTTCCGGGTTATCTGACTATCAATGGGTCTTAAAGTAAAATCCGCAATGATGAAAAACTGACGTTTGGGGGGCCAAAATGTCATATTTTCGGTAGATGGGTTGTTTGGGGACACCGTCTGGCGCTTTAGAGAATATATATGATGATGCGATCACATATTATGGAAATTAGTGAGATAGTCATGATGCCGGTGCAAAATGTTTATCTTCTGGGTTATCTGACTATCAATGGGCCTTAAAGTAAAATCCGCAATGATGAAAAACTGACGTTTGGGGGCCAAAATGTCATATTTTCGGTATAGTCAAATTTTTCAGAGAACATAGACGACTGAATTGCTCAATTTGGGGGGGGGGGTTTAGTGATAAGAATTCGGAATTTGCAAAAATGAGGGGGAATAAAAATTTCATATTGAAGTTCCAGCATTTGTGAAACTCGTGACAATGCAACAACATTCGGGTGGTTCTGACTTCAAGTTTTCTAGGAATGCATAGGATCTGGATTCGTGAATTCATGATCATAGGAAGTTCAGATTCTACAGATCAGGGTCAGAGTGACGTCTTAGGGTTTGAGTCCCGGGTCTTCGTCAAGCTGGTCAACAGGATTAGCATCAGGAGGTGCATCTGTATTGTGGATACTTATAAGATATCACAACTTTGTGATAGTCTAAAGTGTTAGAATGGTTAATCTTCGAGCAGAGGAATTGTTTTTCGGACTAACCGTCGGGGAATGATGATGTTTGTTGATTAAGTTGCTGCTGGAACTAGCGGAGAAGACTATATATCTGTTATCGTGACTGAAGAGAAAGAATGTGAATCTGATCGTGGATGAATGCTTCTGAGATCTAAATGTGTTATCAGATGATTTGTTATCCGATGAAGGTTTGCTGATTGTGGAGATTACCATTTATACTGATTAATCATTCAGAAAGGTGCATAAAGTTGATCACGAAAAACGGGATTTCAGATTTTCGTGGCTATTCATAAACTTGAGGTTTATCGGTGTAGTGTTCAAAGTTTCTATCAATTGCCGGTTGGGTTTTTGAAGATAAGATGATCGAGCAGGCGGAATGCACGATGAAGCTGAAATGTTAAATAAAAAAACCGAACGCGGATGTGGTTAAAATCGAAACAGAGATATTACATTGATTAATTTCAAGATGATGATTATTCGTGAAGATTGCAGTTCAGCCAATCAGAGAAGGTCGGGAATCGTGCAAACAAACACCTGAAGATTCATTTTGGGGGGAATTTGTGCAAAATGTAGATAATGCAGCCCGGATCATCAATCAAGGGAGAATCTATTGAAGATGTCAAGATGCCTGATTGAAGTTGTAGAATATTCAAAACACGGCTCTTATTTTCAAAGTTCAAGATTCGACAGTGACGGCCAATGGGGAATCTGTTGATGCATATTTTGTATGTCCGCCACTCTGCGAATAGGCTAGATAGAGCGTGTGTTGAATATTGTATAGATTAGTGTGAAAATGGACACAATTTTGTAATGTAAATGTCACATTCATGCGGATGGCCAATTCGCACAAATGGGACATCACATACGTCCGAGAGAGGTCCCATCCGTCCCTATGGTGCATCCGCATTTAATGTCTAACCGTCCTTACATGTATTCGCGGATGGGTTGTGCCTATAAATAGGGATGCGGTCTTCCTATTTGGACAAGTTTTGGTTCCCAGAGGGGAAACTCTGTCCAATTGGTTTCCTAGTTCTGTAACTTCGAACATTGAATAGAAACCATGTAGGACCGGTTTTCGACTCCGTAACGATTGCGTATCGACACGTGTGACGTGCGGAATCCGTACACGTGCGTGGACCGAACACAAGAACCGTACTATAAACGTGATTCTATTGATAGATATGAAATCGTACAAGAAACGTGAATCACCTTGCCACTTTCTCTCTCTAGACTCTCTCTCTATCCTTCAAAGCTCCAAGTCTCAAATGTGGCAAAAGTTCTAAACTTAACACCTAAGTGTTTTATTTATAGGCCAAGCCAATAAGGAGTGTTTCCTTATTTACAATTATGCCACCATGCCTTTACTAACTAGATATTGCAATAGAAGCTCTAGTTTTCTTCAGTTTCTGCTACGAACTGGATTGACGGAGGCGATAGACATAAATGCACTAACAGACTCCCCCTTGGATATTGCCGCAGTCAATCTCGTAGCGTCTTGTCTTTCTCTCTCTTTAAGTCTTCTTGAAGGTTTGATATTATCAGCACTCACAGACTCCCTCTTGCTTGAACGGAATCCCCATGGACCTGTCTTCAGCTTCAGCTGCTCCCCCTTTCGGTAAACTCTCTCTTTAGGCTCCCCCTTTCGACAAGCTTCCGTGCTTTTGGGATCGACACCTGGCTTTTTGGATACAAGCTCCCCCTTGCGTCGAGCTCGTCTTCAGACTCCCCCTTAGACTTGGCTATCGGGATCGTAATCTGCTACAACATCTGCAAATTCTCAAACATTTATAAGTAAAAACATTTTGAGCATCCAGGATTGAAAAACCTGGCTCTCTCAGCATAAGCTAAAACATTTCAAATATGCGACAGTGAAAGCTATTTTGATTCTCCAGGAATCGTGACCTGGCTCTTAAAACTTTTAAATCAAGAACCTGGCTCTAAATATAATAATATGAATATATCCATGATTACTTGATTTTCTCCCCCTATCAAAAATCTTCAAAGATTTGGCAGAATTAAGTATCCAGCATCGAAACTTAGCTCTTTTCAACTGTTTTAACAATTTAAGCATCCAAATCCCTCACAGTTAATCATCCAAGTCCAATTTAATGACCTTGGAGATATCACAAACTGTTTTTGATTTTTAGATTTTTAAAACTACAAGTTTCAAATTAATGAACTTGTTTATTTTCAGAAACACGATCAGCATACTTATATTTTGAAACTTAGCTTTCAGACATCGGTTGTCGAAAATAAAGTGAAATCAAAATCTTTTTGTATTTTTCTGAAACATAAAGCAGCAAAGAAATATTTATAGACAATATTTTTGATTGAGTTTGCGTCAGAGGATCATATCAGTTTATGACAAATCACTAGCACCGTTGAGCTTTAAACATTTTAAGTTCTAAACGATTCACTTAGATTATCAGTATACTGATCCACTTAAATTTTCACACAAAGTTCAATTGATTCGAGATACAGATTAGTGTTTTAACAACTTAAACTTATTCGCGTGTCCCACCTCAGAATATACTCCCGTATCAAAATTCCCTAGATTCAGTCTTACAGGTGAGTATACCAATTTGATATCTGTATTCTGGGTTAGTGCGAGACCATGAGAGCTCAGGTATGAACTTCCGTTCAGTCAAAGAGATGAAGGCTCGACTTTAGGTGTGTTCTCTTTAGGGAATCTTTTCTTCAACTGCAATTGATTCATATCTTTCGATATTTTTCAATTTTTATGCAGAGGGTAAGCTTTTAAAGCGCGTAAAGTATTATACGAGGTCTAGGCCATTGCTTCCGCAATATCAGAAGACCAGGTATAATACCCCAGATATCAAACAGTATAAAGACCTAGTATCTCAGAATCAGGCAATCTCTCAAACAAGATTTCGGGGGTTACCCATATATCCGAGAGATGTTCCCCACAAGATAAGCAAGTATTGATATTTAGGTTTATGTCTCGAAAACAATCTACTAAGCGTGTAAAAACCTACTGGCATATCATTAGTGAGACCGTTTATCACATTTTTAACTTTCCATTTCTTTAGCGTACTGTGATTGTCTACTGATGTACTATTATTTCCTTTTTTTTTTCACAAAACTCATTTTTTTAATTTTATCATGTTTTTGGCTTTTTCAAATTTTTAAATGTTTTTGGATTTTCTGACATATTCTTAGTCCCCCTAAAATTCAAAACATTTAAAGAAAATTTGACAAACCGATGTAGATAGCTTTGTCTCGCCATCCATTTTCTGCTTCACATGCTCAGTTTTGCAGAAAATATACCCCCATGATTTACAACACATTGATATTTTACAGTTTGAAAATCGTTTTTCAATCTTGTGAAATTAATCATGTTTGTTCAGCCGTGAGGGTTTCGGCGTATTCAAGTAACATATTTTTGAATTTTTTTTGAATTTTTGAAAAAATTTAAAAACAAACATATTTTTGATTTTTCATTTTTTTGAGAAAATAAAAACATATATATATTTTTTTGGTTTTTAAATTTTTCAATTTTTAGGGTTTTAGAAATATAGTTTATTTATGTACAGAAATCAAACAAACTCCCTGTTTAACAATCGCAGGGTTCAGCAGCCTTCTCCTCTCGTGCCAGGCTACTCCGACATTCCTCTAATTGACATTCAGTTTCCTTCGGAAGCACCTGCATATTCAAATTATTTAATTACTTGAACAAGTTAGCCCAGGTCTGTTTGACCTTAGGTATTTCAACACAATATGCTTCATTTAATTTCGGAAAATTATTATCTTTTTGAACAAACAACTTTTCATTTTTTACTTCATCCTTTTTTATTGAATCAGTTTTCTGTTCAGAAACAGGTTATGTCTTAACCACCCAGCCTTGTCCTTTTGAAGCACTTCTCTTGTAGAAATGTGAATCATTTTGGACAACATCTTTTGGTTTCCAAAACTGGTTTGGTTTTGTTGCATTAACAGTTGTTTTCCAACTTTGTGTTGTTCTAAATCTGGGTGTCACCGAATTCGATGTTTGTCTTGACTCGAACCTATTCGGGTTTGATTTCCAAGTTTGATTCGAATCAAACTTGTTTGTATTGTACCTCCAAGTTTGTTTTGAATCAAATCTGGTTGACCTTTGTTTCACATCCTCAGATTTCTGTTTTTGAACATCATCAGACTTCTTTTTCTTCTCAACGTCAACTGGTTTTAGATTTGGACACTTGCGAGCAAGATGTCCTGTTTGATCACATTTGAAACATGTTCTCTTTGACACAACTTTGACCTGTTGTTGTTGCTTTTTCTGAACATAGAACTCTTCATTAGACTGTCGTCTAAATTGGAGTTCTTTCTCTTCTTCGGAACTTGTTCCGTGAACAAAATTCATCTTTGTCTGATAATTTGGAGTTTCATTTTTCATCCAATTCTGTTTCTTTTTATAACCCAACCCAGCCTTCATGTTTTTCTTTTTGTAACCAGGTTTGTTATAAAAAAAATTGTGACTCTTTCCAGCAAACTTTGGAATCTCAGATTTTTCAATTTCAATCATTTTAAACACTTTGTCAATCTTTTTTGAAATCACATTCTGAATCGGGAATTCAATATCTGAGAATAATTTGTCTGATCCAATCATGGTATAAACCAATCCTTTTGAATCATCATTCACCTTTTTCTCAGATTTTGAGTTTTTCAGATATCCTTCATGAAAACTACCTTCATTTTCATCCTGTGATTCAGATTTACCTGTTTCAACCGACTCTTCTTTCAAAACACTTTCAACGACCTTACCTACCACCTCTGAATCACTAGAATCATCAGATTTGGAATAGGTTACGTCAATGTTATCTGGCAATTGATCAACCATGTTGAAAGCTTTTTCCACCTTCTCGTCATCATAGAATGTGAATTTATCCTCAAACATTGGTGGAACCTGATGATACTCTGAGCCAATTCCTTCCTTGTTTTGCTCAGAATCTTTACCATCCGGTTTAAGATTGAAAATGCGTTCAAGAACATATGATGAAGCGTGATAGCTGTGTGACTTGTTGTTATCTTGTTCTAAATCAGCTATTTTACGCTTTAGCTTAGCAACATCTTCAATGTAAGAGTTTACAACTTGTTGCTTAATTTCATATTTTCGCTTAAGCGTATCAGATGTTTCAGAACAATATTTCAATCTCGATTGAACAAGTTTCATTTGACTCTTCACGTCGTCATATGATTCTTTTGTGATATGATATGCAAGTTTTATTGAATTATACTCCTTTTTCATTTCTTGAAAAACATTTTCCTTTTGTACACACTCTTTCGTCATTTTCGAAACCTTTTCTTTCAAAATTTCATTTTCTTTTTCTAATCTTTCACATTTTTGTGTTAGTTTTTCATCATTATCTTTCAAAACTTTTTCGTTTTCTAACATTTCTTTGCATTTATTTTTGAAAACTTCTTCGATTTTTGTGAATTCTAAATCTCTTGTTCTGAATTTTTCATCCTTTTCAGTACAAGCACTGCACGTTTCCATGCATTTCTTGCAGTGTTCACCAGTTTTTAAGACTTCAGATTCAGTTGAAATGTTTACCTCAGTCATTTGCACTTCGGCTTTCGCTTACGTTTGTGTCTGATCAGCTTCTATCTTCTGCTGTTCCTCACCAACACTAGCACTATCCACTTCAACCGAACGTTCAAGGTTCTCGTCATTTTCTCCTTTCTTCATAACTTCTTCATTCTGCTGTTCTTCAGTAACAGCTTCATCTTCTTCAACATTTTCCTTCTCTTCCTTTATTTCTTCAACCTTTGTTTCTTCGGCAACTTTCTTCAGTTCATCCACCAGATTCTCCACATTCTTCTTCATCCTCTCTTCATCTCTTCGTTGTAGACTCACTGTCATGACGTCTCTGATTAGTTTATTCAGCTTTTTCTCATAATGTTTGTCTTTTTCAACATTTGAATAAAACTCTCCAGATAGAGGAATTACTGCAAGAACATCTTCATAGACTATTTCTATCACACCTCGATATTTCCATGTATTACCGGTGGGCTCGGTGGGGAGTATCGTGACGTAGTTGATATCATCATAGTCAAGTAATCACAGTTCAATGCACAGCGGAAGTCTAAAGTAATAATAATACAAACCGATTCGAAAGTATAACAAAATATTACACAACGGTCGAATATGGATCCACAGGCGGATCTTATAACAGAAATATAAACATTGTTCAACAGACTTTAGACGTTTAGAACTTGCAAGATCCCTTATTAACGCCCCAAGCTCCTAGCCAATTACGTACAGTACCTGTCACTTAATCTTTTTGGAAAATACGTCAGTTTACACTGGTAAATACAATTAACTGACTCTTTTGAAAATGCTTTAAGAAAATTGAATTAAATGCACAAGGCACAAATATTCTTTTATAACTTGGGACAATTATATTAATAACAATCTTGTATCAGATTTACATGTTTGTCCAACATTTAGGGCCGGTATAAAAGCAGAACAAGATTAATCGACACACCACAAATATAAACTCACAAGAAGTTTCCTCACGAGTGAGTATATCTTTTACATACGCAACAGACAGGTGTATGCCTACACCCCGTGCTTAAGTTGTGGCCATTTACACATTTTAAATGAGCCAAGGATATCCAGGACACTGTCATTAACCCCCAATGTTATATATTATCAAGTAATACTGATTAAAACGGGATTATACAATTTAATCATCTCCGATTAAAAGGTTTCTACACCCGACCAAGCGGTAATAATTTACCGTATCCCAAGCCCGTATAAGGGAAAATAAGTTAAAAGTATTTACCTGAGCTTAAAATGTAATTTATACTCAGCCGTATATTCTAATCAGCAAGTGCAAGTACTTCTACCGGGGCTCTCAATCTGGAACGAAGGTTTTATTAACCTATTAGATTCCTAATGGGTCTTATTTAAGTTGTAACTTAGACCGGTTAGTTTTAAGGAAATGTTTACGGTTCAAAACGCAAGATTAAGCGAAGACCGGATTTGAATGTGTTTTAGACCCAACAAGTAGGAAGACTTGTATAAATTGGGTAAACTAAATACATTCTGGATTTTGAGGTAAGAATGATAAGGTTTGACCCGTTTCGGTCAATTTATGCAAACTAGTTACATAAACCGTACCGAACGCGTATATGCATAACGGGTAACCAAATGATTCATGTACAAGTTCCACAAGTTAATATGCTTTAAATATGTTGTGATATCAGTAGGATATCTTCCATTATGCCCAAATCGAATTTAAAACCAATTTAAGCCCTGTAAGAGTATTTTGGTCATTTTAAAGTTTATAAAAGAGGTTAAATAGTAAACTGAGGTTCTGGTCTAAATTTTACAGTAAAAATATTAATTTTATCAAGTTATATCAGCAAGATATCATACATATGTGTGTTTAATCATTTATGGCCAAACTATGCACCGTAGGGGCATTTTGGTCATTTCACATATGGTTTAAGGTCAAATTTCGAAATCTGAGTTCAAGACTTATACTTACTGTTAAAGTATAAAATTTATTTTTAAAATCAGTAGGTAACAAGTCTTAGGTGCTAAATATGGTTTTGAACCATACTATACGCCTATTTCGCATAAAAGTCGGTATTTGACGATATTTGAGTTGTTTAAGAAAATCTAAGATTTTGATCAGTCTCAAGTGTTTAAAATATTTTATTTTACATATGATATCAGTAGAAAAAGGTTTAGTATGCAAATCATATGCTAAACTCATTCCATTAACAAAAAAGGCTTTATCGTCAATTACCGAATTTATGCTAGAACTCTATGTTATGGTCAATATAAAATTTGGAAAAAATTTCCAAAAATCCCTAAATATTATATTATAACAGTGGGTAGAAAGTTTGGTGCCAAAAATTGGGTTTAAATATGGTTTATGCCAAAAATGCTATTTAATTAACAAAAAGTTCTTATTTTACGATATCTTGCATAACTTCTATTTTAGATCATAAACTTATGTCAAATTTTTAGGACATACTTATATATCAGTAATAAAACTTTTTGTCCTCTCACATTTTCAAAAATCTCGTTTTAATATCAAAAGGGCATTGACGGGTGGTCCGTAGGACAACCCTTAAATGAGCTAAATATGTGCATATCCCATATTTTACACAGTTATGTATCGTGAATGTGATAACTACGAGTGTTTGTGGCTTTTACAGGTAAAACGCGTAATTCGGTGAAGTTAGAGTGCGTGTTGATAAAGCGGAACTACCGGGGATGATAAACAACGCGAAAGATATCATTCGGAATTGTGGAGGCAGAAGACACGTGTGAAGAGGCCATCAATTATCCATCATCAACATAATAATAATTATCATGTGATTATCAATAAGGAAAAAGGAGGGCACGTGAAGGAGGGATTGGATTTGGCACAGACCTCTTGCACAAAGACCAAAGTTGTTTGTTTTTCATAAAACATCAAAGTCAACATAATCGTCATCATCCATCATCGAAATATATATACACACACAGCCGAGAGGAGTGGGGGTATTGGTCAACAAACAACATCATTGGGCTTGACTTTTGGCAGCATACATATAGTGGGCCGTACTTGGGTGGCTTTGTTTTAAAAGAGAACACAATAATAATCATCATCATCAGCGCAGACTTTTATGTGTGAGGAGATTTTTGGGTTTTTATAAAAGACACATTTATCATCATCACATCTTGGGCAGGGCAGCTGACTTCTTTGGAGGGTGATTCAAAGTCAACAAAAATACATCATCATCACAACATTGGTGGCTGACATAGGGAACATGTGATGACAAAAGTAATTGGCATCAATAATATCAAACAACTTTGGACAGCAACAATTAAAAGGGCCATTGTTGGTTTAATAAAACATCGAATCATCATCACGGCACATGTGGGCTGGAGACATTGGGCCGCATATGTGGGCAACCTACTCACATGAAAGACAAATTGTTTTGGAGGGAGGCCCATGTAAATATCATCACACATCATAACATCACATCCATCATCGATTTTTGTTTGGACGGTAGACTTCTTTTGTTGGCACCGATTGGAGAGCTTTGGTAACTTATGCATTTAATGGCCTTTTGATGAAGTTTTAAGATGTCTAATCATGTGTTTTCGGTTACAAGGGGTTGGTGAACGACTTTTGGGAGACATGGAGCTTGAAGAAGACTAGCTTTTATTTTTTTTGTTTTATGTGGGTGATTTTGGAAAACATTAAAAAAAACTAGTAGGATGTTTGTTCAAGCCATGAGTGGCTAAGTACTTGATGATTATCTTGGGTTGAAGGTTTGTGTAAGACTTTGTGCTTTTATTTTATATTTCTAGAATAACAATTCCTTTCTATTTGAATTGTTTGTTATGGTGCATGATTGATTGTCAGTAAAGTATTAATTTTTATGCTAAACTAATTAGAAACCATACGTTCTTGGTGCCGTTGGCAATCGAGATATCATGGGTATAGTTAGGTTCGGGTAAGGGTTATTTGATCATCGGGTAACAACCTCACGTTCTAGGAATCTGAGTACTTAGTTCCCTTTCATCACTGCAATTGGTCATACATGAACTATCTCTATGTAGTTCTTTCTAGTTGAATGTTAGCACAAACGTCGAAGCAAACCGGAAACTTAAGATAGTCATTTGTCTCTAAATTTTTTACCAACTCAATTCTCATTTCGCAAATTAATTAGTAATCTTAGTTTTAAAAATCAACCAATCAAACCCACTCTTGAATTTTACTTTTCTTGCAATTAGTTTAATTTTAGGTAATTTAGATTAATCTAGTTAGTTAGACATACATTCAAATAACACACATTCCACAAACTCCCTGTGTTCGATACCCACTTACCGCTATCTATTTAGTTGTTATTGGGATTAAATTTGATTGTGACCACGACTTCACGTCAGGCATAATAGTCAACTTTTAAGCAAATAACGGAAACATGCATATGAACTCCAATTCTAAAGGGTCATGTAGTATAACCTCAGAGGGTTATACTAACATATAATATAGTCACAAAGGAACCCTAAGTCATAAATAAACTAAGCTAAATCGGGTCAGAACTGAAAGTTAAAGCAAAAGTCAACTTTTGCGACTTTCGGATGCGAACCGATCCTAAACTCAGAATTGTCGGGTTGAACATGCTTAGACATGTTCAATTAATATTTACCAAGTTATTAAAGTGATAAAACTGATTTTATAGCTTCTACATTATCAGTTATGAATTTTATTTAAAAACTGACACTTTTGACTTTTATTTTAATTACTTTGACCCGACAATTAACTAAGTAAACGTGATAATTAGGAGGTGCCCTTTTGAGGGTTTAACACCTACCTAATTACGATCACGTAGCCATGTTCATTGCAAACCATGGCTTGACCATACAAGGTCTAACTAAAAGTCAAAGCGTTTATCGCAAACGCTTGACTTTTCGGCTTTAAGAGACAAACAAAATAACCAAGCATGAAAGGAACCCTTACAAGTGGTCCTTAGGGCTGAAAGGAACTCAAAAGGAGGTTCCAAATGCTCAGGATCCTCAGATTGGAGTGAGAGAGAGCAAGAACTCAAGAAATGGTGTAAATTTTTGAAATGAATTCAACCTCTATTTATAGTGTTAGGAATGAAAGAGGATCATGACAAGTGTCGGAATAGGTTATGAGACGATTACAGGTGTAATACCAGTTTTAAAAACCATCTAAGAGTCCATAGATTCGAGTTTTGAGAGTGTAAAAATGGCTTGGAGAAGAGACCTTGATGAAACCTGCACCTGTGCAGGTATTCTGTCCATTTTAGGCCGTCGCGTCGCGCGATGGCAGACCATTTCTGGTGTGGCGCAGCGCCACCACTATGGTGACCAGCTCAGCAAGTTTCAAACTTGCCATTTTCACCCCTGGACCTTTTAAAACGTAATAATTTCCATTTTACGCACATTTAACCCATAAAATTTATATTTTTATGATCTTTAGGATATAACCAAACATCGTTAGGTCCGGTTGCGTTAAACGATAACTGAAAACACAAGTTTTGCCTCGTTGACGCCTTTGGTCCTTTTAACGCGAAAACTTGCGCGTATTATCTCTTTATTGCGTCAAAGCCCTATGTTATCCATATTGGGCATTCCCGAGAGTATCATCGAACATTACGATGTTTCAGGATCATTAAAAGGTCATTCAGAGGTATTATTAAACATGTTGACGCTTTTAACCCTTTACCGTGCAAACTTTCGATTTATTATGCAAACGGTTTCACTTATCCATCAAGTGACCTAATATGAGAATACGGATATCATGTGAGGTTATTTAGAGACTTATTTTAAGCATGTTAACATTCCAGTCCTTCCATAATCAAAGTTTTTGATTTTTCACAAAATTAGTCCCTCATAGTCAACGTTTGACTTTATTAGGGTTTAGTGCACGTGTCAACACATTGGACGTGATTTTACGAGGTGTTACAATTTCCTTCTTGTGAACAACTGGTTCCCCGTTCCTGTTAACATAACAATCTCTTTTCTTGTCATATCTGCCGTAATTCTCTGCCTCTTCATACTCTTTCTCCATCTCTTCAATCCGATAATCAGCAATACATCTTTCTATGTATGTCTTTTCTTTCAGAATCTCATCTCGAGTTTTCACCTTTATTTCAGCAACCAAAGCATGATGTTTATAAGCATCCTTCTTGGTTCTTACTCTGAATCGATCATCATTAATATAATCTTCTAGAAGAAATTCTCCCCAATCAAACCCTTCGTCATCTTGGATGACTGCACATGCTCTTGACTTCTCTTTTGTATTGTTTTCAATATGTTTCAAGTTTGACGGCTCTTCTTTACTGCGGTGGTATATTTATTTTCGATAATAATCATCATAGAACGGATTTTCATTTCCATCAACTGCATAATTGTTGCATTCTCTTTTGAAATGACCTTTTTGCTTGCATTTGAAGCATGTCACTTTGGATTTATCAAATCCCAGCTTCGTTGACGGACCACCAATTGACTTTTTGCCAGTAATCTCCATGTACCTTTGAGCTCTTCGAATACAGCTTGCCAAACATCAACGTATGTCAATGAGTTCCATCTCTTCCGGATCGATCTGGTCGTAGTCTTCCTTGGTTAATTCAGAATTTCCAATTTTACCAGCTACAAGACCTTTATATGATTCCAGGACAGATGCAAGGAAGTTCATTTGCTGCTTAGCAGAGTTGATGCTCATTGCAGGAGAATTTTTCAACTTCAGAGCGATGTTGCAAAGAATTTCTTCTGATTCTTCAGGATTTTCTTTTGCAGAAGATGAATGATATCCCGGATTATAACTTGATGAGCTTTTCTGAGGTTCCTTTGACCTCTCAACACTGTATGCCGTTTTTGGTGATTCACCAACAGTTACCGGAGGTATGTTACCTTTGTAGTAAAGACCGACATTTTGTTGATACAAAGAACTGTTCATCTTGCTTTGCTTTTGCAGCTCAAGCTCATGACTTTCAATTTTCTCTATCAAAACATCAAGAGTAATTGAATCATATAAAACATCATTTTTCAAGATAAACACGAACGTTTGCCACTGATTAGCTCGTGGTAACGCTTCTATGATTTTATCAGTAATTTCCTCTCGTGTTTTAACAATTCCAAACCTATCAAGTTCGACTTTAAGGTGACAAAATCTTTCAATCATTTATCTAATCGATTCACCTTTTAAACCATCAAACAAATCAAACTCCTTTTTAAGTAAAACAATTTTGTTCTTTTTAATTTGTTTACCCCCCTTAGCTTTAATTCGTAAAGCTTCCCAAACAGATTTAGAAGAACCATCATGTTCAAGTAAAGCAAAGATATCATCTCTAATTGACTTTGAATTAGATCAACCATTCTTTGTTCGTATGAAAAATCTTTTTATCATCTGTGGATAAACTCTTGAGTGGGATTTCTTCGCCTTTGTCATTGACAGGTCTATCATATCCAAACTCCATGCAAAACCAGCTTTCATGTGCGTAAGCTTTGTCCCATTTAATAAAACGTTCTTTCCACCACGTGTAATCTTCTATGTTGTCAAGTTTAGGTGGTTTTGAATAAGTCCCATAGAAGTTATCATGTTTAATGTTATCATTTATTGCTTTTGTTATTGTTTTTGGTGTAACAGTTGATGTTTCCGAAGATTCTGATGTGTAAGCCTTGTAAAACGTGTTGTAGAGTTCTTCAGCCATGATGCTCCTCGTTTATCAACTCGAATCACCTGGAAATACACAAATGCAAATGATTAGTTAAAAAAATTGAAAAGACACTTGGATTGGATGAGTATTCGATCGTATATGGTCAACGAAAGTCAAAGATTAATGAAAGCAAGGTATCGGATGGCAATCCGTTCGGATTGCCATTCGACGATTATCACTTATCAAATAAACCAAAATGCAACGGATCGGATGGTGATCCGATCGAGTGATGATCCGACACTTGAACAATATTGTACTGCGGATTGGATGGTGATTCGATCGAGTGGTGATCCGACACTTGAACAATATTGTGCTGAGGATCGGATGGTGATCCGATCGAGTGGTGATCCGACACTTGAACAATATTGTGCTGAGGATCGGATGGAGATCTGATCGAGTGACACCAACAAAGTATCGGATGGTGATCCGATGATTTGCTATCTGACACTTGAACCTGTGAGACAAACAAATAGAGTGATTAGGATCGGATGGCAATTTGTTCGGATTGCCGTTCGACACTTGGACCTTAAAACTGAATGAACAATGTACTGTGGATCAGATGTCAATCCGATCGAGTCAGGGTCAACAAAGTCAACTTTTAATGACTTGCAATGGATCGGATTGTAATTCGTTCGGATTACAATCCGACACTTGACACTACGTACTTAAGAAACCAATGTACTAAGGATCGGATGGTCATCCGATCAGATTGCCATCCGATCGGTGAACATCACTAAGAACAACAGCGAACATTTTCATCGAATCGGACAGAAAAATCTTGATTTCTCTCAAAATACTTGGAATTTTGATCTGAAATTTTGTAGGCTTATAGATCAATGACTTTCGCACATAATATCCAAAAATCAGTCGATTTTAACCGTAAAAGCCATGTTAATTTTGTGATTTTCAGTCTAAAAGAGAAGAAGATAGAAAAATGAAGAAATTTGACAAATTTGGATGAATCTTTGATCTGAATCTGATGAAATCTTGATCGATTTTGTGTTTGAAATCCGTGCAATCGAGCTCCTGCGCTGATACCACTTGTAGGACCGGTTTTCAACTCCGTAACGATTGCGTATCGACACGTGTGACGTGCGGAATCCATATACGTGCGTGGACCGAACACAAGAACCATACTATAAACATGATTCTATTGATAGATCTGAAATCGTACAAGAAACGTGAATCACCTTGCCACTTTCTCTCTCTAGACTCTCTCTCTATCCTTCAAAGCTCCAAGTCTCAAATGTGGCAAAAGTTCTAAACTTAACACCTAAGTGTGTATGGTCCCTATGCACAGGATCTGATGTTAAGGAACAAGATGAATCGACTTTTTCTAATGTGCGGAATCCATTATGACAAATCACAGATAATCAACACAGAATTCAACTCTTAAATGCTGTCTGATCTTTCTATTCAACGTATATGAAAGTACAAGAGTTCCTCTGAAAGTCAGACTGACATGAGTTCTCTAGAGAGTCAAAAGTGCAAAAGTTATAAATGACCTGATCGGACAGGTATTTATAGGCAAAATCAGGATAGAAGAAGTGCTGTCCGATCGGCTAGCATAAGATGCTGTCCGATCGGCTGGCATTGCTGCCCGATCGGACGCCTGTCCGATCGGCTGGGCTAACCGATCGAACGGCTCTCCGATCGGCTGGCATAGCCAACAAAATACAGCACTTAACAATAATGTCCCATATCCTGATCTGCTAATCTAACATACATACATATTACAAAAAGACACAAATATACAAAACATGACTACATGCTGACGAAAGCTACAGACGTTTGTACTAACAGACTCCCCCTCGGATGTAGCTGTAGTTCCTTCCAGCATAGTCTTCAATTCTTCCTGTTGCGTCTTCTTTCACGAGCTCTATGTCTTCTCATCTCTGCTTTTTCTTCTAACATTCTTTTTCTTTTATGTCTTCCTTCGGTCAACCACCAATTTCTGTAAACAGGATCACCATCACGCTTCCGATCCCATTTTGGAATTTTGTTTTCCTCAGACTCAATTGGCGTTTGATCTGTTGGTGGCACAATCCCCAACTTCCGTTTTCCCACTTGAGCAGCTCTTTCAGCAATCTTTTTAGATCTTTGTTCACGCTTATACTTTTTCAGAAACTCATCAATCTCCAGATCTCTCCATTTTGTCTTCCAGTATCTTCCAGAATTGATGTCTTGCCGCAAAACAAACATCCACAATTGTTTGATATTGCATTGCTTGCTCTCTGTAAGGCCTTTCATAGACTATCTTGTTGTAAAACAGGCAATCTATGTCTTTCTTTGAGCAATTCACAAGCCACATAGGATCTAACACACAGATCCTTCTTGCTTCTCCAATGGACTTGTTATGTAATGAAATTATTGCCTCGGCCGTAGATTGATTGTATAACCACCCTTCAAATTCTTCATGGAAATCTTGCTCCATTGCCCGTAAAGGCATATTCTTCAAACAACGAGGAGGCTTGATATCCAGAGTAATATCTTTTTCACCATTTTCTAAGATTCTGACAATTTGATCTGGAAAATGTGGTTTGCAATCAGGATACTTTTTCTTCGCCTGCAACTTCACATAGTTCCATAAATGTTGATCATGCTGCTTCACATCCAAACCATGGTAAAATTCTATAATGTTCTTTGTTTTCACCAACTCATCTATATCCCACCATGGAAGAGTCTTAATATCTGACAGAAATTCAAAGTACTGCACCCCTTGTTCCCGTCTGATTGCATAAACTTGTAAATCTTCCAAATAACCCCAAGAAAGAATGTCACCCCAAGAAAGATCTTTGTTGTGTGTGAAGAATTGAAGTGCCCTAAGTTTCTTTCTCTCCTTTGGCATAACTTTGAACCATTTCTTTCTTTCTTCAGCAAGGTTTTCTCTGGGTATGGTTTCTGGAATACCTTCGGTAGACACTTTTTCTACAATCTTTCTCCTGATCTCCTCTTCATTTCTATCTTTGAACATTTCAGCAAATGATGGAAACGTCGCATCAACTCCCGAATAGTGGAAATCAGTTTCCTCATCAGATGAATCTGAAGCATCTTCAATAGTTACGTCATTGTAATGATCGGCTTCAAAAGCATATCTTGGTTCAAATATATCTTCAGAAGACTGAGGAATCTCATCTTCAATATCGAATTTAAATTTCCCTTCTTCTAATCCCAACTCTTCCAACATCTCTTCTCTTGACCTCCTAACCTCAATCGCTTCCTCATGTTTATCATGTAAGTAAATGACAGTAGGATTCGTGAGGAATACCTGATCTACGTGCTGTTTTCCAGATGTAGAAGTTTCTTGCTGATCATCATCTTCTTGTTCATTAATCTGATCATTTAGAAACTCCTCAATTTTCTTTTCTTTAATAGGATTCTCAACCAGCAATCCCGAAGCACCTTGATTATCATCATCATCATCATTTTTCTTATCAATATCATCTTTCTTATCATCGTCGTTCTGTACAGACCCGTCTTCATCATCATTATCATCTTCATTCTCTTCTTCATCTCCAAACATTTCAGCATCAGAATCACTAACTTCTTCCCCACGTGCCTTCTTTGCTTCTTTTCGCCTTCTATTAATTTTCATTCTGCGAACAACTTCTTTTATGTTGTAAGGCACTGTAGAAGCATCACCAACAAGTACAAATTGCTGTGTCTTCCATTCTAGTAGCAACACTTCTTTGGTCTTTCTCTTCTTTTGTATAGCAATAACTCTACGAATAACTTCATCAGAATCAATGAATATAGAAGGCTCACCAACTAACATGTAGTCTTGACCATGTTCATCTTGTTCTTGTTCTTGAATACCTTCATCAACTTGTTCTTCAGCAACTTGTTCTTGAACAACTTCAGCATCAATCATTTCAACATCAATTTTACTTGAAGATCCACCAGCTTCTTGAATATCTTCAACAACATTTTTGTTCTTTTGAATGGCCTCTTCAGCTAGTCTTCTTTCTCTTTCTATTCTTCTTTCCTCTACTCTTTTCACTTCAATTTCTTGGAAAGCAGCATGAACATCCATCTTCAGATGACTTTCTACAACTGCATATAACATGCTGAGTTGATTATCTTTCATAACTTTATCAGCCTTCATTGCTTCCATTTCCAACTTCATAGCCTTCATTTCATTTGATGAAGCTTCACTCATTTCACTGAGAAGCTGATTAAGCGTTTGATTCACCTCTTTAAGATTCTTTATCTTCACATTCAATGAAGAAATTTCTGTTGTTAGAACTTCAATCAATTTAGAATTATCATCTCCATCATCCTTCACTTTCTTCATTGTAGCTTCATGATTTATCAGCACCATTCTAATTTGATCATGAGCTTTCATCAGCTGATTAACTTGCTTCAATAAAACATCACATTCTTCTTCAGCTTTGTCTTTTACCTTTTCAAGAGCAGCAACTTTCTTTAGTAATTCTTTTACCGCTTCATTATTGAACATGTCATAATCATCTTCTGGAATATCTTCATTGAAAACTCCAGTTGCAGGTGGAAGATGACTAAAGAAATCATCTGTATCTTTTGGACGTGAGGATTCTGGAATCTCAATATTTTCTGGGATTTGCGAAAATTTTGAAGAAAAGTCTCCACCCTCTGTCACTTCAACATAATCGTCTTGACCATCTTTCCTTTTAGCTTCTGGTTCTTGATCTTTTGATGATTCAGCATGCTTTTTGCGTTTGCCTCCTTGATCCTTTTGAGCTTTAGCATCTCCTTTCTTTGCCTGCACACTTCTAGGAATAAATCCAGTTTGAACAGCTTTGCGCTTCTTTAATTGTTTCTTTGGTTGATCTGGTTCAAAAGAAGAATCTTCCTCATCTGATGCTTTTTGTTTCTTTGAAGCCTTTTTCTTGAGTTGTGCTTTGCCTCTACCAAGTGTATTTGGATCAAGTTCTGATTCTGATTCAGTAGCTTCAGAATCTTCATCACTTGAGACATCTTGAACAACACCTTCAGGTTCTTTGCCTTATCACCTTTAGCAATATCCTCATTCTTCTTTAAAAAACTTTGAAGAGATTGAGATAACAACTCAGCTCCTTCTTGAATAACTGCTGATGGTTCCAAAACTGTTTCATCTATCAGCCTATGTAGCGGTTCTCCAGAAGACCCTGCAAAAACAAATTTTGACAGATTTATTAGAATTTTCTTTTAACAATTTATAATTCTAATTGCCTTAGGACTCCCCCTTTCACTATACCCTTTTCTACATTCTTCGGAATAGAAACTGCAGGAGACGTTTTTGGAGTTCTCTTTCTCTTTCCATCTTTTACTTTTTCAGCCCACCATCTAGTATTCTTTTCTTTAAGCTCACTCATCTTCTCATCTTCATTATCTGAATCACTGTTCTCATGTCTCCATTTATCATTCTCAGGAGCAACATAGTCTGGATTCTTGATTTTGCATATCATTTGCTTCGTCTTTGCATCATTTTCTTTGGTGATTCTTGCAATGGTCTCAGTCGTTATGTTTCTCATATCCATAATGTTACTTTTATCTTTTGGAAGATCTTTGAACTTATCATTTATCAACATCATTATGAATCTTGGATACATGATATACTTGTCACCTTTATTTTGGCAGTTCTCCTTCATATATTCAAATATCACTTGAGAAATGTTGTAACGTCTGTTCAATACCAAACTTGTGATAATATTCATGATGTAATCTGATACTTCATCATATGCTCCTTTCCTGTGTGACAATGAATGAACCATGCAATGCAACAAAAATCTGTAGGCCTTTGAGAAACTTGTCTTAGTCATTTTTCCATTAATATGACCAGTGAATCCCATTCTACACCACATTCCTTTAGCAAGACGCTCAGACATGATTGTTGGATCGTCGTCAGAATCTTTTAAGTCTAGAACTCTTCTAATGTCTCCAACACCAAACTTAAACTCTACATCTATATCTTTTCCCTTTTTGTCCTTCTTTCTTAATACTGAGTGTATCATCTTATCAGTTTCTTCATATCTAGCTGTGTTCCAAAAGGCTCTTACATGAGATTCATATATAGCACTTCTGTCAGATAAAGCCTTTGCAACTCTGCTTTCTATTAAGAATTTTGCCATTTTTTCAACCACCGTATTCTCTGTGTTAGCCTCATCAATTACACAGTATACATTATGACCCTTATCCGTATCCTTTCCTCTTCCTTGTAAAGATATGCATTATTAATTATTTACACAGGTTTTGAGATATAAGGATGAAAGATGAAAGTATTGATAAATTTTCTAACACTGAGAATCCCTTTGAACAATCTGTTCGATCGGTTAGCAACGCTGTCCGATCGGCTAGTGATGCTGTCCGATCGGCTAGCAATGCTGTTCGATCGGCTAGCATATCTGACACTTTGAACAGTCAACAAGGTATGATTGAATGCTGACCGATCGGCTGGCAAAGCTGTCCGATCGGTTGGTAATGCTGTTCGATCGGCTAGCAATGCTGTCCGATCGGCTGGCAATTGTTTTGAATATCAAGGAAGTGCAGAGACAATGTTATCCGATCGGTTGGCAATGCTGTCCGATCGGCTGGCAGAAAATGCTGTCCGATCGGCTGGCAATGCTGTCCGATCGGCTAGCATAAAACTGAACATGAATCAAATTAAACTTTGATGACACAATAAGGCACAAACTTCAAGGCATAAGCTATCCTAACAAGCAACACTACTTTTGCAACCACAATGATGGCTGTCCGATCGGCTAGCAAAGCTGTCCGATCGGTTGGCATAACAATCAAGAACATTCAAGAACATTCATACTCAGAAAATTTTTCAGGCAGATTATCAAAATTGAACATAGATCTATATGAAGAATCTTGTCGCGATCAAAACCCTATGTTCATAATTCTCTAATTCGTTCCAAACAAGGTTTAATTTCACAAAAACCTAACCGACTGCCGTAACGCTAATCATCAGATCTACTCAAAATAAACATGAATTTATACAAATTAAACCGGTAAATCTATAGATCTTAACATTGCGAACAAGACCATGTGCTTAGAAATCAACAAAAATGACTAGAACTTCCTAGATCTGGTTCTAACGAGGATGACAGTGACGACATGAAGAACAGATAGAACAAATGATAGATTTGGATGTGAAAGACTTACCTTTGGCATTGTGAATGATGTGCAAACCAACAAACCAATGTTCTAATCCAAAGAGAATTAATGAGAAATCAGATGAAGAAAATTTGAGAGAGAAAGGTCAGCTGATCGAACATGTAGCCGTTTTGACTGAATTTTGACCACCTATTTATAGGTGTCATTGAGTCGGTGTGCTGTCCGATCGGCTAGCAATGCTGTCCGATCGGTCAGCTGTCCGATCCAAGCATTCCTATATCTCTCAAAACTTTGACATTTTGACTTTTTGACTTTTTGCACAAATCAGTGTTTGAAAATCCACTTAAGTATCTAGATCCAAATTAATGACCCTAGGTACTTAATTTGTCAACCAAGTCCAACTTAATGACCTTGGTTGACCCGATACAAAGTGTACTGACATTTTCTTTATTTTTGTTCAACCATTTTTCTGAAAATTACAAGTTTCAAATTAATGAGCTTGTATTTGACTTTTCATTTTCACAGGATTCATATGATTAGCTCCAAACTCGACATCCAGCCCAGAAACTTCCTGCCTTCAATTCTAGTCTGAAGATCAGCTCTCCGCTTTGGTTTGTCGGAAAATAAAGTAGAAATATAAAATCTTTTTGGAATTTTAACAAAGCATCTAAACTAGAAATGAAATACAGAAATAAAATTGCAGAACATGTAAACTATTTACAAACATATTTTTGGTGAGCGTGTTAGGGAATCATATCAGCTTCTGACAAGTTACAAATACCATTAAGCTTGACTTCATACACAGCATTAAACAATTCACTTAGATTGTCGATATACTGATCCTCTTAAATTTTCACACACATTTCAATCTGTCCAGGATACGAATTTAGTGTTTTAGCAACTTGAACTTATTCATGTGTCCCACCTCTTGAATATACTCCCGTATCTAGATCCTGATATTCAGTCTTACAGGTAATTATAACACAAATGATATCTGTAAGGGTTTAATAATTTATGAAGAATCATGAGAGCTCAGGTCAGAACTACCGTTCAGCAGAGAGATCATGACTCATCTTGGGTGTGTCCCCTTTAGATGATCTTTTTTACAACAGCATTGCTAAGCAATTTTATTGTCTTATCATATATGCTGAGGGTGATGCTATGTTTCAAGCATTGCAGAAAGTATTATTCAAGGACTAGGTCAGAACTTCCATTCAACAGAAGTCCCGGAATAATACCCCAGACATCATTGAGTATAAAAACCTAGTATATCAGAAAAAGGAATCTTTCAAACGAAATTTCAGGGGTTACCTATATATCCAAGTAGTGTTCCCCACGAATTAAGTAAGTAAGAATTTTAGGTTTATATCCCGAACAAATCTACTAATTGTGTAAAAACCTATCGGCACATCATCAGTGATACTGTTTAACGCATTTAAAACTTTCCATTTCTTTGGCGTACTATAACCGTCTAGCTGATGTACTATCATTTTCCCTTTTTACACAAGCTCTTTTTGAATTTTATCATGTTTTTGGCTTTTTCAAATTTTCTAATGTTTTTGGATTTTAGAAATTTTTATTGTTTTTGTATTTTCTGAAATTAAAACTACTATCTCCCCCTAAATACCAAAACAAGTAAAAATTCGACAAACCATTGCAGATTTCTTTTCAACATCATCTACAGTGGTACCTTCATCGACGCCAACAATTTCCTCCGCATCCGATATTAGCTTCATACCATTAAGTTTCAAAAGATATTGAAAACGTGTTTTGTCAAATGCTTTGGTATGTAAGTCAGCTTTTTGTTCATCGGTGTGGATTTTCTCGATTCGTATCAACTTCTTCTCAAAACAGTCTCGGATGAAGTGATGACGAATTTCAATGTGTTTCGTTTTAGCGTGATGAACAGGATTTTTTGTTATGTTTATAGCTGCCTCATTATCAACAAAGATAGGGGAGTTTAGAAATTGCAAACCGTAGTCTCGCATCTGTTGCTGGATCCACAAGATCTGAGAGCAGCAGCTGCTAGCAGATACATATTCGGCTTCACATGTGGATAAAGCGACAGAGGTCTGCTTCTTGCATTGCCAGGTGACCAATCGTGGTCCGAAAAACTGGCACCCCGCTGTTGTTGATTTAGCGTTCACTTTGCAGCATCCGAAATCAGAATCAGAATATCCTTCGAGCATGAAGTCGCCGACTTTTGGATACAACAACCCCAGAGATGGAGTTCCTTTCAGGTAGCGTAGAATCCGTTTCACAATTACCATATGCGAAGCTCTAGGATTTGACTGAAATCGAGCTGCGAGGCAGGTTGGATACATAATATCCGGTCTTGATGCCGTCAAGTACATTAACGAACCAATCATGGAGCGATACAGTGTTTCATCTACCTTCTCTCCGGTGAGATCAGGGTTTATCCCATGGTTCGTCGCTAATGGGGTGGACATAGGTGACATTCCTGACATCCCGAATTTCTCCAAAACATCATGAACGTATTTCGTTTGATGTATGAAAGTTCCTCGGGAAGTTGATCAACTTGAAGTCCCAAGAAGAACTTCATTTCACCCATTGATGACATTTCAAACTTCTGCTTCATAACTTTTTCAAAATCTTTGCAGAGTTGTTCATTTGTAGACCCGAAAATTATGTCATCCACGTAAATTTGGACTATCAGAAGATGCCCGTCGACTTCTTTTGTGAACAGAGTGGCGTCTATCTTTCCTCAGATGAAGTTGTTGGCTAACAGATGTTGAGACAAGGTCTCATACCAGGCTCTCGGGGCCTGATGTAAGCCGTATAACGCCTTATCCAGGAGATAAACTTTATCTTTGTGAATTGGGTCGGTGAAGCCCGGTGGCTGTCCGACATATACCTCCTCTTTCACCTTTCCATAGAGAAATGCCGACTTCACATCTAGCTGAAAAACTTTAAATCCTTTCCACGATGCAAATGCTAGGAAGATTCTGATCGCTTCAAGTCTTGCAACAGGGGCATATACTTCGGTGAAATCTATCCCCTCCTACTGACTGAAACCTTGAACAACGAGTCGAGCTTTGTTGCGAATAATAACTCCTCGATCATCTCTCTTACATTTAAATACCCATTTGGTATTTATCTTCCGATGTCCATCAGGCAAATCCACTAACTTCCACACTCCCAGCTTTTCGAATTGGCTCAGTTCCTCCTGCATTGCATTGACCCAAGAATCTTCAGTAAGCGCCTCTTTATAAGTTCTTGGTTCAACCTGCGAGATAAAACAACTCAATGAGAATTCAGTTTGCAAAGGAGCAACTTTTGTGTAAAAACATGTAAGCCCTTGATCAAGCTGTCTTCGAGTGCGGACGCCTGACTGCAACTCTCCGATTATCAACTCCTCTGGATGATATGAAAGTGTTCTTGGCATCACCTCGCCTGAAACATCTACCTCGCCTTCCAAATTTGTGACATTTTGATTTGCATCATGTTCATTGACTGAAATTGTTTGATCTGAAAACTGAATTTGCTCCCCCTCAGAATCTGAATCATCATGATCATAGATTGGTCTATTTTCAGATTCTTGATTATCACTCTCAACTGTCTGATTATCTTGAGCAGCTTCATTTAGAATATCGTCATATTCTCCAGCATTGCTTGGTCCTGCCTCATCATCATTTGAATCTTGTTGTTTTCGATAAGTTTCTGCTGGAAATCTTTCATCTAAATCTTCATACTCTCTCAGAATATCCAACTCGTCAAAGAACTCTGGTTCTTCCTCCATGTTGAAGGAATCCCACAAAGTATCATAATTAAAACGCCATGAGTCGCCGGGATTCTGCTGTGGCATTGTATGGCCCTGACATTCAACATTGTATGCTTCAATGATCCGCTTTAAACTTGGAACAAAGACTCGTTTTTGTGGACTAGAATAACCCACAAATATTCCTTCTATGATCTTTGGACCAAACTTCCCAAAAGGCTCTAAAACTGTGCAGGGAGACCCAAACGGTTCCAGATACTTCAGGTTAGGTTTGCGAAGATTTATCAGCTCAAAACACTTCTTGTTGAATTTCTTTACTGTGAGAACCCGGTTGAGAGTATAACAAGCAGCTGACACAGCTTCTGCCCAAAAGTTGATTGGTAACTTTGAATTAGCAAGCATTGTCCTGGCCATTTCAATTAGTGTCCTGTTCTTTCGTTCTGCTACTCCATTTGTTGTGGAGTATAAGGAGCACTAAATTCATGTAATATTCCTTTCTCATCACAAAATTCTTCCATTCGGTTGTTCTTGAATTCTGTACCGTTGTCACTTCTGATTCTTCTGATACGAGCTTGGTACAAATTTTCAATCTTTCTGAACAACGCCATCAAACTGTCAAACGTTTCATCTTTTGACTTCAAGAATGATACCCAAGAAAATCTGGAATAATCATCAGTAACCACAAGACAGTAGAGTTCTCCTGTAATACTTTTGACATTCACATGACCAAACAAATCCATGTGAAGTCTCTCCAGAGGTCTTGAGACTGAATTGACTTGCTTTTTAGGGTGTGACTTTTTCTTTTGCTTGCCTTTGATGCAACTAATGCACTCCCCTTCCAGATGAAAACCTTTAATGTGAACACCCAGAACCAAATCATTATGCACCAGATGATTCATTTTTCGTAGGTGAATGTGGCCCATCTAACGATGCCACAACTTCGATTCTTTCTCCGTTGCTCTAGACATAAAACAGTGTGCTTGACCCGTTGTTGTAGTTTCTACACTCATGTCCAATACATACAGATCATCTACTCTAGGCGCTCTCATGATAATCCATTCTTCAGGAATAACAAAACCTGGTTTCAAGATCAAACACTCTTTGTCTGTGAAGTGAGTAGTATACATCCTGTCACAAATCTGCGAGTTACTTAGCAGATTATTTTCCAGCTCAGCAATGTAGTTAACTCTTTCAAACGTGACAATCCCATTGGATAACGTTCCTTCACCAACAATTCTACCACCTTGGTTACCTGCGAACCCTACATAACCTCCATTGAAATTTCTAACATCATACAACAGCGCTGTCTTTCCTGTCATGTGCCGAGAAGCTCCACTATCCATAATCCAACGTGAAACGGATCTCGGAAGCTCCTGCACATATCAAAAACATTTAATGAGATTTTTATGCTACCCAAGCCTCTTTTGACTCGGGTAACTTGACATTAATGTGAGTTTTTGTTGTGTAAAGTGGCGGAAAGTTTTTATCATTTATTTTTAAGCTTTCAGCAGACCCAACCTCAACCTCTTTGAATAAGAAAAATTCGTCTTTTTGAGGTTGACCAGATGGTTGGTCTTTCTTTACCACATACTTCTTTTCAGAAATCGATTTTTGTTTCTCATATAAATCCAAAGGTACAAACATCTTCTTGGTTGAAGATGATGATTTTTCAGTCTCAGACACCTTTGGAGAATTTGCTTTCTTTTCAACAACTTTTGGCTTCCATGTTTGTTGAGGTGACGCAACCCGTTTGTAAAATTTGTCATTTTTAGATACCAAATTCTTAACAGGTTCAGTTTTGATCTTGGTGTTTTCATTTTTCAAAACCTTTTTCTCAACAATCAATGGAGCTTTTCCTTTCACAACATCTTTCTTGATAGAATTCATCACAACATCAGTCTTAGGCTTCAAGTTGGTACACTTTCGTGCAATATGTCCAACTTGATTGCATTTGATGCATGTTCGGGTGTCAACTACCCGACTTGTGCCTTCAGACTGAGGCTGTGATGCCTTCTTTTCAAAGAACTCTTTGTTTGTTTTTGAAAAAAATCTTAGATTCCTCATCAGAAAGTGAACTTGAACTGTTCACAAACACCTTTTTCACAGCAAACCTCTTGCTCTGAACATTCTTTTTCTGATAATTCTTACCACCCTGATATCCTCCCGACCATTTATTTCGATTGTTGTTGAAAAAACGTGGTGGAATAACAGGTTTCTTATAGTAAGCTTTATCTTTCTCAAAATTCATTTGCCTCTTTGTCTGATTCAAACCTTCTACTTCAGACAAATCAATTTCAACCAATTTGAAAACATTTTTCAATTTGTTCACATTAACATTCTCCAAAGGAAACTCAAAATCTGAATACAACTTATCAGAACCAGCCATCTTGTACATCACAAGACCCGGTTCATCATCTAAATTGTTTTTAGATTTTGGTTTCGGAATGTAATTGTTCAGAAAACATTCTTCATCCTCAGCTGAATCACTATCCAAAACACTTTCAGCCATGCCTTTAACAATCTCAGTTTGAACACTATCATCAGATGATGATGAATAAAATGTCACATCAATTGATTCTGGAAGTTTTATCTCATTTGTTTCAACTTCATCATTAACCAACCCTGATTGCTTCTTCGAAAAATTGTTTAGAACTGGTGGCGGTACTTGATGAAACCCGACCCCAGTTCCATCACAGTATACATCTTCGCCAGCTTTGTTTTTCCCAATGGGTTTGGGAACAATGTGTTGCAAAACAAAGCTTGCAGAGTTGTAACTGTTTAGTTTCAAATTAATACGCTCATTCTCAATCTTAGCTTCTTCAAACTGAAGCTTCAATTTCGTAATCTCATCCAGTTGTTTGTTTATAAACCCTTCTTTAACCCTCAAAACACCTTGCAAATGACAATTTTCTTTGTATGTTTTACCGTTTCTATCATCAGAATCTTTCACCGTGCGTTTCAGTTTTTCAAAATTTTCAGAAATTTGACGATTTTCAAGAATTAGTTTTTCATTTTCTTTCCTAACTCTTTCTATGTCAATTTTATCAGTTTCAATTTTGTCAGTTAATTCCTTTAATCTGTCATTCGAAGCATTCAGCATTTTGTCACGGTTCAAGATCTGATCCTCAACCTCTCTGACTTTGTTTGTCAGATCTCAACTTTCTTACCACTGAGATAAGTGATTGTACTACAAACCTTGCACTCTTTCATGCAATTTTTGCAGTCAATATCACCATTTACTTTCTTACCTGATGCACCTGTTGACTAGTTTTAACTGACCTGGCTTTTAGACTCAGATACGGATTTAGACTCTACCTCAAGTGCCTTAGCAGCCAGCACCTTGTCAGCCATATTTCTCAAGTTTTCGGCAGTCAACTCTTGTGATGTATCAATGATCCCATCATCAATCTTCTTTGACTTTTCTTCTCTCTCGTTTTCTTTCTCTTCTTTGCTTCCCCACCATTTTCTTTGCCAACCCTCTTCTTCTTCAGCAATTTGTTGAATTATGGTTTCAAGATCGAGGGTTTTGTAGTCAATAGCAATGTTTCCCTTGGGGTCAAGATAACATTCTCTGTCTGGATCCCATCTCTTTGCCCTTTTTGCTTCAGTGTATATATCAGAAATTCTGATCATTCTGTTTTGAGCAATCATTTTTCTGTTCACATACTTTTCTTCTTCATTTCTGTTGTCTTTATAAGGAACATGTTCAACAATCTTTGCCATAAAAGCATATCCAACCGCATCCTCTTCTGGTAATAACTCGCTCCAGTGAACACCTTCATCGTCATGAATTACAGCGAGAGCTCTGGATTTTTCTTTATTATCTTCAAGTTGTTTCATTCTGGGCGGTTCTGATTTATTCTGATGATAAATTGCTCTCTTGTAGTAATCTTCTTTGAATGGATTTTCAGAATCATCAGCATAAGCATTCCGTCACTCTCTTTTAAAATGATCTTTCTGTTTACACTTGAAACAGGTCACTTTTGTCTTGTCAAAGCCTAATTTGGTAGATGGTCCACCAATAGACTTTCTTCCAGTTATCTCCATGAAACGTTGTGCCCTTCTCACTGCACTTGCCATACACCACCTTATGTCGATCAGTTCCATCTCCTCAGGATCTATCTGATCGTAATCTTCTTTTGTCAGGTTGGTGTTGCCAATCTTCCCAGCCACTAGACTTTCATACGATTCTAGCACAGAAGCTAGGAAAACCATCTGTTGCTTTGCAGACTCCTCGCTGAAGTTTTGAGCATTCTTTAGATCAACAGCGATGTTGCATTGAAATAAGTTCTTTGCAGCTGATTGGTTTGAAGTTGATGAAGACCCACTGTGAAATCCACTGTTTGCATCCTCTTTGCTGCTTTCTTTGCTTGTTGTGTTGGAATTTTCAGCAGAAAAGGCTGTCTTGGGAGATGTATTCTTTGGAATCATGCTTTTTGGATAATACATATCCAAATTCTGCTGATAGGATAAGTGACTGACTTTGTGTGTTTTCTTTATCTCCAGCTCGTGACTCTCTAGTCTCTCAATAAGCAGATCCACTGTCATTTGTTCAGTATTGATAGTATTTTTCAGCATTAACGCATAGTATTGCCAATCCATCTCATCTGGTAATGAGTCAAACAATTTGTCGACTAGCTCTTCTTGAGAATAGGTAATTCCATGTCTCGCCAGCTCTAGCTTCAAGTGCCCAAACCTCTCAATCATCTTACACACTGATTCATTTTTTAAACAGCCAAATAAATCAAATTCTTTTCTAAGTAGTTTCTTTTTGTTTTTCACTACTTCTGCACTACCCAAACATTTAACTTTCAACTTTTCCCACAGATCTTTAGCATTGGTATACTCGATTAAAGATATTATATCTTCTCGAACAGACTGGAACAGCAACGCGATGCACTTTTGCTCGGCAACAAAAACATCTATTTCTTCAGAGGTTGCCAAATTTTCACCATTTTTCCCTCCATCCTTGTATCCATTCTTTAGACTTTTCCAGCTGGTATACGCAAAAGCCTTTAGCCATTCTTCAAATTTCTTGGCCCATCGACTGTACTCTTCGATCGCCATCAATCTTGGGGGTTTGTTATAGGTTCCATATGCACTTTCCACCCCGAAAACATCCGTCAAGGTTTTCTTTGCATTTGAAGTGTTCTCATTTGTGTTGCTAGAAGTACCATCATCTCCAGAGTTTCCAGCAAAAGCATACATCTCACTGAAAGGATTCATGAATTCATCCATTTTTAAGTACCTGAAACAGTTATCAAACACTTAGACAAATTTTTGTGATTTTTCAAAAATTTTACACAAGTGCGCTTGGATCGAATGACTGTTCGATCGAATAGTACACAACTTATCACTTAATTGGATAGCTGTTCGATCGGTCGTCTGTACAGTTGAATATAAACTCAATCAATTACTGTCCGATCGGTCGTCTGTCCGATCAGCTAGCAATATGACGTAAGCAAAAGGTAACTCACAACAATGCTATCTGATCGGTCAACTGTCCGATCGGCTAACACTGATGATGTCAGCAAGTAACAACCAGATACTAACTAATCTAAACCGTTCGGACAACTGTCCGAGCGAGTAGATGACGTCAGCATATATGAACAGTTAAACATGATTTTTGATGAATTTGATCTCGTTTTAGGTTGAATTTGATTATGAAACTCAGCAGGATTATACTTTGAATGATTGCGAATCAAATGATATCAATTTTATCAATTTTTAACCGTAGATTCAAGTTCAATTTTAAGTTTTTCTAATTTTTATGGTGACAAACTGAGAAATGATGAAAAAAATAAGCAGAAGAAGATGAAATATGTCAAATCTCCGGTGAAATTTGACTCTGATCGGCAAGAAATATCAAATTTCTGGTGAAATTTGACTTTGATCGGCAAATAAAGCTCGAATTCCGGTGAATTCGGTGTCGTTGATCTCGATTCAGCTCCCTGGATGCTCTGATACCACTTGTATGGTCCCTATGCACAGGATCTGATCTTAAGGAACTAGATGAATCGACTTTGTCTAATGTGCGGAATCCATTATGACAAATCACAGATAATCAACACAGAATTCAACTCTTAAATGCTGTCTGATCTTTCTATTCAACGTATATGAAAGTACAAGAGTTCCTCTGAAAGTCAGACTGACATGAGTTCTCCAGAGAGTCAAAAGTGCAAAAGTTATAAATGACCTGATCGGACAGGTATTTATAGGCAAAGTCAGGATAGAAGAAGTGTTGTCCGATCGGCTAGCATAAGATGCTGTCCGATCGGCTGGCATTGCTGTCCGATCGGACACCTGTCCGATCGGCTGGGCTAACCGATCGAACGGTTGTCCGATAGGCTGGCATAGCCAACAAAATACAGCACTTAACAATAACGTCCCATATCCTGATCTGCTAATCTAACATACATACATATTACAAAAAGACACAAATATACAAAACATGACTACATGCTGACGGAAGCTACAGACGTTTGTACTAACAAAGTGTTATATTTATAGGCCAAGGCAATAAGGAGTGTTTCCTTATTTACAATTATGCCATCTTGCCTTTACTAACTAGATATTACAATAGAAGCTCTAGTTTTCTTTAGTTTCTGCTACGAACTGGATTGACGGAGGCGATAGACATAAATGCACTAACAAACCAATTTAAATTAATCTGTTCGGTGCTTCTACTCCTTTCTTATCAATAATATTCTACCGAACCGGTTATATCGGGGCCAAAACTCCGTCAAACCTGCCGAATCCTGGAGTCTCAGTATTATTACCTTATTAAACTAAAAATCATAACTATATATGTATATATATATATACTACTAATTTATTTTTGGAATGATATAGGCGAAAACATGAGATATAATATAATTTCAAAAATAAAAATAATATTGTCATTGAGGATTTATATTATGTAAATCATATGTTTATTAAAAATATAGATGATTCTTCTGTATTAATTTAAATTATAGATAAACATTCCATGATTTAAAAATTGGAATACCAAAATATTAGTTAATCTTGCTATTGTTATAACACACAAAACAATGTCACATCAATTTTTTATTGTATTTTTATTTCATAATACAAATGGGGTTGAAAATTTACAATCTGTTTAGTTAATGGAATTCCTAAATATACAATGACATAATAAATAATTAGATTACATATTTCGGATAAAAAATGTGGGAAAAACATGTGAATCTATTATATTTAACCGAATTTTGGAATCTTCATAGTAAATATAGAAGATATTGAGCAAAATTGAATTGTTGATTGATCTGATTATGTAAACTGGATTACAAAAATTAAATTTATTCAATCATAAGTTTTATCATTCTCGTTCTGGTAAAGTTTTTATGTATTGTTGTTATTCGAATTTTAAAATTCGAATTCTAAAATTCCTGAATTTGTATGTATTGATAAGATATAATATAATATAATATAATAATCATGCATAAACAAGTTAAAATACATAAACATTAACATATAACCCTAATTCGATTAACAACTTTTAAAAATCCGTATCTATAAATTAGAGATTACATTGAATTTATTTGCATAAAACATTATCGTCTTCTCTTTTCCTTCACTGCAAGAAGGTATGTTCCAAATACATCTATTATACATACATTGTTTCCGATGTATTAATATTAATGTACTGTATATTTTATTTTTCTTAGTTAGTTGATATCATGGTTTATGTAAAGAATGGCGTGACGGGCTATCATCTTTTGAGTTTTATATCCTGCATGATCATTATGTTGAAAATTATATGGTAATATGTTATTGTTGTATGATCATTACTTTAAAATTAAATTATTATTTGACCAAAGTTGTTCTTATTAGTTTCTTACTTTTGCCATTTATTGATTAAGGATCTCCTTGAAGACGAAGGCATCTGTGTTACTTCAACGGTCTTGGAACAATTTTTTCCAAGTAACACCAATGTACCACCAAGTAACATATATTCTAATGAAGATAACACAAGAAAGCGTAAACTGATTGATGTTTATGAATCTGACGTGGAATCAAGTATAGCCGATAATACAACTAAGAAAAAGTTGAAGACTGTAGACGATGTGCAGAAAAATAAATATATCAAAATGTTAACAATAAAAAAATTAATTAAAATATTTTATAAGTGTGTGAATACTTCTTTGTAAACAACATTTGTTATCTTGTTTGAAGGTTGCCATTTTTATCTAGAATTGACATTTTCACTCATTCTCTTAATTTGACGTTGATAATGCGACATATAACAATATGTTACATATAACAATATGGTAAAACAAAGACAATTAATAATTTTGAACATAAAAAAACTCAATCAGATATATGGAATTATTTAAAAAACGTGAAATCGTGTTCTTAATCCAACAACAAAAAAATAACAATATTATTGAAATGAAATCAAGCGCCAATTATTCAAAAAAGGAAAAACACTAAATTCAAAGGTATGACACCAATAACTCTCAAAAACCCGAAATATAAAATTTCACTCGTCATTCTGCATGTGTTCCGAGGTCTTCAAGTTCTTATTAGTTGTATTATATTGATACTGGAAATTGCTTTTGCATACAATTCTCTCAAGCTCATGCCTTCTTCTGCTTTAAGCTCCTAAAAATATAGACGAAAAACTAAAATAATTAGTAACGTACATAATCAAAAATAATAATTCTGTTGATGTAATGATTGAAAAAGAATCTGACTTTACCCAATAATCTTCCCAATAGCAAGCATGTTGAAACCGAAATGCGAAAGATTCAATTCCATCATTCCATTGTTTACAAACAGTTTTAAAGCGATCGAGATGTTTCAAAGGTACCTTGATTAGAATTTCAAAGAGTATCATTTCAAAAGATAAATCTTGAATGCAACGAACTACACACCAATAACATGTATTATACAACTATCAAAGCAATCTAAACATTATGGATACATGGAAAAATTATTGTGCAAACAAAATAAGAAAAAATTATAGTGTAAGCAAAAAAAGTTTTTTTGAACAATACCTTCCTCCATATCGGATACACACTAACAAAGAGTATCGTATTTGAATGAAGGCAATACTGTGGATATTTATAGATCATGAAATTTTTAATTTTGGTTAATGTATAAAGATAGTCTAATTTTTGGTAATGATATATTTTATTTAAAATAATTATAGAATGAATTGTTAGGGAATCATGATTAAACATAAATCAAAAGAAACCTGTGTGTTCAAATAGATTAAAATGCTTATATTTCAAAACCCTAACAATACTTACACAATTAACAACAAACAACTACGGTTAACAATAATGAAAATCAAGTTAGATCACTATACCACAATCCTAACATGAAATTGTTAAAACAAAAGTGAAATGAAGAAACATAATAGTAAGATAAACTAAGCTTGAAGATGGAGAATTGAAAAGCAGATGGACTAAAGCCAAATGAATCAAAAAAGTGTTGGATTGCTAAGAGAGTTGTGTCGTTTCTTTTTTCTGGTAGGGTTTCTCTTTGGAACGTGAGAAGAATGAACCAGAATGGTTAGAGGCGGTGTATAAGATGGCGCCTAAACCAAAGAAAATAGCCCTAAGAAATAGACACGTTGCCACAATTTGTTTTGATTTATTATAATTTATTATTACAGATTATAGATTATAGATATAGATATAGATTATAGAATAGTTTAAGTTTCCGTGTGTTACACGGGCGACCTCACAATAAAATGTATTATTTAACATTGTTGACATAATTTTTCTAATGAAAGAAATGATCAATTACTAACGTAAATATTAAATTACATTGAATTGAAAGAAATGACTCCATCTCTAGTTTTTACTCTTGATAAGGCGACGTACAACAATCATGAGTGAAAACGGGTTGTTTCAAGTACAAACTAACCCTAGAGAGTGATTATCCTTGACTTTTGTTGATTTTCATCGCGAAACATATAGCTAATGGAAATTGCCTCATTGGAATTGGAAATGCGAAATGAATCTTTTTATCCGAAGGTATCAAATTAATTCTAGTTTTAAGTAATTACATGCTAACCAACATACAGACTTCATAGACGATTTCGAAACAAATTGTTTGTGCATAAATTTTGCGTAAATAATGAAAATCAAGTTAGATCACTGTACCACTAAACATTGCCAAAATTTGTTTTGATTTATTATAATTTATTATTACAGATTATAAATTATAGATTATAGATTATAGATATAGATTATAGAATAGTTTAAGTTCCCGTGTGTTACACGGGTGACCTCACAATAAAATGTATTATTTAACATTGTTGACATAATTTTTCTAATGAAAGAAATGATCAATTACTAACGTAAATATTAAATTACATTGAATTGAAAGAAATGACTCCATCTCTAGTTTTTACTCTTGATAAGGCGACGTACAACAATCATGAGTGAAAACGGGTTGTTTCAAGTACAAACCAACCCTAGATAGTGATTATCCTTGGCTTTTGTTGATTTTCATCGCGAAACATATAGCTAATGGAAATTGCCTCATTGGAATTGGAAATGCGAAATGAATCTTTTTATCCGAAGGTATCAAATTAATTCTAGTTATAAGTAATTACATGCTAACCAACATACGGACTTCATAGACGATTTCGAAACAAATTGTTTGTGCATTAATTTTGCGTAAATAATGAAAATCAAGTTAGATCACTGTACCACTATCCTAACATGAAATCGTTAAAACAAAAGTGAAATGAAGAAACATAATAGTAAGATAAACAAACCTTGAAGATGAAGAATTGAAAAGCAGATGGACTAAAAGCTAAATGAATCGAAGGAGTGTTGGATTGCTAAGAGAGTTGTATTGTTTCTTTTTTTCTGGTAGGGTTTCTCTTTGGAACGTGAGAAGAATGAACGGGAATGGTCAGAGGCGGTGTATAAGATGGCACCTAAACCAAAGAAAATAGCCCTAAGAAAAAGACACGTGGCCACAATTTGTTTTGATTTATTATAATTTATTATTATATATCATAGAATAGTTTAAGTTCTCGTGTGTTACACGGGTGACCTCACAATAAAATGTATTATTTAACATTGTTGACATAATTTTTTAATGAAGGAAATGTTTAACTACTAACGTAAATATTAATTACACTGAATTGAAAGAAATGACTCCATCTCTAGTTTTTACTCTTGATGAGGTGACGTACAAAGACCATGAGTGAAAATGGGTTGTTTCAAGTACAAACCAAACCTAGATAGTGACTATCCTTGGCTCTTGTTGATTGTCATCGCGAAACATATAGCTAATGGAAATTGCCTCATTGGAAATACGAAAAGAATCTTTTTATACGAAGGTATCAAATTAATTCTAGGTATAAGTAATTACATGCTAACCAACATACTAACTTCATAGACGATTTCGAAACAAATTGTTTGTGCAATTAATTTTGCGTAAATGATGTTTCCTTTATATCTTGTGAAGCCATGTGGATAATAACCAATTTCTTTGTTAAACATAGACTAGAAAAGGTTTTCAAATAAGCAAAATACCAAACTCTTAAGGAGCACCATATTTATTAAAAAAACAGTACACTTGGTTAGTACAAATGAACAATCAATCATAGAAATGTCAACATAAATTTTAGTCAAACCTAATTGCTTAATGGTATGTTAATTATAAAGTTGTAGTATACATTCTATCGGAAAGATGTAGTATACAGTCTATCGGAAATGCATGTATGAACATACATCATTTTATTTTTAGGAAGCAATATATAGCATTCAGTCCGCAAGCGGTTTCGAATGAATTGTCAGGTCCAACATCTCCGAATTGTGCTGAAGCAATAGATACCGATTGATCAATAAAAGGCTATAATAAGGCTAAAGGGTGTGGTCATGACCTTCATGACTACCATGACCCTCCACATAGGCTTCATGTCACCCACTTCTAATCCACCATCCAAAACCACTACTTTAAGGGTGTGGTCATGACCTAAACCACTATTCCCTTTATTTTATTAATATACTTTTGTCTCAATATAATCAAATGAGAGGGTCGTGATAAACGTGATTCAATCCAACGAACCACCATTAATCAAGGATGAGATGGTGTACCATTTGAAAAATACTTCTATATGGGATATAATGTCCCAACCCACACCCCATAAACTAATTTGTTTAAGATTATCCCCCGGTTTATTAAAAATGAATATACAAATAGCATTATGGGAAACACTGCACAATTACCAACCTTTCCACCACATCCTAAATAATTTACAACATTTTAAATATATGGACTTAACATTCACACACCCTCCCCTCTATTAGGGGTGTTCAAGATCGGATTATCCGGTTTTCGGATATCCGAAATGTGACAATCGGCAAAATTCAATGATAATTCCGTATAACTTAATTACTATTTGTACAATTTAATTTTGTTCTTTTGACTTGATTTATGAATGATTGAGTCGTACAAAGTCAGTGATAGGACATGTTAAAATATTACAATTTATATTCGCATTTCGCCGTGTCGCGAAAACAAACAACTATGTCCTAATACATTGGCAAACAATGCTGAAAAACACTATTCACCGGAACACACTATTCATGCCAGGAGAGTTCAGAAACTTCGTGAAACGACTAACGAATGATATGAAAGCATATCATCACAAACGTATACACAAAAACCCTAATTAGGGGCATCACTTGCAATAACACCTAAACTTTCCGGAATAATGCCAAAAGATTGAAATTGTCCGATCCAAATTTTAATATAACAACTTCAGCTTTGTCCGCAACATAAATTCAACATTTATAGTAACGATATGGTCCACAAATATTATTAGAGGTCATAAACAACTTCCATGATATTGAAGATATCATAAATATACAAACCTATATGTTACCGTTGACACTTTGCATTTTATTCGGTAACGAGCCAATGACTAAACTAGTGACATTTTTATTATCTAAACATCAAAATAACTAGTCTAATGAACTAGTTAAGCCTAGTTAATACCCTAAAACATACTTAACCCTTAATTACTCAAGAACTCCACTAATCACCAAAATATCTTCTTACAAAATTCACTCATGTTATAATACATTTTTTTAAAAAGTAAAGTTACACTTTACCCCCTTAAGTGGGCCCCACACACCCCGTGTGTGGACTTCTAGCATTTTATGTAATTTAGTTTATAAAATGGATGATGTCCATGTATGGACTTCTAGCATTTTATGCAATGTAGTTTATAAAATGGATGATGCCCATTTTTACAATTATATAACATTTCACCATTCACTACACTTCAATCTTACACTTAACTTCAACAAAGAAAACCCTCACATATCTCTCTATACACAAACCCACAGTTCTTCAACCATCTAACCTAAAATCAAGTATACATGGAGCCTTTTATGATGATCTAAGAAGATAGCAAGGAGAAGGGACTTCAAGGGAGCTTTATTGTCACGCCCCACTTAGTTTGCGCTCAAAATTTCAGCATTCCGGAAGTTTTTGGAACACTAAGGAAGTGTCTAAGGCTGCCCGGAAGTCTCCGAAACAGCCTTGACAATACTGGAACGTTTTGGCACCCTTAGAAGGTTCTAGACCAGCCTTAAAGGAGCTCGGAATGGTCTAGAATGGGCTACATAATACTACCATAAAAATCAGCCAAGGAACATTCTAGAATCCCAACAAATATCATGATATTTATGTAGGAAATATCTAGGTATTAAGGCTAGATCTTTGTAAAGGAATGATCTGGATTTGGAACTATCTAGATCATGTCCAAGTAGTATAAATAGGAGTGTTAGGCATCATTTGCACTCACCCAACATGACCCCTCATAACTCATTCATAACCCAACTTCTTGTAAACACTTTGTACTTGTAACTTTGTTCAAGTAATACATAACCATCTTTGATGTAGTATCGCACTACAAAATCGTACTTGTGATCCTCACAAACAAAGACTTCCGCTGCTATACATAACCAAACCTATCCAAAAGGCTGAACTTAGAAGTATTATAAGTGCCGCATGAGAGTTCAAGAATAATTCCGTGACATTTATAAACACTTCTTGGAGCTTCATATCATCTTCATCTTAACGTCTTGCTTCCCTAGCCTAAGTGCTAGTAGTAAGATCATCTAGCCTTATTTTATGTTTCTTATGTTTAGTAGATCATCAAAGTACACTTTGATCTTCTTGATGAACGCTAAACAAAATACATGAAACCCTAAAGTTTAACAATAATCTAACATAAATATATGTTTTATTGTTGATTATGATGTTTAGTGTAGTGTCGCTTGTTTAGATTTAATGATCGTGCATGATGATGCTTAAAAATATGATCTAAACATAAAGATGTTTAGATCTAGCAAGATCACCATCTTCAAAGTTCATGAACTTAAACTCTAGTCTGGAAATTGATTTTTGAAAAAAGTAAAGTTATCAAGAAGCTAAAAATATAATCTTGAAGTGTTGATCTTGAAAATACAAACTAAAGTGGTTCATATGAACTTGTGAAAATAAAAGATGAACATAAAAAGAAATTATATTTTTAGTGATTTGTTAAAATATAGAAAAAGAGTTCATGAAATGTGAAGATACATACGGGATATGTGCATAGAAAGTTGTTAATGAAACTTGATTTATGTTAATGATGGGATTTGAGTTTGAAATGGGTATGTATCTCTCATATTACACATGAATTACTTTTTCACTTCTGGTTTTGTGTTGATTAAAATGTTTGACTTTTAACTTTCTAGGCAAGCTGAGGAGGAGAGGCTAAGGTAGGAATTTGAGAGGGAAGGCGGAAAACCTCCTCCCAAAATTTTAACTCAAATGTGATTACTCTTGTGACCGAGTTCATGGTAGTTTTGTCGGTTAATTTGAAGATCGATGGTTGTGATGGCGTTCGGTGGAGGGGGGGGGGGTTGAGAATGATAAACAGTGACCATAGGTATGCTAATGAGCACCTTTTACAACATGTTTAATTTGAAAATTGTGTTCATATTAACACCAATTTATGCTCAAAATGAGTTAACTGTTTTTTCCTTTACTCGGTTAACTTTTAACTCATGACTTATTAACTTTTTATAAGTCATAAGTCATAAATTTTAACTTCTCATTTTCTCATTTTCAAACCATAAAACTCCTTTTCAACCCTTATCCAAACACTATCAAAATGACATTAACTTTTTATAAGTCAATAAGTTAAAATAACTCCAAAATAAGCTAATCCAAACACCCACTTTGTTTTCTTCAACGTTAGGGTTTGTATGCGTCGGCGTCGAACAGAAAAATCAGATTATATATAATCAAATTCCAGTTCATTGCAATATTCATCTTTTCCATTTCAATATTGATTTTGAATATAATCAAATTCCAGTTCATTGCAATCTTCATCTTATCCATTTCAATTTCGATTTTGAATACCAACAACTATTAACCACCATGAACCACTACCACCATGAACCGCCACCACCACCATGAACATCGCCACCGCCTCCGCCATCACAAACCTCCACATCCGAATACCTTGTTCGTTTATATTCTGTTTTAACAAAGATTAATGGGGAAGAGTAGTAGAAACAGTCCGTCACCGCCTATTCTTGATTTTCTTAGCAACAATAGGGGATTGTGCGTATCTCTGATGATTGTTTTCGGTATTTTTGCAATCTTTTTTTCTTCAAGTCTTCTCGCTTCGGTGAGAATAGAAAATGATATTAGATTTGACGTAGGCGGTGTAACTATCATCCTCCACCCCAACAATGGTGGTGGAGATTTATTTTTGTCGGTATTGGGACGAGTGTCCGCCGTTGCCAGGGTTATTTTGGGTGATTATGTGTTGTTTCGATTTGTTCAGACTGTCATGTTGAACTTGTATAAGAGAGAGAAACGTAGGAAACCAAACGTTCAAATTGACGCTCCGGCGGGCCCGGAGGTCAAAATTGACATTCGGGGGGATTGATGACTCTTAATCATGATAACATACAATTAGGCGAAACGCCCGAAAAACGATTCTAGGGCGCCACCGGGGTTTACATTGTACGTGCGACTCAGGGGGTTTTGATACTTGTTTTTGATGTTTTTGACTTTTATGTCAATTTCAAGCAATTTATCTCTTTTTATGTGTGTTTTTAATGATTTTGATGAATTTCATGATAGCAGCTCTTTGCGCCCAGGCCAGGGTCGCTTTGCGCCTAAGCATGCTTTTTTAAACCAATGTTTGCATAGATATTTCTTGATGAATAATGCAATAACCATGAGGTTTTAAGTTTATAACACGCTAAGCAGCAAAACAATTAGCGTACCTATTTTTGATAGCCAGTTTTAATGGTTAGAGTTGTAACCGTATTAAATGAACTGAGCCGACAATCCAAAATCAAAACCGACTTTTATATTTTTTACTCTTGGTAAATAACATGTTATATTTTGGAAAAAGGTTTGTAGTTGTGGCTCGTGTTCTTTATAAGATAAGAGGCTTGCTAATGCTTTTATTGACCCAAGATATAATTGGATTTTTTAATTGAAATTAACTTGAATCCACCCTCATAGCGGGCGGTTAACAAAATCTACTGAACTATCATTTTCCGATAACCAAATTAGTTGAACTGTTTATAACCAAATCAATCAATTATTAAATGTGCAATGTGTTAAATATGGGTGCAAAAACTCTTTTATTACAAAGTTGTATTAGCAGGTCAACTCAACCCAACCCAATATGTTTGAACAGTACTTGAAAATGATCTATTTTAACCCAACCCCGTCTTCATAACCCGCCCGGTTATCAAGTGGCAAAATCTCTCATTTAGACATCCTAATCCTAAAAATTCTTTCATCATTAGAGATTAATTTCTAAGCTTTGATTGTGCTGTTAACTGATACCATTTCCAAATACAAAGAGCAGATTGAGAAATGTTCGTGAACTTTGACTATTGTAAGTAACGAGTTCATGCCGACCCGCGCGTTGCGGCGGGATGTTAATTATTAATGTCTTTGGTATCACCATATGAGATACAAAAATTGTTAAGTTTACGCAAAACATTTTTTCTTTTTTTTTTGTTGTATCCCCAATCTACAACACCACACTAAAATATTTATATAAATTTCCCAAAACGAAAATCAACTCAATATATCTAAATAACAGAACTTAGTACTACGTATCAATAAAATATTGAATGTATCTATTTCATCTTTGTATTAATAGTAAGGGCTGCACTGCACATGGCAGTGTTGTGTATCATTCGGTGTTTTGTTATGGAATATGATAATGTGTTGGTTTTCAGTTTGAATCCAATGCAATTGTAATTTTGTCAACCAAACATACGACTTCCTTCCGTAAAATTGCGGCAAATTATTTGTGACTGCTAAAGATCGAAAATGTATTGGTGGTCTATAAGTTCAATATAGTATCTGAACAATTTTTACTAAACATGTTATTCTAAATGTTATAAACTTTTAGTTCTTTAGATCAAGAAGTTATCATAAAAGCAAATGATATATAATTAAAGAGCATCACCAAGAAGTTGTCATGAAAGAAAATGATATATAATTAAAGAACTTCAAACAATTAACTTCATTAAAGATATATACATGAACCAAAGTGCTGTAACTAAAAGAAAAAGTATAAATATGGATTTGATTTTGAATTATAATCCTAGCAACTTACATCATGCCAAGTTTTATATTTAATAAGGTTTCATGCTACATTAAACCGATATAACTATATACATAGTTTAAAAAACTGTCTAAAATCTGCTATAGTTCGTTTAAACATACCCAATTCAACCACTGATTTATAAATGAGTGACCCACACAGAAACACACTTGAATTATTGAAAAACAGATAGTCGCCTAGAATCTAATCTAACAAAATCTATCATCGTCTTCGTTTTGATGTTTTGAATCATTGTCCCATTCAACAAAGGGAAAACATGATAAAAATGGAGTGAATATTACCCTATACATGTGATTCAAGTTGAGCGATTGAACCGTAAATTTTACCCTATTTGCCATTCAAAAAGTGGTAAAATAATGAACATGGAATACTTGAATAAATGGAACATAGTATAGAGAGATATACCTTCGATGTGAAAATTGGAAAAAGTTTGAACTTTAAAGGCATGGGATAGGGGGATTTGGGAAGAAAAGAGGAATACATAGTGTTGGAAATTTTGTGAAAATAGCATTTTTCACAAATATAGGAAAATGATTTTTTCCTATTTTGAACTAGAAATAAATATAATAAAATGAGCGGGTTTTATATATTTATTTGTGGGCTTGTGTTCTATGTCGGAAGAGCTTCGCAACGAACTAAACCACGTCCAAAACGGAGCTAAGATGAATGAGATATCGATGCTCAAAGTTTGGTGTTTGAAACTTAAATGCTGGAAAAAGTGGGAAAGTGGCACCTTGTCCCGCATCGGATGAGAGTTGGAACTTAAAGGGGTATTTAAGTGGGAACTCTCCATCCTTATTGTTTCATGGAAGCACTCACTAGTGTACTCGCGAAGGGTGCGGACCCTAACTCGCACTCGCACGCGCGCGTGGCGTGGGCGATGAGGCGCAATGTGGCGCTTTGATGGCGCACTTCGCATCGCCGCGAGCCGCTTGAGAGCCGCCTTTGTATTTTTGACCGCGTGCGCGTGGTGGAACACAAGGGTTGCAAGGACCAAGTGGTTGGTGATGTGGCATGCATGCGCATGACCCTGGTGGGTCCGCGCGCGATGGCGCATGACGTGGCAATCATGCGCGCGAGGTACACATGGCTCGCACGGTGCATGGGCCTGATGTGACGTGCGCGGCGCACCTAAGTGAGCCAAAACGGCGCGACTGTGTGGCGTGCTCGTAGAGGCTCACATGTGACGTGGCACACGCGCGCAGGCGCGCATGGACCTGAGTGAGTATGGCGCACGCGCGCATGGAAGTGAGCCAAATGGACGCACCGCGCATGAGGGTGCAGACCTGTGCGCGCATCAGTGTGTCTTGCGCGCGCGGGCGCGCAGAAGCTTCCAGCAGCAGTTACTGCAGTGCAGTTACGTTTTCATCATTCGAAACTGACATAGTTAATGCGTTTGACTGAGAATTTAATGACGAATTAAGGTGCATTGAAGACGTTTAATGCAGTTTAATTCTCCCATTAAATTTGTTTTTCAGTTTCTTCAAGACCTGCAGTATAAATAGGAGGTTCCTATTGCAGATACAGCACACTGAATTACATAGCTAATTATTTCTCTCCCTCTGAATTCTACATCTTCTACAAGCAGCAAGGTATACCTTCGGGTTGGAGTCAAGACCGGCAGTGCAACTGCTTGCGGCTGTTGTATCCTGGAAACAAACGTGTTCTCCTGGGAGACACGAAATTTGTTTTAAGGGACCCGTGTCTAACACGATCCTCAGCCTAGAACAGTGATTCTGTTCGAGTTCTCTGTTCTTGTATTTCTATTTTTCAGTTGTAATTCTGTTTTGTTCTTGTAATTCAAGTTAATAAAAGTTTTATTTTATTTTACACGAACGGATTCCTACAATCTTAAAACAAATATTTTAAAACACCGTTCGTGTAGGATTACAAACATTTTCTGTTGTGAATTCGAACCAGTTTTGAATTCATACAGTTGTGTTTAAAAAAAAACAGATTTTCTTCCTGTTTTGATTCAAAGTAGCGACTTTGTCAAAACAGAATCTGCTTCTACTCCTTTCTGTCGCTGAAGTTCTAAAAATCCTCCTGTTGTAGTCTTCAAAGTTGGACTTAGAAGCTACACGGCTGAATTTTTTGAACTCCTAATAATAATAAAGTAGCGTCTTTATTATTTTGAAAACATAATTTAACTTGTTTTCTTGAAACTTTTTCAGAATGTCGACTGAAAATGTGAACACGAGCAAAACTAATGTTGTCGTTGGAACCCCTGCCAACGCTGTGGGAGCGTCCACAGTGGCAAATCATGCTGAACGACCCGAGAAGTTCTCGGGTCTCCACTTCAAGAGGTGGCAACAGAAGATGTTCTTCTACTTGACCACCATGAACCTTGCGAGGTTCTTGACGGAGACCGCTCCCCAACCTGCGGAAGGGGAGACCGATGCTCAGGCTTTGAGCGCGGTAGAGGCGTGGAAGCACTCGGACTTTATATGTCGAGGCTATGTTCTCAACGGTCTCTCGGATGCATTGTATAATGTGTACTATAATATCAAGACTTCCAAAGAATTATGGTAGTCTTTGGAGAAAAAGTACAAAACGGAGGATGCGGGAACAAAGAAATTTGTTGTCGCCCGTTTCTTGGACTTTAAAATGGTTGATAACAAGTCTGTTATGAACCAAGTCCAACAATTGCAAATTATACTAAATGACATCCATGCTGAGGGAATGGTACTTAGCGAAACTTTTCAAGTGGCAGCCATGATCGAGAAATTACCTCCTGCTTGGTTGGATTTTAAGAATTATCTTAAACACAAGCGAAAGGAAATGTCGGTCGAGGATCTTGTTCTTCGTCTTCGTATAGAAGAAGAAAACAGGGTGGCCCAAAAAGGCACCATTTTGCAAGCTTCGGCTAAAGCAAATATGGTGGAAATTGGGGAATCCTCAAAGGCCAAGAAGGGCAAGGGTAAAACCAACAACAAAGGGAAAGCAAAGGTTAACGGCCTTGGACCGAAAAAGGGGGCTGTGAAAAAGAAGCATGCGCCTTTCCAAGGTACTTGTTACAATTGTAACGAGACGGGGCACCGTGCTAACCAATGCAACAAACCTAAGCGTGAGCGTGCGCACATGGTTGATGAGGATGGTATGCCTCTCATTGCAATGATAACCGAGGAAGCGGCTATGATTGAAGAAGTCAACGCGATGGGTGAAAACACAAAAGGATGGTTCGTTGACACGGGTGCAACCCGCCATGTTTGTGGAGACAAGGCTCTTTTCTCTACATTCAAGGAAGCTTCGGGTGAAGAAAAGCTTTATATGGGGAATAAAGCTACCGCAAGCATCAAAGGGGAAGGCACGGTCGTTTTGAAGATGACTTCGGGCAAGGAGCTTACCTTGACCAATGTGCTTTATGTCCCAGAGATACGGAAGAATCTCGTGTCGGGATGGATGCTCAACAAGTTTGGATTTCGTCTAGTGTTTGAATCGGACAATTTTGTCTTGTCTAGACGTGGAATGTTTGTTGGAAAGGGCTATGCCCTTAATGGTATGTTCAAAATGAATGTAATGGTTGTAAACCAAAACAAGAAAATGAATGAAATTTCTACTTCTACTTACATGATTGAGTCTTCTAATGTTTGGCATGGTAGACTAGGGCATGTAAATTTTAATTCATTACGACGTTTAATAAAATTAAACTTGATACCAACATTCCATATCGAGTACAATCACAAATGCGAGACATGTGTTGAATCCAAACTTACGAGATCATCGTTTAAATCGGTTGAACGAATAACCGAACCCCTTGATTTAATTCATACCGATGTGTGTGATTTAAAAGCGGTTCCCACGCGTGGAGGAAATAAGTACTTCATCACGTTTATTGATGATTGTACTAAATATTGCTACGTGTATTTACTAAAGAGTAAAGACGAAGCAATAGAGAAGTTTATCTTGTACAAAATTGAAGTTGAGAATCAACTTAAAAAGAAGATAAAAGCTTTGAGAAGCGACCGAGGAGGTGAATATGTTGTACCTTTTGCGGATTTATGCGCAAAAAGTGGCATTGTACATGAGTGTACACCACCTTATTCTCCACAATCAAATGGCGTTGCGGAACGAAAGAACCGCACATTGAAAGAAATGATGAACGCCATGTTGATAAGCTCGGGAGTGAACCGAGAAATGTGGGGGGACGCCATTCTCTCAGCAAACTATCTGTTGAACAAGATACCCTTTAAAAATAAGGACGAAACTCCATATGAGTTATGGAGAAAAAGGAAGCCTTCGTACAAATACTTGAAAGTGTGGGGGTGCCTAGCCAAGGTGATTGTACCACCTCCTAAGGCTCTTAGGATAGGACCAAAAACTGTTGATTGCATTTTCATTGGATATGCACATCAAAGTAGTGCGCATCGTTTTCTTGTACATGAGTCCAAGAATCCCGATGTACACAAACACACTATCATAGAGGCAAATCCTAATGACGTCTCATATTTTGAGAATGTGTTTCCTATGTTAGGACAAACACATGCGCCTTCATCAAGAGCGGTTGATGAAGCAGGTCCAAGTTCGTCTACATGGTTAGATGAAGCAGGACCAAGTTCATCTACACGATTAGATGAAAGTCATGAACGCCCCGAGGTCGAGGAGGGTGAGCTTAGACGAAGTAAACGACAAAGGGTTGAAAAATCTTTTGGTCCAGACTTCATGAGCTACATGGTTGAGGGTGAGCCCAATACCTACCGCGAAGCGGTTACCTCAGCAGAAGGACCTCAATGGCAAGAAGCAATTAAGAATGAAATTGATTCTATATTGCAAAATCATACTTGGGAGTTAGTATATCTTCCACCTGGTTGTAAACCACTTGGATATCGTTGGATATTCAAATGGAAGATGAAAGCTGACGGAAGTATTGATAAATACAAGGCAAGGTTAGTAATCAAAGGATTTAGACAAAAGGAGGGTCTAGACTACTTTGATACTTACTCGCCTGTAACGCGAATAACCTCTATACGATTGGTTCTTGCAATTGCGGCTCTAAGAAATTTGGAAGTTCACCAAATGGATGTAAAGACCGCATTTCTAAATGGCGATTTAGAAGAAGAAATTTACATGGAACAACCTGAGGGTTTTTCCGCCCCTGGAAACAAGGGTAAAGTATGTAAATTGGTCAAGTCTTTGTATGGCTTGAAGCAAGCTCCAAAACAATGGCACCAAAAGTTTGATCATGTCATGATTGACAATGGTTTCAAAATAAATGAGTGCGACAAGTGTGTTTATTTTAAAGACACACCAAGAGGTTATGTGATTCTATGTCTTTATGTAGATGATATGCTTATCATTGGGAGTGATGATAAGATGATCAACTCAACGAAAGACATGTTGAAAGCGAGGTTTGACATGAAAGACATGGGTCTCGCGGATGTGATTCTTGGAGTAAAAATCACTAGAACCCAAAATGGTCTTGTGTTGAGTCAATCTCACTACGTGGACAAGATCCTTGGGAAATTCAATTCGGACGATACGAGTATAGCTCGATCTCCAATTGATAATACCTAACGCCTAAGGAAGAATAGAGGCGAGAGTGTTTCTCAGTTAGAATACTCAAGGATCATTGGTAGTCTCATGTATCTAATGACATGTACTAGACCCGACTTAGCGTACGCTGTGAGCAGGTTAAGTAGATACACCAGTAATCCGATCGAGGATCATTGGAAAGCTATCACGAGGGTGCTTAGATACATAAGATACACGAGAGACTATGGATTGCATTATACCCGTGATCCAGCAGTGATCGAAGGATTCACTGATGCGAACTGGATATCGGATATAAAAGATCATAGATCGACAAGTGGATATGTGTTTACACTTGCTGGCACAGCTATAGCTTGGAAGTCTTCCAAGCAAACGGTTATAGCTAGATCTACGATGGAATCCGAATTCGTCGCTTTAGATAAAAGTGGGGAAGAAGCGGAGTGGCTACGTCAATTTGTGGAAGATATTCCAAGATGGCCAAAGCCGTTGACGGCGATCTACATACATTGTGACAATCAGTCTGCTCTTGCTAGAGCACAAAACATGATGTACAATGGCAGATCAAGGCACATTCGACGTAGACACAACACGGTACGACAACTTATCTCAACGGGTGTTATCTTAGTTGACTATGTGAGGTCAAATGATAACATTGCGGACCCGTTAACAAAAGGCTTAAGCACAGATAAGGTGTATAGGTTGTCAAGAGGAATGGGACTAAAGCCCATAGATGAAGGGAATATGAGGGAAACCTAAGCTAGTTGACTGGAGATCCCAAGATCTAGGTTCAATAGGCAAACTTAATCATAAACCCAAAGGGAGTCACTGTGGGGGATGCCCCAAAATCAATAAAGGGAGTTGTATACTTCCTAGTCCATTCCAATCAGTGACATGAAGGAAAGGTTAAGCATGTTGAGGTTAAGGATTTTGAGGAAATCAAAATTAACCATGATGCTTTTAATGATTCAGAGGAATCACCTATGTTAGAGAGAAGTGGGGTCGCTTCAAATGGATTTGTGGGGAGGCGCAAATCCTAGAGCTCTCGCAGAACCAGGAACGTGTTCCATGACCATGAACGGACACAACCATGAGGTCTTAACTCGACTAGGGCGAGTATTATGTGAATGTATATTGTCGCCTACATAAATGGGGGATTGTTCAAGGACACCGCGTCTACAAGACCCTAGGAGGCTAAGTATGCTTCACAAAAGTAGGTTCAAAGGTTACACCTACCTAACTTGCAATGCCCAACTGTTGAACGTGTATCGTTGAAACTTGATAGATCGATTTCTATTCATGTGGGGGATTGTTGGAAATTTTGTGAAAATAGCATTTTTCACAAATATAGGAAAATGATTTTTTCCTATTTTGGACTAGATATAAATATAATAAAATGAGCGGGTTTTATATATCTATTTGTGGGTTTGTGTTCTATGTCGGAAGAGCTTCGCAACAAACTAAACCACGTCCAAAACGGAGCTAAGATGAATGAGATATCGATGCTCAAAGTTTGGTGTTTGAAACTTAAATGCTGGAAAAAGTGGGAAAGTGGCACCTTGTCCCACATCGGATGAGAGTTGGAACTTAAAGGGGTATTTAAGTGGGAACTCTCCATCCTTATTGTTTCATGGAAGCACTCACTAGTGTACTCGCGAAGGCTGCGGAGCACCCTAACTCGCACTCGCACACGCGCGCGCGCGTGGCGTGGGCGATGAGGCGCAATGTGGCGCTTTGATGGCGCACTTTGCACTTCGCATCGCCGAGAGCCGCCTTTGTATTTTTGACCACGTGCGCGTGGTGGAACAAAAGGGTTGCAAGGACCAAGTAGTTGGTGATGTGGCATGCATGCGCATGACCCTGGTGGGTCCGCGCGCGATGGCGCATGACGTGGCAATCATGCGCGCGGGGTACACATGGCGCGCATGGTGCATGGGCCTGATGTGACGTGCGCGGCGCACCTAAGTGAGCCAAAACGGCGCGACTGTGTGGCGTGCTCGTAGAGGCTCACAGGTGACGTGGCACACGCGCGCAGGCGCGCATGGACCTGAGTGAGTATGGCGCACGCGCGCATGGCAGTGAGCCAAATGGACGCACCGCGCATGAGGGTGCAGACCTGTGCGCGCATCAGTGTGTCTTGCGCGCGCGCACGCGCAGAAGCTTCCAGCAGCAGTTACTGCAGTGCAGTTACGTTTTCAGCATTCGAAACTGACATAGTTAATGCGTTTGACTGAGAATTTAATGAAGAATTAAGGTGCATTGAAGACGTTTAATGCAGTTTAATTCTCCCATTAAATTTGTTTTTCAGTTTCTTCAAGACCTGTAGTATAAATAGGAGGTTCCTATTGCAGATACAACACACCGAATTACATAGCTAATTCTTTCTCTCCCTCTAAATTCTGCATCTTCTACAACAGCAAGGTATACCTTCGGGATGGAGTCAAGACCGGCAGTGCAACTACTTGCAGCTGTTGTATCCTGGAAACAAACGTGTTCTCCTGGGAGACGCGAAATTTGTTTTAAGGGACCCGTGTCTAACACGATCCTCAGCCTAGAACAGTGATTCTGTTCGAGTTCTCTGTTCTTGTATTTCTATTTTTCAGTTGTAATAGTATTTTTCTTTCAGTTGTAATTCTGTTTTGTTCTTGTAATTCAAGTTAATAAAAGTTTTATTTTATTTTACACGAACGGATTCCTACACATAGTAGATGTATATAAGTATTCATGGAATCATGTGTGGGATTATGACGTATCCATGGAGTGATGGGATTTTGAAAACTGTTAGTTTTAGCAATTCAACCGCTTGTTGAAGGGGATTTATCTTTTATTATTTCAAACAGGTGGTATCGTTTATCAACCAATTCATTTTGTTTTTTGACACGTCTATTCGGTAACGCGGAAGTAAGTTGGTTTTGTATATATATGTGTGTAATTTTCTAACCGTCTGTGAGTGCATATGTCTATCGCTTGCGTCAATCACATATCGTAGGTGAACGAATGATCAAGACTTGTATTAAAGTATGAAACATGTTAAAGAACAAGATCCAGGTCTGGATGGAGGTATCCAGGTCTGCACGAATGAGCGTGGGATTAGGGTTTCAGGCAATCCGCACCAACTAGTTGATCCGCATAGAACTAGGTCCATCCGCATTAGAAGTCCATCCTTGATTAGTTTTATGCAAACCTACATGCCCTATATATATTTTTTTTGAGTCTTGTTCATTTGTAACTTTGGATGTTAGAGTGGGGAAACTCTGTCCAACTGTTTTCGTGGTTGTATACTTTGATATCATCAATAGAAAACATATTATAATTAGCTTGTTCTTGTCTGATCCACTCTCATACTTGGATTCCGCACAAGATACGAGATCTACGCTATCAACGGTGTATCGAAATCGATCCTAACACGCACGTTCAAGTGGTATCAGAGCAGGAGATTGATTGCAAGGACTAAAGATTCAAGAAACAAGCTGAATTCATCCAATTTAGAGCTAATTTTATCATCTTCTACACATTCTTCTTCTACTCATTCTTTTTCAAGTTTAAATCTCAAATTCACGTCGAATCCACGGTTAAAAACGGCTAATTTTTCAACATGTTGTGCGAAATCAGTGTTTAATCAACCCTTGAAAGTTTCAAATCAAAATTCAAGCTAAAACTTTGAAATTTTTTGAAAAATCATCAAATTGGACAACATGTGTTCGTTGAAACAGTACACATGGATCTGGAAGAGTGGGTTCGCATGGACCTAGGGTTTAGAAGTTACCTTTGTCAAAGTTTCACGAATCTAGGATTTTAGTCCATACGCACGGATCTAGAATTATCTTGATCCATCGAATCAAGACATCTACACACTTTGAGTTGATTCGCGCGAACCAAGAGAAGTCGATCCGTGCGAATCAGCATTCACGGATCTAGGTTTACAAGTTGTTTGTATTGTTTGGTTTTCAAAAGTGTTTAACTGTTTGTTAAATCTTTGCAGGTGATTCACGTGCATTTCAAATCATGGAAGAGGAGTTCTATAATGAGTTTTACAACGCATTTACATCCAAAACAACACCTGCATCAAAGAACATCTCAAATGCAATTTCTGAAAGCTTGAAATATGATAATGTATACAGAACTCATCAAAAACCACCTAAACTAATGAATATTGAAGATTATAACCGGTGGAAAGATAGGTTTGAGATTTGGGTGAAAGCATATGCTTATGATTGTTGGTCTATGTTACACTTTGGATATGTTAATCCATCTAATGAGAAAAATGAAATAATCCCACTTAAATCATACAACGATGCTGATAAAATAGAGTTCTCTAACGAACAAAGAATGATTGCACTGTTGCAACAATCGGTTAGGGAAGATATTCTTTGTTTGCTGCAACATGATGAAACGTCAAAATCCATGTGGGAGGCACTGAAAGTGAAAGCTGAAGGTGGAAAGGAAATCAAGAAAAACAATATATCTTTGCTAAAGAAAGAATTTAACTTGTTCAGCTGCATGAAGGGAGAAACTGTCTGACAAATGATAGAACGTTTCTGTCATTTGAAAATTGAGCTAGAAAGATTCAAAATCAAGAAGGACAGAGAAGAGATCATCGACAAACTGATTGAGGCATTAAGTCATGTAGATGATTGGCAAACGTTTGTTTTGATTCTGAAAAATGATGCAAAGTTTGACGAGATCACTTTGGATAGTTAGATTGAAAAACTTGAAATCCATGAGTTGGATCTGAAAAGGTAAAACAAAATGACCAGTTCAACTTATCAGCAAAATGTAAATCTTTACTATCCTGGAAGCATCCTGAACAGTCAAGCACCAAAGATTGGTACCTCTTTTAGCGCTAAAAACTCTGGTGATTCATCAAAAAGAAGGTCTCCGAACTATGATTCTGGTTAACATTCATCCTTTGCATCAGATAAATCCAATCCGAATCTGGTTTAATGCAATATTGCCCTGAATTTGGAAGATTCTCCAAATATGAACGCTGATTCAGCCTGGCAGCAGATGAGCTTTTTAGTATCGATTCTGGAATCATACGAAAGTCTGGTGGTGGGTAGAATTGGAAACCCGAATATGACCAAGGAAGACTACGATCAAATAGATCCAGAAGAGATGGTGCTCATAGATATCAGATGGTGTATGGCTAGTGTAATCAGGAGAGCTCAATGGTTCATGGGGATAATAGGGAGGCAATGTCTTGAAGGTCCTAACACAAAATTGGGATTTGTTGGTTAATACGTCTGCCGACTTCGTCTTGTATCTAGTCTTGTACTATAATTGTTAGATCAGGGCATGTTGTACGAGAAAACTAGGGTTTGGATGGTGTTTTAAGCTAATTCCACTTGAAAGTGTCAAGTACCATTTCAAGAGAAATTAACTTGGTTAATTCCGTTTGAAATGGTCACGGTCACTTTCAAACGGAATCACATCTCCTATAAATAGTCTCCAAACGAAATCATTTGTAACTTTCTGATTTCTGGTACCGAAGTGCTGCCGACGCGTCAATTGATCTGTATTGCTGTTAAATCAATAAAACAAGACGTTTAAGAGTGAATCAGGCTGTTTTACAAGTCTGTTTCTTTGTTTCCGCCTCTGAAACAGACAAGAACTCTTCTGATTGACTCGTTTGGGTCACAAAACGATCCTACAAGTGGTATCAGAGCCCAGGAAGAAGAGTTCTTTCCAAAACAGCTACAATTTCTGACTTCTACACCTTCTTTTTCAAAATTAACAAAATTTTACAGTCAAAATGGTCTGAATTTTACACATTATGAGCGAAACAGTGTTTTAATGAATCCTTAAAAAAATTGGACCTTAATTCGATCTAAAACTGGTTAAAATAGTAATTTCGTTTGAAAATCAGATCGTAAAAGATGACGTCAGCAGCATTTCAAACGAGATAAGTACTTAATTCCGCTTGAAAGTGCTATTCCGCTTGAAAAAGTTCACTAATTCCGCTTGAAATACCTGATTCCGTTTCAGAGTGTAATTCGGTTTGAGACGTTTCAAACGAAATTAGATAATTTCGTTTGAAATCGGTATTCCGTTTGAAAGTGTGCTTGTTCAAACGAAATCAGGTTATTCCGTTTGAAGGGTGATTCCGTTTGAGAGGGAATTTCGTTTGAGTAGTGATCTCGTTTGAAAGTAATTTCGTTTCAACTGTGATTCCGTTTGAAAAGGGATTCCGTCTGAGACTTAATTTTGTTTGGGTTTGGTATTCCGTTTTGAAACTGTGTTTTGAGACTTGTGACTTTGTGAAAAATTTGCCGAATCACGGAAGAGGAATTCTACAATGCGTTTGCAACACCGATTGCTCCTATTACTGCTGCCGAAACATTGTACAGTGAGAATGAAACTGGAACTCATCAAAAACCGCCAAAACTGATGTACATTGAATATTTTCAAGGATGGAAAAATCGATTCGAGAACTGGGTGCAAGCTTACAAATTTGACGCATGGTGTTCATTAGAGAAAGATTACAAAAAACCGAAAAATGAACGTGGGCTTGAAAAGGGTTTCAGTGACTTTACAGAGATTGATAAATTGAAATATACAAGTGAAAAAATGATGATTAGTATTCTTCAACAAGCGATTAAAGAAGACATCTTTGTTTTGCTCCAACATGAGGGTACTGCTAGGTCTATTTGGACGGCATTGATTCAAAAGTTCAAAGGAAGCGCATATATGATCAAAAACAAAAAGGCGTTATTGAAGAAATCATTTGATATGTTTGCAGCTTTCGATCATGAACAACAAAGCAGACCATTGATAGATATTGTCATATGGTATTGGAAATAGGAAGATTGGATATTAAGAAAGATGATGATGAATGGGTTGATAAACTTGCTGATGCATTACCACAACAAAAATGGGGAACTTATCTGTTGATTGTGAAACACATGAGAAAATCGGAAAATATGAATCTGGCACAGTTTATTCAAAAGATTGAAGAGCATTAGCTGGATATTCAGAAAACGGCAATCATGAAGAATCCAAATGCTCAACAAGATGTCAGTTTATATTACAGAGGGAACAAGTTTGAGGCTACCCCCAGCCCTAGCCCAAAGATCCAAACTGGTTTTAGTGCTAACAGTTCATCTGGAACAAAGGGTAGTAATGTGACACAGAGTGGTGAATCTTCGTCTTCGTATTCAAGCTTTGATCCAAATCATACAACATCAAGTTCTCAAAGACAGAATTCAACAAATCTGCAGTGTAATGTCACTTTAAACATTCAAAATGGTCAGAATTTGTCTCCAGAAATAGCCAAGCAACACATGGCATCACTCGTTGCTATGTTGGAATCTTATGAAAGTTTGATTGATGGCAAAATTGAAAATCCGATGCTTACAAAAGAAGATTATGACCAAATTGATGCAGAGGAACTTGAGTTGATGGATGTGAAGTGGTGTTTGGCTAGTGCTTGTAGGAGGGCAGAAAAGTTTCAACAAATTACTGGTTGAGATGAGTTTCGAGGAATGGCTACTTCTCCGTTAGGTTTTGACAAATCAAAGGTTACCTGTTTTCGTTGCAAAGGAAATGGACATTTTAAACGAGAATGCAAAAACAAAGAAGCAACTGGAAGACAAGATGGAAAGAATGATTATTATCAAAAGTCAATTTTTCATCGGATTGATCAACAACCATAAATTGTTAAACAACCACAAATTGCTCATGCACGTCCCATTGAAGAGAAAAGAGCTTTGTTTGGTATAATTGATCAAGATGATGAATTTGTTGCCGAGGGATTTAGCTGGGATAAATACATTCCACCTGGTTCAGGTCTTGTTGCCAGAGTTCTGGGTGAAGATGAGACTAGTCAGAAAAGAATACAGATTTTTCCAGATCTTGGAAGTGATATTGATACTGATGATGAGGAAGGATATCTTAACAAAGCTAGAAAAGGCATAGACCCTGACAGTTTTAATTTGTTTTTTGCAGATAAAGTTGAATTGCTGAATCAGAAGAAGATTGACAGATTGAGGAGAGAGCTGGAAGCAGCAAAAACCCTTGCTAATGAAAAAGAAAAGACAGAAGCTAGAGAAGCTAATGTTGAACCAGTAACTGAGAAAATGAAAATAGTTGAAGTCGAAAGGTTAGTCGAAGTTGAAAAACTCGTTGAGGTTGAGAAAATCGTCGAGATAGAAAAAATTGTTGAGATTGAAAAGATAGTTGAAGTCATTAAATCTTGTCAGAAATGTGTGGAGTCTTGCACACATTGTGAGGAGAAAGACAAGAAGATTTGTGAACTGGAAGAGATGAAAGAGAATTTACTGTCTGATGTGAAGTATGTGAAGGAATCATATGATGTGATGAACAAAACAGTTGATAGTCTGAAAAGAACGAATTCAGAAATTGAAAATGCAATGACAAAAATGAATTCGACATTAATGATGAAGTAGAAGGTCATCAATGAGTACATTGAAGATTGTGCACAGTTGAAGAAAGAATTGGAACTTGAAAAGATTGAGAGTGAAAGGATTAAACGTTTGTTGTTGAGTTATACAACATGTGATTATTTGATTGATCGTGTTTATCCTACTGTTGCAGGTCTTGAAGCATTCAAAGAGGAAAAGACTGAAGATACTGATACTGGTAAGAAACAAAGTGTCAAGTATAACAGATGTCCGCCCCTGATCCATGAAAGTTATTCTCCCAGAAAGCCAAATGAGGAACGTTTAAATAAGGCTCTCAACATCAAGTTAAAGTCTGAAATTATTGATGAATTACCAGATAACATTGATGTTACATTCACAGCGTCTGACACTGATCATGAGTCTGAGTTGTTAAAGAAAGTTGTCGATCAGGTGTTGGATATGGATGAAGAGTCAAAACCGGAGTCTAAGTCTGAAAGTTCGAGTTCGTCAGAAAAGAGTCCGAGTTCACCGGTTAAAAGGGTTTACAATAAAGAATTCATGTTATCAAAATCTAATTTGAATAACGGACCAATCAAAGTGGCATATACTTTGAATGATTCAGATAAATTATATTCTGATGAGGAATTTCCAATAAGAAGTGTTAAATCTGAAATGATCAAACAGGTTTTCAAATTAACATAAATTAATATTTCTGAAATAAAAGATTTAAATCTTTATGAAAAACCTAAAAAGTACACTTCAACGGTTCAACAGAGATTGAACAAGAAAAAGGGTTACAGTTCTGGTTCAGGTTATCGCAAGAAACCAAACCATAACAGTAATTTCAAAAAGAAAGGTTTGGGTTTTAATTCTTCAGAAAATTATAAACCAAAAACAAAATTTGTTGCAGGAGGAAGTTCTGAAGAAGAGCAGAAGAAACCATTCTGTAAACAATCAAATCAAGAATTTCTTGCTGAAATAAAGAAGAATGTAAAGAAATTTGCTCCGAAAGTTAACAGAAGAACCTGTTTTAAGTGTCAAAAGGTTGGACATATTGCTTGGAATTGCCAAGAGTTCACTTATTCAAAACAGGGAGTTTCTTCTCACTTTGAAACAAACAATAAATGTGTTAATAAATCGACTTTGGAAGTTGGTGAAAATTCAAAACGTTTTTACAAAAGAAAAGTTGATTTAAACAAAAAAAGATGGGTTGTAAAATCTGAGAGTAGTTCTGACAATGAATCTGATTCCATAAAATCAGAGGAGTCATTTGTTGAGAAGAAGATTGATAATTCCATTCCAGAGATGAACGAGGAAAACTTTCCGCCTTTGTCAAAAGATAATTTGAAGTTGAAAGTTGGTAAAGTTGAGATTTCAGATCAATTCTTTGCTGGTAAGAAAGAATTTGATGCTGAAAAAGTGTTTAATGGAAAAGTTAAACATATTTTTTGGGAAGATGGTTGATGGAAAAGTGAAGGGTGCAAAAGAATTTTACAAATCAAAATGTTGGTGGGATAGATGTGTACCAGAATCTCCCAAGGCTGGTCAGGCTTGGGGGAAAGTACTTCCTAATTGAAAATCCGGACTTGCCGGAGCTCCCAGGTTGGTAAAAGTGGAGCAGGAATCGGCATCTTTCTTGAGAAATTCACTCTGGTGATTTTTGATTTTCTACAAGTGATGTTTGTTGATTGAATTTAAGAATGTTAAATTTTTAAAATATTTGATGAAAGAACAAGGAGATGAAGTGATCCCCTAACCTACAAGTGGTTTTATGAAATCAACAAAACTTATTTTCCGGAAAAACCATTTGATTAAAACAAACTTAAGTGTTTTGAAATCATAATGGGAAAATGTTTTGTTGTGAGGGGGAGTTCTGATTGTTTATGTCAAGTGGATGGCGAATTGAAGTGATTCGATATCAGTTGTCACTTTGTTTGTACAGTTTGTTTTCATATTTTCTTTAAATGATTTTGAATTTTAGTGGGAGTAAGAAATTTTCAGAAAATCCAAAAACATTTGAAAATTTGAAAAAGTCAAAAACATGATAAAATCAAAAATGAGTTTTGTTGTGTAAAAGAGGAAATGATAGTACATCAGTGGACGATCACAGCATGCTAAAGAACTGGAAAGTAAAATGTGATAAACGGTCTCACTGATGATGTGCCAGTAGGTTTTTGCACATTTAGTAGATTGTGACGAGATATAAACCTAAATATCAAACTTGCTTGCTTATCTCGTGGGGAAACATCTCTTGGATATATGGGTAACCCCTGAAATCTTGTTTGAAGGACCCCTCTTTCTGAGATACTAGGTCTTTATGCTTAGTGATATCTGGGGTATTATCCCGGGACTTCTGATTTTGCGGAAGCAATGGCCTAGTCCCCGGAGAATACTTTACGCTCTGTTGAAATATAGCCTCCCCTCAGCATAAAAAATGATGAAACATTGCAAAATGCAAATCATGTGCTGTTGTAAAAAAAGATCCTCTAAAGGGGACCCACCAAAAGTCGAAGCCGTCATCTCTCTGCTGAACGGAAGTTCTGACCTGAGCTCTCACGGCCTTCGCAATTTAACCCCTTACAGATATCATCTAGGTATACTCACCTGTAAGACTGAATATTGGGATCCGGATAAGGGAGTATATTCTGAGCTGGGACACGCGAATAAGTTTAAGTATCTTAAAACATTAATCTCGTATCTCGAAACAATTGAACTTTGTGTGAAAATTTTAAGTGGATCAGGATACTGACAATCTAAGTGAATCGTTTAGAACTTAAAATGTTTAAAGCTTAACGGTGTTGGTGATTTGTCTCATAAACTGATATGATCCTCTTACACAAACTCACAAAAACATTGTTTGTAAATATTTCTTTATTGCATTTCTCTTTAATGTTAAAAATCCAAAAAGATTTTCGATGTGTTTTAGCATAAAATTTTGAAAAATTTAAAAAGATTTTAGACAACTGATGTTGAAAAGCCGATTTTCAAAATTCTGAGTGCTGAACATGACGAACAGGTTTGGGAGTGTGAGGTTAAAATGTTGTTCATACAAGTGGTCATCAGAAATTAAAATTGTTATTTCATTAATTGATGTTTTAATCTGAAGTTATCAAGTGTTAGTAGGATTTATAAATTTGTTATATCTTATCTTTTGGGAAATTTACTTTTGGGTAGAGAATGTGCAGGTTATGGCTATGAGAGAGCCAGGTTGTGATTCTTGAAACTGTAAACATGTGAGCAGAGTAAAAGCCAGACTATGATCCCAGTACAACTTGAGGGGGAGTCTGTTAGAGAAGAGAAGCTACGAGGAATAGTGCCAGGAATTTGATTCTGAAAATACAAGAAAAGCTTGAGGATGCTTACACTGTCAGATACTTTGAAGAGAAGCCCGAAGACTGATAAAGACTGAAGACTGTGAAGACTCGACACTTAAGACTCGTCAACATTCGAGGGGGAGTCTGTTGGTGCATATGTCTGTCGACTTCATCTTGTATCGAGTCTTGTACTATAATTGTTAGATCAGGGCATGTTGTACGAGAAAACTAGGGTTTGGATGGTGTTTTAAGCTAATTTCGCTTGAAAGTGTCAAGTACCATTTCAAGCGAAATTAACTTGGTTAATTCCGTTTGAAATGGTCACGGTCACTTTCAAACGGAATCACATCTCCTATAAATAGTCTCCAAACGAAATCATTTGTAACTTTCTGATTTCCGGTACCGAAGTGCTGCCGATGCGTCAATTGATCTGTATTGCTGTTAAATCAATAAAACAAGACGTTTAAGAGTGAATCAAGTTGTTTTACAAGTCTGTTTCTTTGTTTCCGCCTCTGAAACAGACAAGAACTCTTCTGATTGACTCGTTTGGGTCACAAAACGATCCTACAGGATTTGACAAATCCAAAGTTACGTGTTTTAGATGCAAGTAAAAAGGACACTTCAAGAGGGAGTGCACAAACCAAAGTGTTGATGAAAGTGTAAATCCTTTTCATGACGACTACTACAACAAAGCAATCTACCATCACACCAATGAGCAACCGCCAAGATGAATAAAAAACAGATCGGTGAAGGTTCGTCGAAAGAAAGAAAACAAGCTTTGGTGGTGACTCAAGAAGATGAGGGGTTCAAATGGAATAAATACATTCCAAAAGGGAAGGTTGCGTTGGTTGCAGAGGTAGGACCGACTCGAGAAGAACGTCATGCACGGATGAGATTGAGTGCGGTGTATAAAGTTTTCATGGAAGCAAAGGATGCAAAGAGATGGGATGATAAGAGGAAGTGCTATGTAGATCCTAAAGGGAATCCAATAGTGGATCCAGATGTGGTAGATTTTGAAGCACTTGTTGCTGCTATTCCTACTGCAGGAGTATTTTATTCAAGGATCAAAGAAGATGAAAACTATGAGAAAGAAGTGGAGGAGGGCATAAGAAGGGTGATCTATGCCAGTGTTGAGAAGAAGAAGAGTATGGAAGAGATTGTTGACGAGAGCCAAAAGCTGAAGGATGAGATTTTGAAGAAGACGACCGACAATACAATGGTGGCAGATCAAATTGAGGTAACAACTTAAACTGAATCTACCGAGTCGTCTAATAAGGCTAAGTCAATTGATAATAATGATAAAATTGATAATAAATTTGAAAACATAAAAGAAGTGCAGTGCAGGAAATGCATGGAAATATGCAGTGCCTGTGCTGAGAATGATGAAAATTTAAGATCTAGAAACATTGAGTTTACTAAGATTGAAAATGTTTTCAACAAAAAATGTAAGCAAATGTTTGAAATTGAAAAGTTTTTGAAACAAAAAGAAGAAGAGCTAACACAGAAATGTGATGATCTTAAAAAAGAAAATAAAGTTTTAAAACAAAAGTGTTCAACAGATTGCAACGAGGGTTTACAAAAAGATAATATTATTTAAGATTTGCAAAAAGAATTTGATGGGATGATCTTGTCATATCATACAGTAAAAGAAGCATATGAAACTGTGAAAAGTGAAATGAAAAGTATTGAAAGAAGAATTTCTAAATATATTGAAACAACAAGATTTCTCGAAGCTAATTATGAAGTTAAACAACGGGTTTTAAATCAATATATTGATGAACTTGCTGAAGTTAAACGAGAATTAGCTGAGAAAGAAAAGAAAGTTAATAAACTTCAAAGTTATCATGCTTCTTCGTACATTCTTGAACGTATTTTCAACATCACACTAGATGATAATAATTCTGAAAAGAACAAAAAGGGAATTGGGTCAGAATTTCATCAGGTGCCACCACCGTTGGAGAATAATTATACATTCTGTGATGACCAGAAAGTGGCAAAAGCTATAAACATAGTTGACCAATTACCTGATAACATTGATGTGAGTTACTCCAAGTCTGATGAGGTTGGTGATTCAGAGGTGGTAAGTAAGGTTGCTGAAAGCGTTCTGAAAGACGATTATACCAAAAATGATAAGTCCGAATCACATGATGAAGATGGGGAAAGTTTTCATAAGAATTATCTAGAGAATTCAAAATCATAGATAAATTCGAATGATGATCCAATAATTTTGGCATATTACATGATTGGATCGGATAAATTATACTCAGATATTAAAGTTCTGGTTCAAAATGTGATTACAGAAAAGATTGACAAAGTTTTTAAACTGGTCGAAATTGAAAAGTCTAAAATTGACAAATTTGCCGAAAAAGCGAGCAAGAAATCTTTTTTTATAACAAACCTAGTTACAAAAAGAAAAATACGAAGGCTGGGTTGGGTTATAAAAAGAAACAAAATCAAAAGAAAAGGTCTGAAAAGTCAAATCTTCAGAAGAAAATGAACTTTGTTCACGGAACAAGTTCTGAGGAAGAAAAAGAAATCCGATTTAGTCGCCACACTCATTAGGAATTCTATGCTCAGAAGAAACAACAACAACACTCCAAAGATGTTTCAAAGAAAACATGCTTTAAATGTCAACAAATTGGATATGTTCGTCGCAAATGTCCAAATCTGAAGCCTGTTGATGTTGAGAAAAAGAAATCTGAGGTTGAGAAACAGAAGTCAATCAAGGTTGAGTCAAAACAAACTTGGAAGCCAAAGACACCCAAATTTGAACCAAAACAGATTTGGAAACCAAAAGTTGATACATCAAAGCCAAAACAAATTTGGAAACCAAAAATTGATTTGTCAAAACGATACATTCAAAATGATCCAAGATTTTATAAAAGGAATGTTTCAAAAGGACAATTTTGGGTGGTCAAGAAACAAAGTACTTCTATGAATGCGAAAAGGAAAATTTGACCAAGAAGGTTGAAAATAAGAATGAAAAAGTTTTTGTTAAAAACGACAAAGATTTTCCGAAGTTGAATGATTCTTATTGTGTCACAATACCCAAGGTCAAACTGGCATGGGTTGCATTATTCAAATGATTGAATTGTTTGAATGTGGAGGTGTTCTAGATGCCAACAGAATGTCAACATGAGCAACGGAGCAGCCTGGCACTGGAGGAGAAGGATTCATGTGGATGAAAAACAAGAAGTTTGCTTGTTAATAAAAATAATTAAAACATAAACCAAAAACAAAATAAAAAATAGAAAAACAGAAAACATAAAAAAATTGTTTGTTTAAATTTGTTAAAATAAAAAATTCTTAAAAAAATATTGAAGGAATACGCCGAAACCCTCTCGGCTGAACAAACAAAACTTGGTGTAACAAGTTCTTTCAAGTGATTAAACAATGTCAAAAGTTAGTTTTGGGTTGTAAATCATGGCGGTGCTTTGTACGATACAGAGCATGTGAAACAGAAAATGGATGGCGAGATGAAGCTATCTACATTGTGTTGTCAAATTTTTCTTAAAATGTTTTGGATTTTAGGGGGCGTAAAAATTTTAAAAATACAAAAACATTTGAAAATTTGAAAATGCAAAAAACATGAGAAAAATCAAAAGAGTTTTGTGTAAAAGAGGAACTGATAATACATCAGTAAGACAGTCACATCATGCTAAAGAATTGTAATGTCAAAATGTGATAAACGGTCTAAGTGATAATATGCCATTAGGTTTTTACACATTTAGTAGATTGATTTTGAGATATAAACCTAAAATCAATTTCTTATCTCGTGGAGAACATCTCTCGGATATATGGACTTAGTACTCCGAAATTTCGTTTGAGAAGTTGCCTGATTCTGAGATATTAGGTCTTTATACTTATTGATCTCTGGGGTGTTATACTTGGTCTTCTGGTTTTGCGTCAACAATGGCCTAGACCTCGTATAATGCTTTTGCGCTTAAAGTTTTCCCTCTGCATAAAAATTCAAAAAATATTGAAAGATATATACAAAATGCAGTTGTAAAGAAGAATCCTAAGTGGAACACACCTTTAAGTGGAGTCTTCAACTCTTTGACTGAATGGAAGTTCATACATGAGCTCTCAAGGCTTCGCACTAACCCAGAGATGGATATCATTTAGGTATATTCACTTATACGACTGAATCTAGGGAATCTTGATACGGGAGTATATTCTAAGGTGGGACACACGAATATAGTAAGGTCTTAAAACACTAATCCCGTATCTTGAATCGATTGAAATTTGTGACAAAATTTAAATGGATCAGTATACTGACAATCTAAGTGAATCGGCTAGAGCTTAAAGTTTATATAGATCAACGGTGCTTGTGATGTGTCATAAACAGATAAGATCCTCTGATACAAACTCAACAAAAATATGTCTGTAAATATTTCTTTAATGCATTACATTACAGAAAAATCACAAAAAGATTTTTAGTGTGTTTTAGCATAAACTTTGTAAAATACAAAAAGATTTTGTTCTACTTTATGTTTCGACAACCGATGTTTGAAAAGCTGAGTTTCAAAATCTAAGTATGTTGCACATGTCTTAGAAAATAAACAAGTTCATTAATTTGAAACTTCAGTTTTTGTAATGAAAAAATAAAAGACAGTTGGTGAATCTCTAATGTCATTAAATTGGACTTGGTTGATAATTAGATGAATCAAGGTCATTAAATTGAACTTGATTATCTGATAGGGTTTATGGTGATTGGATGCTTTGAATGTCAAATGTATATAGTTATATAATAGGGAGAGTAGAGTTTATGATGATTGGATGCTTTGAATGTCAAATGTATATAGTTATTTGATAGGGGGAGTAGGGCTGGGTAATTCTGGAATTTTAAACTATCAAATATTTGTGTTTAGAGCCAGTCTACAATCCTGGGTGACCTCAAAAGCTTTAATTGTCAAAATATCTGTGTTTAGAGCTAGGTTACTAATACTGGAAATCTCAAAAATCCTTTAAATTGTCAAATGTAGTTTATAGAGAGCCAGGTTCTTGATCTTAAAGTGGTTAGAAATTTTCTCAAGAGGTTTGAATTGTTAAATTTTTCAGAGAGCCAGGTTTAGATCCTGAAAGCTGAAAGATTAAAGCAAGGGGGAGCCTGGAGAGAGAGTCTATCAAAAGGGGGAGCTGAGTATTCAGAGTGCAAAGGGGAGTCTGTGGTGCTAAAACAGTCAAAGCTTCTGAAGACTCAAAGAGATGAAAAAGACAAGCTACGAGATTGACTGCAGCAATATCCAAGGGGGAGTCTGTAAGTGCATATGTCTATCGCTTGCGTCAATCACATATCGTAGCTGAACGAATGATCAAGACTTGGTATTAAAGTGTGAAACATGTTAAAGAACAAGGTCCAGGTCCGCACGGATGGAGGTATCCAGGTCCGCACAAATGAGCGTGGGATTAGGGTTACAGGCAATCCGCAGGGATCAGCGCATGCTGATCCGCACTAAGTAGTTGATCTGCGCAAAACTAGGTCCATCCGCACTAGAAGTCCATCCTTGATTAGTTTTATGCGAACCTACATGCCCTATATATATGTGTGTTGAGTTTTGTTCATTTGTAACTTTTGATGTTAGAGTGGGGAAACTCTGTCCAACTGTTTTCGTGGTTGTATACTTTCATATCATCAATAGAAAACATATTATAATTAGCTTGTTCTTGTTTGATCCACTCTCGTACTTGGATTCCGCACAAGATACGAGATCTACGCAGTCAACGGTGTATCCGAATCAATCCTAACACGCACGTTCACCGTCATGACTTTTTAACGAAAGGGTATAACTCAATAGTTAAATGATTAATATTTGTATATTTATGAAGAGGTGCGTGCGAAGTGGTGCGAGGGTGATGGAAATTAATTGTTAGTTGTGCGAATGGGTGGGAGTCAATTGTTGGTGACCATAGTTGCTTTTTCGTAGTTTTACATAATGAAGAGACACGTGGGTTAATGAAAAGTATACACGTATTGATTGTCATGCCTTATTGTTAGACCATGCATAGTGGGCAAGATCCTGGGCGTTTTCCCCCAATCACGCCTGAAAACGCCCTCCCCCCACCCCCTCCGGCATGATCCGACGTTTTTCGCAAAAAAACCCCTACCGGCGTGCTTTGAATCACGCCAAATTAAAAGGGCAATTTTTTTGGCCAATGAGATGGAGATAGCTGGAATTTGTGCCGGAATGGGACGAATTCGAGTCGGAATGGTTTTGTGGTTAGCCAGAATTGTCGCCGGAAAACCTGTATAAGAAACGAAGAAGACGATGGAATGCATAAAAGGTTTTAAAACTTTAGTTTTGACAACTTTGGTCCCTGTGGTTTATATATGGTTTTAAATTTAACTTTTGAACTTTTGAATTTTGGTCCTTGTGGTTTTGATATGTAATGTTTTCTATTTAACTTTTGAATTTTTTTTAAGAATGTAATGTTTTTTATTTAAATGAAATTTAATTAGTTTTAATTAAAAAATTTAATAATTGTGTAATGATTGACGGGACATTATTGGGCATTATCCCACGACGCCCTTTTTGTAAAAACGCCCAATAATGTCCCCTTGCTGACTGGAATGCCACATGGCGAATGAGTAAGCGTTTGTTTCTACGCATAGTCGACGACATAGAAACCAACTACAATTATTTTAAACAAAAAGCAGATGCGAAAGGGACACTTGGATTTACCGGTATTCAAAAGTGTACGTTGGCGCTACGAGTCCTTGCTTACGGAAACACAATCGACATCAACAACGAGTATTTAAAAATAGCCGAGAAAACAACGCGAGACACCTTGGAGCATTTTTGTCGCGGTACAATTCCTATACTTTACTATAATGTTTACAAGTGTTTTTTTTAAAGCTTATGTTTGTATATGTTTTTTTTTATAAAGGTATTATTGAATTGTATGGTGCGCGTTATCTTAGAACGCCCACATGAGACGGCCTTCAAAAGATCTACGAGGTACATTCGGCTGAGCATGGTTTGCCTGGTATGATCGGGAGCTTGGATTGCATGCATTGGCGAGGGTGAAGAAAGCGAAGACGAAAACTAATGTATTTTTTTAATTTAGTCGGGTTTTTTTTTTTTTATTTCTAGTATTGTATTTTTTTTTAATTTAATGAAGTATTTTAAGTTTTTAATTAAAAAAAATAATTGTGTAATGATTGGAAGTAGCGTTATTGGGCATTATTCCCATTACGCCACTTTTGCAATAACGCCCAATAATACTCTTATGCTGACTGGACTGCCATATGGCAGAAAACGCCCCAGGGTGGGGGCATCATTGGGCTAACGACTACGCATGGTCTTATTACATTTGAAATAATAGTAAAATAAAATGAAGAGACATGTTGATTAGTAATTAACCGTAACCCTTCACCCAAACCATTGTGTCTTTTTTCTAAACCATTGTGTCTTAAGTTACCTTTATATATATTGAACAAAGAGTAAAATGAAAAGGTGTGAGTAAAATGAACTAAAGGGTGTGACTTTTAAACAAATGAGACATAACCCAAATTGCTAATTGTATAAGGATATAATTTACTTCATTTATGAGATAATTTAATCAAAACTACTATCTTTGGTTAGGCTATATAATCCAACTTGATCACATATGTAGTGAAACTATAAATATCTAACATTTTTGTTTTAAAGTGTCTAACATGGTATTTTTTTATTAACTCAGATGCTTTATTTCCTTGATTATGATCATTATCGGTGTTACAGGTTCGGGAATCAAGTCATCAACATAACTATTTGAATCTACTACTCGGGAATCATGCTTTATTAAATCCTAACACACTAATTTCTGATATACATTCTTGTTCTTGATCCTCAATCCAAACTTGCATTGTTCGATATTAATTGATTTGATTTTTTTATAGTTCTGGTCAATGGCTATATGATAAAGAATTTGTAACTTAGTTCCGTTCTCATGTTCGTGAAGCAATCTACATTGTAGGGATTTCCATGGGCGTGGGACAAAAGGGGAGGTAATGTGGGTGGTTTGTTGTTGTTTGGCTTTATTTTGATTAGTTGTTGCTTATTTTTTTAAAACAACACTTTCAAGCCTCTTCCATCATATACTTTTTTGGGCTTGTCCCCGCTGACGTGGCAGCCACGTGTCACTCCCCCCCTCCTTTGAAGCCCAATACATCACAAATCTCTCGCTGCAATCTATCCCAAAAACAAGAACTATTGTGTAGCGACGCGAGAGAACCAAGGTGACCATACAAGAAGAGGCGTGGATCTGGATTCTGTTGTGTACCTTTTGTTCAGATTTGTGGTCAAGTCCACTCAACATTTTTATTTCAATGCTCCAAAAGATAAAATATCATTTTAGTGGTTATTCTCTGAGATTCATGGGAAGATAAGATGGGGGTCTATTTCTTTTTCAATGCATTTTAATGCATTTGGGAACTCCAAAACATTCGACTAAATATATTTTTTTTCCTTTCTTAATGTACTTTGTTAAAATTCACAAAAAAAAAAGTTTACAAATTGAAGATATTTTGCCTGGATGCAGGCTCGAACCAGCTCTCTCCAAATAAGTTATAGGGCTAAATAAAATATCAACACATTATCTTGATTTTCTCAAATCAATATTTTTATTTATGCAAAATCATCAACATGTTGGATCAGTTCTGTTTAATCATAATGGAAAACATGAAAACATACATGTTACAGCAGACAGTGCAGTGGAGAATCCAGTCAGAGAAGATGACATCCCGTTCGACATAATTGTCAGTGTGAACTGGTTCCTCCTTAGGGTGCTGACTAATGATGGTGACTAAGAAAACCGACAAGGGAATCGCTTATGGGAGAGGGAGATCGATGATGATGATGTTATGATTATTAGGTTATCTATCTCAGTGTGTAACCTTTGACCTCTACATAATTCTCCTTATATAAGCACCCAGGAGGAAACCTAATTAGTTAATAAGGGTAATATGGTCCATCAACAATTATCAACTAATTATTTAATAGGTTATTATATATTTTGATCTATATTATGTAAATGATTATAATGGCTATAGATTAAATATTAAATATAATATATTTAATCTTACATTCTCCCACTTAGCCGAGTAATCATTTACTATGAGTATTAGATATGCCTAATCAAGAGTTAACACTCATTTTAGCCTTAAACGAGTACTATACCAGAGAAATACAGCCGTTGAATCATTATGCGACTCAGGACCCCCATTAGTCATACTATAGCCTTAATTTAAAACCTAATCGTCATGATCAAAATACGCATAAGCCCTTTGTTTGATTTGTAACTTTATTTGTCTATATGCCATTATACCGGTTGGACATATTCTAAGAGACATACAAAATCAAACTGAGGAAATTTCATTAATCATAAAACATAAGTTAGTACAATATGCTTAAATAAGGTCTTTACTAAATCCCATATTCCGAACATGTTCTTCGTAAACCTTAGGAGGGAGACCTTTAGTCATCGGATCCGCAAGCATATCTTTAGTACTAATATACTCGATACAAAGATTATTTTCCTCAATTCGTTCTCGTACGAACAGATATTTTGTATCGAGATATAAACCAGCTCCAGTCGAACTGTTACTGTTCGAGAAACTAACGGCAGCTGAATTATCACAATAAAGCTTCAATGATCTAGAAATGGAATTAACGATTTTGAGTCCAGTGATCAGATTTCTAAGCAACATTCCATGACAGGTTGCGTTATAAACAGCAATGTACTCTGCCATCATTGTGGAAGTTGTGGTCAACTGTTGTTTATGACTCTTCCATGAGATAGGGCCGCCTGCTAACATAAAGATATAGCCCGAAGTGGATTTCTTGTCATCTTTGCATTTGGCAAAGTCAGAATCAAAATAGCCCACCACTTCTAAATGATCACTTCTTCTATAAGTCAGTTTATAGTCTTTCGTCCCTTGTAGATATCGAAGTACCTTCTTAGCTGCTTTCCAGTGATCTAGGTCAGGATTAGTCTGATAACGGCCTAGCATTCCAGCAATATAAGCGATATCTGGGCGAGTACAGACTTGAGCATACATCAGGCTCCCGACTACTGACGCATAAGGTATCTGGCTCATTTGCTCCTTCTCAACCTCTGTCGTCGGACACGATCTATGTAAGCCTTTTGGGACAATCCTAAGATCCCTTTGTGTCTATCTTGGTGAATTTCGATGCCAATGACGTAAGAAGCATCTCCAAGATCCTTCATGTCGAAGTTATGCGAGAGTAACCGCTTCGACTCATGCAACATGTCTAAACTATTACTTGCCAATAGAATATCATCTACGTAAAGGACAAGTATAATAAAGTTGCTCCCACTCATCCTGAGGTAGGTGCATTGATCCACTTGATTCTTCATAAAACCTTGTTTCTTCATGACTTCGTCAAACTTGAGGTACCATTGACGTGATGCTTGTTTTAACCCGTAAATGGATTTCTTCAACTTACAAATTAGATGCTCCTGACCTTCAGGTTTAAAGCCTTCAGGTTGTTTCATGTAAACATTTTCGTCCAAATCTCCGTTAAGGAAAGCGGTTTTAACGTCCATTTGATGTAACTCTAAATCAAAATGAGCTACTAGGGCCATGATGATCCTTAATGAATCTTTACGAGAGACAGGTGAAAACGTCTCTTGATAATCAATTCCCTCTTTCTGAGTGTAGCCCTTTGCAACCAATCTCGCTTTGTAGCGTTCAACGTTCCCATTCGGATCCAGTTTTGTTTTGAACACCCATTTACATCCTACTGGTTTGACACCGTTGGGTAATTCTACCAAATCCCAAACGTCATTTTTCTTCATGGATTCAAGCTCTTCAATTATTGCTTTATTCCATTCAGAAGAAGAGATAGGATCATTGAGCTTTCCGGGATCCATTTCAGTCAGGTAGGTAACATAATCATCCCAATTAGTAGGCCTTCTTTGCCTAGATGACCTCCTGAGTGTATTATCGGGTTCAGCGTTGTCTTGGTTTTGAACGTTTGATGTGCCTTCGTCATGAGGTATAATGGGTTCTGTATGTAGAGGTGAATTTACAGTTGGTGCAGTAGCTTCAGGTACAGTAGTTGCATTGGGTACAAGAGGAGTAATCGGAGTAATGGTAAGCGACGAGTCTCTCCCCCCGCGTCTTGTACTTCTTGCAATTCTTCGTAAGGGTTGGTACTGCTCCCACTGACCTTGAAATCCTCCAGCAACGCAACACGCTTGGTTTCAACAATACAGGTGACATGGGAAGGACAATAGAAACGATAACCCTTTGAATTATCAGGATACCCGATAAAGAAACAGGTAACTGTTTTAGGGTCAAGTTTCCTTAGGAAAGGATTATAAAGTTTTGCTTCAGCAATGCAGCCCCATACTTTCATATATTTAAGACTCGGTTTCCTTCCTGTCCAAAGTTCATAAGGAGTTTTAGGGACAGACTTAGAAGGAACTCTATTGAGTATATGAACAGCTGCTTTTAACGCTTCAGTCCAGAGGAATAATGGTAAATTAGTGTTGGCTAACATACTGCGCACCATGTTCATAAGGGTACGGTTTCTTCTTTCAGCGACACCGTTTTGTTGAGGTGTACCAGGCATGGTGTATTGGTTCACAATCCCCTGACCCTTACAAAACTCATAATATGGACCAGGAGCTTGACCCACATCAGTATGTCTTCCATAATATTCACCGCCTCTATCTGATCTCACAACTTTAATCTGACGATCTAATTGCTTTTCAACTTCAGCCTTGTAATCTTTAAAAGTGGTAAGAGATTCAGATTTCTCCTTAATTAGATACAAGTACATGTAACGAGAATAATCATCAATGAAAGTGATAAATGAAGTATGTCCTGTTATGCTAGCGATTTGGTAGGGACCACTAATGTCAGTGTGAATGAGTTCTAATAAATTAGAACTCCTAGTGGCACCTTTCTTATTCGCAAATGTCATTTTACCTTTAAGACATTTGACACATGTTCTAAAATCAGAGAAATCGAGAGGAGGTAAGACTTCATCCTTTACAAGACGATTTAATCGTTCTTTTGAAATGTGGCCTAAACGCTGATGCCACAACATGGATGAAGTCTCTAAGTCTCGTTTCTCTTTCATCTTTGTGAGTAATTCATTAATGTTATATGACAACAAAGATTTGGAAAATCCATCATCTAGTTCTAATCTATAGAGACCACCATCCAGAATACCAGTACCATAAAGAATAGAATCATAGAGGATAGAGAGTTTACGATGACCATGGGAAACAATAAAACCGTCCATGTCTAACTTTAGTCCTGATACAAGGTTCCGAGATACCTCAGGAACATATAAGGTATCATAAAGTTTAATACATAAACCAGTTTTCATAACTAATTGTAATGTTTCAATGGCCTTCACTTCTAATTCTCGATCATCCCCAACCTTAAGCGTTCTTTGGTTTCTTTCCAGCTTCCGGATTGAAAGGAATCCCTGAGTTGAATTGGTAACATAAACCATAGAACCAGAATCAAACCACCAAGAATTAGCAGGAACACTTAAATTATAGGACTCAAGTATCACAAAGTAATCGTTACCTTTCTTAGCCAACCACTCCTTAAAGTCAGGGAATTCCTTCTGCATATGTCCTGCCTTTTTACAGAACTTGCAGTGGATTCTGCCTAAGGAGTTCTTAGAGCTGGAGGGTGCACTTGTATTAGGATTAGGCCTTTGGACTTTTGAAGCATCCTTTCTCTGATGATTGTTCTTCCTTTTCTTAGAGTTGGAGGTGGTGAAGTTAGCAACATCAATAGGGCGATCCATCCTCATACGCTCTTCCTCCTGTACGCACATAGCGACCAGATCACTCATTGTCCATTTGTCCTTCTGAGTGTTGTAATTGATCTTGAATGCTTCAAAGGATGAAGGAAGCAAAGTAATGATGAAATGAACGAGAAAACCATCACTGATTTCCATTTCCAGCCCCTTCAGCTTATTGGCCATGTCATTCATCATCATGATGTGCTCGCAGATGCCGCTCCTCCCATCATACTTAGTTGTCACCAGCTTGAGGATAAGGGTACTAGCATGTGCTTTAGACGTCCCTTTGAACTGCGCCTCCACATGTTCCAAGTAGGTTTTAGCATCATCAGAATCAGGAATGGCTCCTCTGATTGCATTACTGATGGACTGCTTCATGAACATGAGAGACATGCGGTTACACCTAGTCCATTTTTCATGAACTATCTGCTCAGCAGCAGTACTTTGAGTGGTAAGGTCCGTTGGCTTATTCTCTCTTAGAGCATAATCAAAGTCCAGCAATCCAAGTGTAAGCATGAGGGCATCCTTCCATGCAGCAAAGTCATCACCAATCAAAGGTGGAATGCCCTAATTTAGTGCTGATAGTGGAAATAAGATGAGCAAGTTATGATAGTTAGGAAGAAGTTCTAATGTGATCTAAGGGCATGTTAAACTAAGGCAGGCATAAATAATGACCATTTTACATTATGAAGCTGTGATATTGTCTATTACTAACATCAAAATAATAGACTTAGTTAAAATTCTACTTAAACGAAGACAAATCAGCTTTGGCCAGAAGTGTAATCATTTAAGCATATGTGCAAAGTGGTTGTAACAAATCAGCTTCGGCCAGAAATTGAGACAATCAATTTAGTTATGCACTTGTTAAGTATGCCATCTATGAAAGAATTAAATCAGCTTTGGCCAGATATTAAGACATTCATGTTTATGATGCACACTTAACATAGCTTTCGTAATACTTGAATGATAAGTAGATGTATCAAATCAGCTTTGGCCAGAAATGATACATCAAAACTCATTAAAGTTAAGCCATTTTGGTTTTGTAAAACATTATCTGATTCTGATTAACTAATTAAGTAATTACAAAAACCAATTATTTAATTACAAAAGCCAAATTTTAGTTCACATTAACTGCCAAATTTTATGAATACTCATGATTTCGGATGAATCATGTCTTGGATTCATCCGAAATGACTAATTTCGAATCATTTCGGACTATCCGAAATGGATGATTTCGAATGATTTCGGATGTGTCCAAGACGCGTAAGTCGAGTCATTTCAGATGATTTCGGATGATGATACTTAGTCCGAGATTCATTCGAAATGGTCAGTTCTTGATGATCCGTGATGGATTTCAGATGATTTCAGATAGTAATGCTTAGTCCGAGATTCATCTGAAATGGTCAGTTCTTTGATCATCCGTGATGCTTAGTCTGAAATGGTCAGTTGCTGATCCGTAATGGGCGAACAATGTTCATCCGGAATGATCAGACGGTTGCTGATCCGTAATGGGCGAACAATGTTCATCCGGAATGATCATCCGTAATGATCATCCGTAATGATCATCCGTAATGTGTTCTTCAAGCTGTTACAGCTGTTAATGTGAAAACATAACAGAAAATTCAAAATCTTAGGAATTGTGATAGAGTTTCCTATTTTATCATTGATCTAATTTTATCAGAAAATTTCGAAAATCATAATCTGTTTATCCTATTAACAGATTTCGAAAACCTTATTAGATAAAATTAGATCAAAATTAGGAGAACATTCCACAATTCAAATCATATTCCAAAACATAAAGGAAATTTCGAATTTTAACTAAGAACATGATGAACCCTAAATAAAAATAACCTTAATACTATATCCGAAATCTGGGAATTTATCAATCATTTGAACAATACTTGAACATTATGATTTCGGACAATAACATAAGAATGAACATGTCATCCGAGATGCCATTCCGGATGACAGAAATCGAACAGTTAATGATTTCGGATGACAGAAAACGAATTTAATTATCGTTTTAAAACCTGTTTTCCAGTTTTAATCCAGATTTACGGATAGAAAACAGAACTGACTAATCAACATATGCTCTGATACCACATGTTGGATTAGTTCTGTTTAATCATAATGGAAAACATGAAAACATACCTGTTACAGCAGACAGTGCAGAGGAGAATCCAGTCAGAGAAGATGATATCCCGTTCAACATAATTGTCAGTGTGAACTGGTTCCTCCTTAGGGTGCTGACTAATGATGGTGACTAAGAAAACCGACAAGGGAATCGGTTATGGGAGAGGGAGGTCGATGATGATGATGTTATGATTATTAGGTTATCTATCTCAGTGTGTAACCTTTTGACCTCTACATAATTCTCCTTATATAAACACCCAGGAGGAAACCTAATTAGTTAATAAGGGTAATATGGTCTATCAACAATTACCAACTAATTATTTAATAGGTTATTATATATTTTGATCTATATTATGTAAATGATTATAATGGCTATAGATTAAATATTAAACATAATATATTTAATCTTACACAACACATTATCTTTATTTTCTCAAATCACCACCACTCATGATCGCCACCACCACCACTCACAAATTTAGGTGGCCAGTGGCCACACGATCGGAACCGCTCCATTCACCGGCAATGCACCTTTCTTGCTATCATGCACCATTTCCGATGATGACGCTGGACCATTATTATTCTTCAAGTTTTGATGTGCACCCATTTACGGCACCCAGGGCACAATGGTAAACCCCAGCAGGTACCCCCTACCTGCAACCCACACACTGCCACCGGTGGTGCGGGTACGAGCCAGCGAGTAGGGTGGGGTTGGGTAAAGCCGCTGCTGCACAATAAAGAGGTTAATGTAATTTTTGGGTTTTTGTCTACTCTTGAATGGCTACATTGTAAAATAAAGTTTTTTTTGTTTACATACATACAACACTGTGGGTATGTTTGGCATGGAACTTTTAGGAGCTTTTAGTTTTAAGCTTTTAAGAAAAAACTCATACTCAATAAAAAGCCTTGTTTGGTTGAAGGAGCTTGAAGCTTTTAGGTTAGGAGCTTGAAGCTTTTGGTTGAACGCTACTATTATTAGCTGAAAAATTCTCTGCATTTATTTGATTTATATTTGTATTCAATGTTGTTATTAACTCCCTTTGTCTAGTCCCGTAATCCCCTCTTTGTAAGTTAGACAATCCCCTTGATTACCTCTTGGGTTGTTGTGATTGCTCTTGTATAAATGGTTGTACATTGGTGATGAATAAGATGAAGCAAATCAGTTTAATTACATGGTATCAGAGCCTACTCCTTACCACTTCATCTGCTTTTTTTTTCCTTGAGGCTTCGCCACAAATTCCATGCAAATGTCACTGACTTTTACCCGCTTGAACCCACGGATATTGGGGAAGCTTTTTAGGTTTTAGAAATGGAGGCGGATGAGATCAATTGGCACATGGATACCGGGGCATCTAATCATCTCAGTGACCATGAAGGTATTTTTTATAATTCCTCTAATGTTACATCTATTAAATCTATACTAGTCGGAAACAACCATAAAATGCCAATTATCGGATCGGGAAACACAAATTTCCCATATTCCCAAAATACCCTTCGCCTTAACAATGTTCTTTATGCTCCAAATATTATTAAAAATCTCATCTCGGTCCGACAATTTACCAAAGACAATTATGTATCTGTTGAGTTTGACCCATTTGGATTTTTTGTGAAGGCTTACAAGACTGGGAGGATGTTGAGCCGCCACGACAGTGACAGTCATCTCTACCCTGTCACTGTACCTGCTCAAGTTTTAAAACCATCTGTTTTGTTGTTTCCACTCTCGAATCATGGCATGATCGACTAGGCCACCTGGGAGTTTCCGTTGTTGATTTTCTTTCTTCCAATAAGTTTATCGATTGTAATAAAACTAGTCGCATGTTTTGTAATTCGTGTCAAGTTGCAAAACATAAACGACTACCTTTTGCTTTATCAAATTCTACTACTGTTTTACCTTTTGATATTGTGCATTGCGATTTGTGGACCTCGCCTATTGTGTCAAATACAGGTTACAAGTGCTACATGATTCTCATTGATGATTACACCAATTATGCTTGGCTTTTTCCACTCCGATACAAATCCGAAACGGTCACCAAATTCATCAAGTTTCACACCTATATTAAAACACAATTTAACTTATCCATAAAATCTTTTCAATGTGATAACGGTGGAGAATTTGACAACAATACATTTAAAACCTTAGCCGACACACATGGTATTCAATTTCGCTTCTCTTGCCCTCATACCTCTCAACAAAATGGAAAAGCCGAGCGCATGATCCGACGCATCAATGAGATCATGCTTTCCATTCTCACTCACGCTTCGGTCCCTCCCACCTATTGGGTCGAAGCGGCACACACGGCGGTCTACTTGCACAATATTCTTCCAACAAAACTCCAAAACAATCACACACCCACAGCCGCTTTATACCTTCGACACCCTACATATGAACACCTTAAAGTCTTTGGTTGTTTCTGTTATCCAAACCAAACCGTAACCCGCTCAAACAAACTATCTCATCGATCCGCTCCTTGTGTTTTTCTCGGTTATCTTCCCGACTACCGAGGCTACCATTGTCTAAACCTTCAAACTTGCAAAACAATTGTTTCCCGTCATGTCACTTTTAATGAGTCATCCTTCCCTTTTTCCGAGTGTCCTTCTCAATCCGATTACACTACTCTTGAAACGGACCTATCCACCATTTTCACTTATTCCCACCACTTCTCTAGTCCAAACCAACCCACTGACCATACAAACTCTTCCACTAATTCCCTATCTCCCTCGGCCCAATACTAATCCCCAACAGGCCCACACGCTACTTCACCCCCTCAAACACAAACCGGCCCACATCTATCCGCCCCATCACCACAGCCCTATACGGACTCTCACCCACCCTCTACTCAGCCTAACCCATCAGCCCAACCAAACCAACCTAACCCGCCTTAAAGCTGGAATCACCAAACCAAAAATACACTTTAACCTCCACACTACTACACCACCAAACATCTCACCCCTTCCCAAATCCCACATCGACGCCCACACCGATCCAAATTGGCATAAGGCAATGACTGATGAGTATAGAGATTTAATAGATAATAACACTTGGGAATTAGTTCCGAGACCTGACGGTGCACATATAATTAGGTGTATGTGGCTATTTCGCCACAAATTCCATACAAATGGTACTTTACAACGTTACAAAGCTCGCTTGGTGGTAAATGGCAAGTCCCAACAGGTTGGTGTTGACTGTTTCGACAACTTTAGTCCGGTCGTCAAATGATGTGCACAAAATGCAACATATAAATTACATCAATTGTGGCATAAAACTAACCCTTTTTAGTACTAATGTTGGAAAAAGTGTGTTTGTGTCTTCCTTTTGTATTTTCAGGATTAAATGAGCTCAAACGAACAAAAGAAGCAAAAAGGCAGCCAAATGTAACATAAATACAAGAAAAGGAACAAACGTGGCATGCCCGACCCCCCGACAGCATCTTCCCAAGCAAAATCAAGATAACAGAAGGTTGAACACGCCCCGTGCTCAGTGAGCACGGGGGCATGCCCAAGTGTTAGCAGAAAAGACAAAGTTGTAGAAGCTTCTATCAACCACCACGGGGTCGTGCCCAGCGGACACGGGGCCGCGGTCAACTCTAAGATTCGCAGAATCTGGGGAAATCTTGATAGTACAGATACGCTTCTGCACACGGGGGTGTGCCCAGTGGACACGGGGGCGTGGTCAACTAATGCAGACAAACTGCAATTAATGAAGAAAGAGAAGGAGCATGGACACGGGGCCGTGCCCAATGGACACGGGGCCGTGCCCGAGCTGCTGTTCAGGCTATAAATAGGGGTGCTTGGCTTATTTGCAAACCATCCCTTGGCACGCCACCTCTCTCACACTTCACCCACCACCCACCACCATCACAACACCATCATCCACCACCATCATCCATTGTCCATCATAGAGTGTGTGAGTCGTCTCGGGATCCAAGATTGATCGTAAGAGTTCTTCACAATCAAAGGCCATGTTTGCCTAAGTCTCTTACACCACTTGGTGAAGACAAGTGTCTAGTGTAATACTTTTTATTTTTAATCTTTTCGCACTTTTTACTTGGTTATGTATTAATGACTTTAATAACTAGTTTCTTATGTTGAAGGTGATTCTTCCTTATCGTTTGTCCGTGGTGTCTTGGCATTATTTTACTGTCTATATAAAATAAAAGATTTTCACCATTCATATCTCCACGGTCTATATGGAGATATGTTGGCTACCTGGTCGGGGGTTAAGGGAACGGTTTGGTAAGAGTCTTGCCTTGTTCAGTGTATAGATCCTCCAAGGACCGGGGTCAAATTTAGTAGGACCTCCTTCAATACCCACCGGTATTGGATGGCGGAGGTCCAAACTCTTTGATCCCCTCATATGTAAGCTACTATTAATACTTTAACCCGGCTACTTAGGACTGTATCCCTGCTAACTCAGACTACTTAGCCGATGTAACCATCTTGGTTTTCACACATGTTTTTGTTTTGACTTGCATTGTAACAATTACCGTATTTGGAATGAAACTTATTTGATCCTACTTGCTTTGTGCTCATACAAGCTTATACCGATACAAACACGTGAAACAATTGCAAATTTGTTGAGTTTTTATGCTATTAAACACGGTTACATAAACTATAAGGGTTTATTGTGACTACTTGTGAAATTACTAGTTGAGGGACCTAATTGACATTCTTTGAAACCTACTTGAAATCTATTACTTTTTAATTTCAAGGACTGAAACCGTAATTATTTGGAAGTACAAGTCCAGGGACTAAATTGTTATTTTTGAAACTATATAAATACAAGGGTTAAAGTGCAATTATTTCAAACTACAAGTTTTGGGTTCTTTTTGTAATTTTCGAAACTTAATTTATAAAAGAAATAAATATATATAAATTGTTTTAAAAAGTCTAGGGTTCATATGGTCATTATTGAAACTATTTTAACTAAATGGTCTAACCGGGTTAACTTTCATATAAAGGTTTTCTTCTTTAAACACTAACTCAGTTAGTGGATTTAACTGAACAGTACAAGGACCATTTATGTCAACTTTCGAAACTTCAGGGAACAATTAGGTATTTTATATGAAAGTATAGGGGCTGTTATTGTAACTTTTCAAAAGTTCAGGGACTATTTTTGTACAAACTGAAACTACATGGACCAAAGTGTAAATATTCAAAAATCTGTAAAAAAGGGGGTTCTTCTTTAAAGAACCAGCCCTTGCAAGGATCAAACTCATGACCTCTCGTTTAGGACCGCAACGCCTTAACCAGTTTATCCTCCTACTAGGAGCTGTTAGAATATGAAACCTAAATTCATTTATACACTTGTTAGGAATAAAATAATTATTAATTAAACAAAAAGCGTTTTAAACCCAATCGAACCGACAAGGACGGGACTCGAACCCGCGCCTTCCCGCAAACAAAACACGCGCACAAACCAACTGGGCTACCAGTTGGGATGTGTTATATACTAAGTTATATTATATTTATACACACTTTAGAATTAAATATAATAAATCAAATCTGATAACAGATCAGATGCCGGTTTCGACCCATTCCCATTTGTTCATTGTTTATGTAATCTGAAAACATCACCAATAATTCCCAACCCTTTGCCAACCCAGAAACCCACTTCAATTCGACACAATTGAGTGTCAATACATTTGCATTCGGTTTTTATTTAAAAAAAATTCAAAAGTGGATTGATTCCACTAACTTTTGTTGTTTCTGTGTCGAATTGAAATGCTATATAAGTTCATTAACTCCACACGAACTTCCTACACCCCTCAAATTCACTTAAACACTTCGAAAACGCCGGAGTTCCAACCTGCAACTCTCGTCGGAGTTCACAGTCGCCGGAATTAGCCGACCTATTGATTCGATCGGTACCGGTTAGTTTTTATCCCGCCAATTAGTTCATTTATGCTTGTACAATGATTCCCTAAAGTTAATTTGAATAAAACATAAGTTTCCCGTAGAATTTAAAGAGTTGACTTTCTGTTTGACTCTGATTGGGGAAGATGACCAATTTTGATTTCAGTATATATTTTATTTAATCTAAAATTAAACACAAACCTCCAGGCTAGCCCAGTGGTTGTATGTGTTTGTTCAAACCAGTTGACCCGGGTTCGAACCCAGGCACAACCAAATTCTTTTTAATCTTTTTATTTTTAACATTTCAATAACTTTTATAACCTTATTAAACACTGTTACTTTTATTTAAAATATAAAATTAGTCAATTTATTTATAAAACTAATTTTTATGATATTAAAACAGTTTATTTTTAAACAATTCATAATAAATCGATTTTTAGGAAATAAATACTGAAATTTTCAGATTAATTATTTTAAGTGTTAAACTTTACAAAAATAATATTGTTACTGATATTTCATACAGTTTTGATATTTATATAATTAAATCAGTTTTATTACTTATAAATATAGTTTAATTTTAAATTATATAACTATATACATTTTATCCAAAATTATTTTTATTTCAAAATATGCATTATTCTGAGTTCATATAAATTTAGAATCTGAATTTTTATTATATTAAATTATTTAGATATTTAAATTTATATAAACTTATTTATTGTTATTTTAACCATTTTAATTCATTTTATTTATTTAAAATGATTCCAAGGCCATAATAATTATTTTAAATCAGTGATATTTAAATTCAATAATTAAAAATGTTATTTTTAATTATTCAGATTTAATATAATTGTTTTGATAATTAGTTATGTAATTTTCATATTAATTCTTTTAAACTATATATTTATCATTTATCAATTTAACTATATTTTTTGCCAACTAAATTAATTTATAATTTTTATAAATTAATTATATCACTTGTACAATATTTTGTCAATGATCATTATATTCAATTCTGTTGTTTAATAATACAAGTTAATTATATTTGATTTATTATTACAAATGTTATATTAAATCAATTATATATTTTTACAATTATATTATTTATGTTAAATAAATATTTTTTATAAATAATTCCTTTATATCATATTCATTCTCCAAGTCCTCTTGTTAGATTATCCAAACTACATAGTTACCATTTAGACAAAACCTTACCGAATCCTAGAGATTTAGGATTTTCGCTTATTCGATTAAACATTATTGTTGATACATATTCCATATTGTTGCATGTTCAATCAATTAGAGTGACGTGAAATCTTATTTCCAAGAACTCTCACATTTGCATACGTGTTTGGACTTACTCGAAATCAAGGTGAGTTCATAGTCCCTTTTTACAATTATTCTTGGGATGAAACATATGATACGATGTGATACAAACTTAATTGCTATTTGTGGTTCCCCGATTGTCCTTGCATTTGCTTAATACTTGTTGTTGTTGCTTTAACGCGTTTACGTTCATTAACTTGCAAAAGCCCAGCGGTTATATTATAGCGCTATAGGTGTAACGCCCCATCTCACTTCCCAAACTATTTGTTGCAATTGTTGTTGTTGGTACTCATGTGAAACATTTTGGAAGTGTGGTGATAGACCCGTGTTACGTCATAACGAAGGTTTGGAATGTACCACCAAGTGACTACTTGTATTACTCTTTTTCTTAAAGACATATCACATGCTACAGTGTTAAACCATTTTCATATCACATTGTTATTTTTGCCTAACAAAACCTATGAATTCACTCAACCATTTGTTGACCCAATATTTTTCTAACATATGTTTCAGGTGACAATGTTTGATGCTATGATTTGCAAGAATATTTCATATAGGATTGATCAAGAATTCTGCCTTAGATTAAACCCGAATCTATTGTATTTGTGAAACAATTTGTTATTTTGTTTATGTACTTTTATTTACTCAGATGTGAATGCAATCTCTTTAATTGAACCTAATCTATATTTCAACTTAATTTAATCATCATGTGCTCAAATGCATTCTACCATGTTTCGTGGTGCCCTTGACTTTTCCGCCTCCGGTCAGGGTGTCACATATTGGTATCAGAGCCATGGTTATAGGGATTTAGGTTATTAGTAATACTTTGACCTAGGCTATAACTTACCTAGGACACTTTCCATTAGCAAACTCTTCCGTTATCTTTGCCTTTGTCTTTGTCTTCATCCCTATCCTTATCTTTTGTAACCAATGCCTCGTCACCGCGGATCTCATCTTTAGATTTTACAAATGATCATCACATATCCTTAGGTGATTATTTTCAAAACCTCTTCTGATTTTTAAATTCTCATCAAAGTCTTGGGCTCTAATAACGAACTTGTGCAATCTGGAAGGGTGGATGCCTGTATTCGGGGTTTTCTGTCTAGGCAAGCACTTCGTATAAATTCCAACTCGAGGAACCAGTTGTGCTTACTTGGGAATTCTTTGGATGAGTGTCCACTTATAGGCTAAAGCATGACTTCACTAAGTTATAAGAACCCAACTATTTTGACTTGTCATTGATGTCGTTTATTCATGGAATAAATGATATCCATCTTGTTACGTGTTTTCTCTTATCCTCATTGATTTTATGAAACTACTTTATTCCATTATGAAACCATCATGATCTTATGTTTTACCTACCTCGTGTAGATGCCTCCTCGACGTGCAACACAAGACGATGTCCCGAACGCAGAATTGGCAGCTCTTCTTGTTCAACAGATAGCTGCAGTACTTCCCGACCTTGTAACACAACTTTCTCAAGCCACCAACGGGCAAAGTAGCAACAGAACCAACGGAAACCATCATGACACTCCATGCAACTTCAAACAATTCAACTCTAGCCATCCCACTAAGTTTACGGGGAATGAAGGTGCTACTGGACTCCTTCAATGGACCGAAAGTATGGAGAATACATTACGCCACAGTCAGTGTACAAATGAACGCAAAGTTGTGCTTCTAGCGTCTTCCAAAAGAGGGCGTTAACTTGGTGGAATGGAATCATGAAGGATCGCACAGCCGAAGTTGCTATGGCTTTGACCTGGGAAGAATTGAAAGTTCTCATGTTAAAGGCTTTCTGCCCGTGAAACGAAATGAATGCACTGGAAGATGAGTTCCACGATATCAAACAAGATAGTGGAGAAAACCGCGCTTATATAAACCGGTTCGAAGAATTGTGCATCCTCTGTCCCACAAACCTAGCTCTCGATCGCTTGATTGAGAAATTCATTAGTGGACTGCCTAGTTGCATCAAGCACATAGTGACTGGAAGCAGACCAGCCACACTTCGAGACGCTTATGAACTCTCTGCTATCTTGACGGATGCTCAAGTCAAGGAATGGAACCTATCCCGAAAGAGCAACAAGAAGACACCATTCAAAGCTGTATCCGACACTATCAAAGCAGCAAATGATGGAGCCTAATCTTCAAGGAAAACCAGGAATGCAAACAAACGCAAAGTAGTCAGAAACTTTGCCATTACAACTCCTGCTCTCGCCAACCAGGCTCCTCCTGCCAAGAAGCCATATGTTGGTGAAGCACCGTTTTGCAACCGTTGTAACTACCATCATCAAGCCCGTTTTCCTTGTAAACAGTGCACAAGTTGTGGGCGCTTTGGTCATCTTACAGCCACATGCCGTACACATCAAGCTGTTGCTCCTCCGGCTATTCAAGCTGCTGCACCACCTCGTTATCCCATTGGAACTTGCTTTAATTGCGGTGATCCGAATCACTTCAAAAGAGAATGTCCCAAACTTTCAAATGCTCAACCCGCTAGAGGTCGTACATTCAACCTGAATGTCAATGAGGCTCGTGCCGCAAATGATGTGGTCAACGGTACGTTTCTCGTTAACAATCGCTATGCTTCTGTTTTGTTTGATCCGGGTGCAAATAGGAGTTTTGTTTCACTTGAGTTTGAACCTTTTCTTACCTTACCACGTACAAAACTAAGTGAATCATTTGAAGTTATAGTAGCTAGTGGCGATCACTCCGTGTTAAATTCTGTCATTGCCAATTGTAAACTTGAACTTCATGGCCATGTTTTTCCGATCAACCTTATTCCCATGAAACTTAGATGTTTTGATATCATAGTAGGCATGGATTGGTTAGCTCCAAATCATGCCGAAGTTGTTTGTCATGATAAATTCGTTCGTTTACCATTGCCGTCTGGTGAAGTTCTAAAGGTCTATGGGGAAGGACCCTATAAAAGTCTCAACCTCATATCTTGCGTGCAAGCTCAGAAGTATTTGCGCAAGAACTACGTGGCTTTCCTGGCCCACGTGGTGGAGAAGAAGGAAGAAACCAAGAACATTAAAGATATTCCAATCATTCGAGAATTTCCTGAAATTTTTCCCGATGATCTACCTGGCTTACCTCCCGTACGTCAAGTAGAATTTCGTATCGATCTTGTTCCTGGTGCTAATCCTATTGCCAAATATCCCTATCGTCTTGCACCTTCGAAAATGCAAGAACTTGCTAACCAACTTCAAGAACTTTCTGACAAAGGTTTCATTCGCCCCAGTTTTTCTCCTTGGGGAGCTCCAGTTTTGTTCGTCAAGAAGAAAGATGGTTCCATGCGCATGTGTATCGATTACCGTGAACTGAACAAACTCACCATCAAAAACCGTTATCCCCTGCCTCGCATTGATGATCTCTTCGATCAATTACAAGGTGCCACTTGCTTCTCAAAGATCGACTTACGCTCTGGTTATCACCAACTACGCATTTTTGAAGACGACATTCCTAAAACCGCTTTTCGCACATGCTACGGTCACTATGAGTTCACCGTTATGCCATTTGGTTTAACCAATGCCCCTGCGGTCTTCATGGATTTAATGAACCGTGTTTGCAAGCCTACTTAGATAAATTTGTCATTGTTTTCATTGATGACATACTTATCTATTCCAAAACCAAAGCTGATCATGAGAATCACCTTCGATTGATCTTAGACCTCCTAAAGAAAGAACAGCTTTATGCCAAATTCTCGAAATGCGAATTCTGGCTTAAGGAAGTTCAATTTTTGGGACACATCATAAACAACAAAGGAATTCATGTTGATCCTGCGAAGATTGAAGCCATAAAGAATTGGAGTGTTCCTACCACTCCAACTGAAATCCATTCTTTCCTTGGTTTAGCTGGGTATTATCGACGTTTCATTGCCAATTTTTCCAAACTTGCTGTTCCGCTTACGTCTTTAACTCACAAGGGTAAACCTTTTGAGTGGGGACCAAAACAAGATGAAGCTTTCCAAATTCTTAAACAGAAACTCTGTGATGCTCCTATTCTGACTCTCCCCGATGGTAACGACGATTTCGTGGTGTATTGTAATGCTTCCAAACTTGGCTTAGGCTGCGTCCTCATGCAACGAGGCAAAGTCATAGCCTATGCATCTCGACAACTGAAGGACCATGAAAAGAGATACACTACCCATGATCTTGAATTGGGTGTCGTAATCTTCGCTCTCAAAATCTGGAGACACTGTCTTTATGGTACAAAATGTGTGATTTTCACTGATCACAAAAGTCTTCAACACATCTTTGATCAGAAGGATTTAAACATGCGCCAACGTAGATGGATTGAACTTCTAAACGACTACGATTGCGAGATTCGCTATCACCCCGGAAAAGCGAATGTTGTTGCCGATGCTTTAAGTCGTAAAGAACGCATTCAACTTCATAGCATACAAATCCATTCTGACATCCAAACCCGTATTTTCCAAGCTCAATAAGATGTTGTGGCCAGCGGTGATTTGCTTACTGAATTACCTCATAATCTTGATCTCCTTCTCGAGACCAAAGAAGATGGCTTACGACATTTCAAAAACTGTCTGTGGGTTCCTAATCGTAACAACCTTCGTGCATTCTTGATGGATGAAGCCCACAAATCCCGATATTCTACTCATCCCGGTGCGGACAAGATGTACATGGATCTTCGAAACCTTTACTGGTGGCCCGGAATGAAAAAGGGTGTTGCTCTCTACGTGTCCAAATGCCTCACATGTTTGAAGGTTAAAGCTGAACACCAACGACCTTCTGGATTACTTGAACAACCCGAGATTCCTATGTGGAAATGGGAGGAAATTTCTATGGATTTTGTAACCAAGTTACCACGCACTTCTCGATGTTATGACAGCATTTGGGTGATCATTGACCGTCTAACCAAATCAGCTCACTTTTTGCCAATCCGAGAAGATTACTCTGTTGCTAAACTTGCTAAACTCTACCTTGACGAGATTGTTACTCATCATGGTGTACCTTTGAACATTATTTCTGATCGTGATGGCCGTTTTACCTCTCGTGTTTGGGAAACTATGCAATCTGCTTTGGGAACTCGACTAAATCTCAGCATAGCGTATCACCCTCAAACTGATGGTCAGTCTGAACGAACCATTCAAACCCTTGAGGATATGTTACGAGCTTGCGTTATAGATTTCGGTGGTAATTGGGATTCACATCTACCTTTCATTGAATTCTCTTACAACAATAGTTACCACTCCAGTCTTGGAATGGCGCCTTTTGAAGCTCTCTATGGTCGCAAGTGTCGTTCTCCTGTTTGTTGGAACGAGATTACTAAGGCACAAATCACTGGTCCTGAACTAATCCAAGAAACGACTAACAAGATCTTTCAAATTCGTGACAACCTTACAGTGGCTAGAAGTCGTCAAAAGAGTTATGCTGATAAACGACGCAAACCCCTTGAATTCCAAGTCGGTGAGATGGTACTTCTCAAGGTCTCTCCTTGGAAAGGTATTGTACGCTTTGGAAAGAAAGATAAACTAGCTCCATGATATGTTGGCCCTTTTAAGATCATTGAAAGGATTGGTAAAGTAGCATACAAACTTGAGTTACCTCCTGAACTAAGCAACGTTCATCCTACCTTTCATGTCTCCAATCTCAGAATGTGTCTTGTTGATGAAAACCATCATGTACCACTCGACGACATTTGCATCGACGACTCCGTGCACTTTGTTGAAAAACCGGTAGAAATCATGGACCGTGAAGTGAAGAAACTAACACGAAGCCGCATACCTATCGTTAAGGTACGTTGGGAATCCAAACGTGGCCCAGAATTCACTTGGGAAAGTGAGGATGATATGAAGACCAAGTATCCGCATCTTTTTGCAAAAGAATCTCCTACACCAATTTCGGGACGAAATTCTCAAAAGTAGGGAAGACTGTAACCATCTTGGTTTTCACACATGTTTTTGTTTTGACTTGCATTGTAACAATTACCATATTTGGAATGAAACTTATTTGATCCTACTTGCTTTGTGCTCATACATGCTTATACCGATACAAACACGTGAAACAATTGCAAATTTGTTGAGTTTTTATGCTATTAAACATGGTTACATAAACTATAAGGGTTTATTGTGACTACTTGTGAAATTACTAGTTGAGGGACCTAATTGACATTCTTTGAAACCTACTTGAAATCTATTACTTTTTAATTTCAAGGACAGAAACCGTAATTATTTGAAAGTACAAGTCCAGGGACTAAATTGTCATTTTTGAAACTATATAAATACAAGGGTTATAGTGCAATTATTTCAAACTACAAGTTTAGGGTTCTTTTTGTAATTTTTGAAACTTAATTTATAAAAGAAATAAATATATATAAATTGTTTTAAAAAGTCTAGGGTTCATATGGTCATTATTGAAACTATTTTAACTAAATGGTCTAACTTGGTTAACTTTCATATTAAGGTTTTCTTCTTTAAACACTAACTCAGTTAGTGGATTTAACTGAACAGTACAGGGACCATTTATGTCAACTTTCGAAACTTCAGGGAACAATTAGGTATTTTATATGAAAGTATAGGGGCTGTTATTGTAACTTTTCGAAAGTTCAGGGACTATTTTTGTACAAACTGAAACTACAGGGACCAAAGTGTAAATATTCAAAAATCTGTCAAAAAAGGGGTTCTTCTTTAAAGAACCGGCCCTTGCAAGGATCGAACTCGTGACCTCTCGTTTAAAACCGCAACGCCTTAACCAGTTTATCCTCCTACTAGGAGCTGTTAGAATATGAAACTTAAATTCATTTATACACTAGTTAGGAATAAAATAATTATTAATTAAACAAAAAGCGTTTTAAACCCAATCGAACTGGACAAGGACGGGACTCGAACTCGCGCCTTCCCGCAAACAAAACACGCGCACAAACCAACTGGGCTACCAGTTGGGATGTGTTATATACTAAGTTATATTATATTTATACACACTTTAGAATTAAATATAATAAATCAAATCTGATAACAGATCAGATGCCGGTTTCGACCCATTCCCATTTGTTCATTGTTTAGGTAATCTGAAAATATCACCAATAATTCCCAACCCTTTGCCAACCCAGAAACCCACTTCAATTCGACACAATTGAGTGTCAATACATGCGCATTCGGTTTTTATTTAAAAAAAAATCAAAAGTGGATTGATTCCACTAACTTTTGTTGTTTCTGTGTCGAATTGAAGTGCTATATAAGTTCATTAACTCCACACGAACTTCCTACACCCCTCAAATTCACTTAAACACTTCGAAAACGCCGGAGTTCCAACCTGCAACTCTCGTCGGAGTTCACAGTCGCCGGAATTAGCCGACCTATTGATTCGATCGGTACCGGTTAGTTTTTATCCCGCCAAATAGTTCATTTATGCTTGTACAATGATTCCCTGAAGTTAATTTGAATAAAACATAAGTTTCCCGTAGAATTTAAAGAGTTGACTTTCTGTTTGACTCTGATTGGGGAAGATGACCAATTTTGATTTCAGTATATATTTTATTTAATCTAAAATTAAACACAAACCACCAGGCTAGCCCAGTGGTTGTGTGTGTTTGTTCAAACGAGTTGACCCGGGTTCGAACCCAGGCACAACCAAATTCTTTTTAATCTTTTTATTTTTAACATTTCAATAATTTTTATAACCTTATTAAACACTGTTACTTTTATTAAAAATATAAAATTAGTCAATTTATTTATAAAACTAATTTTTATGATATTAAAACAGTTTATTTTTAAACAATTCATAATAAATCGATTTTTAGGAAATAAATACTGAAATTTTCAGATTAATTATTTTAAGTGTTAAAATTTACAAAAATAATATTGTCACTGATATTTTATACAGTTTTGATATTTATATAATTAAATCAGTTTTATTACTTATAAATATAGTTTAATTTAATGCATTTAAATTATATAACTATATAAATTTTATCCAAAATTATTTTTATTTGAAAATATGCATTATTCTGAGTTCATATAAATTTAGAATCTGAATTTTTATTATATTAAATTATTTAGATAATTAAATTCATATAAACTTACTTATTGTTATTTTAACCATTTTAATTCATTTTATTTATTTAAAATGATTCCAAGGCCATAATAATTATTTTAAATCAGTGATATTCAAATTCAATAATTAAAAATGTTATTTTTAATTATTCCAATTTAATATAATTGTTTTGATAATTAGTTATGTAATTATCATATTAATTCTTTTAAACTATATATTTATCATTTATCAATTTAATTATATTTTTGGCCAACTAAATTAATTTATAATTTTTATAAATTAATTATATCACTTGTACAATTTTTTGTCAATGATCATTGTATTCAATTATGTTGTTTAATAATACAAGTTAATTATATTTGATTTATTATTAAAAATGTTATATTAAATCAATTATTTATTTTTACAATTATATTATTTATGTTAAATAAATATTTTTTTGTAAATAATTCCTTTATATCATATTCATTCTCCAAGTCCTCTTGTTAGATTATCCAAACTACATAGTTACCATTTAGATAAAACCCTACCGAATCCTAGAGATTTAGGATTTCCGCTTATTCGATTAAACATTATTGTTGATACATATTCCATATTATTGCATGTTCAATCAATTAGAGTGACGTGGAATCTTATTTCCAAGAACTCTCACATTTGCATACGTGTTTGGACTTACCCGAAATCAAGGTGAGTTCATAGTCCCTTTTTAAATTTTTTCTTGGGATGAAACATATGATACGATGTGATACAAACTTACTTGCTATTTGTGGTTCCCCGGTTGTCCTTGCATTTGCTTAATACTTGTTGTTGTTGCTTTAACGTATTTACGTTCATTAACTTACAAAAGCCCATCGGTTATATTATAGCGCTATAGGTGTGACGCCCCATCTCACTTCCCAAACTATTTGTTGCAATTGTTATTGTTGGTACTCATGTGAAACATTTTAGAAGTGTGGTGATAGACCCGTGTTACGTCATAACGAAGGTTTGGAATGTACCACCAAGTGACTACTTGTATTACTCTTTTGCTTAAAGACATATCACATGCCAGAGTGTTAAACCATTTTCATATCACATTGTTATTTTTGCCTAACAAAACCTATGAATTCACTCAACCGTTTGTTGACCAAATATTTTTCTAACATATGTTTCAGGTGACAATGTTTGATGCTATGATTTGCAAGAATATTTCATATAGGATTGATCAAGACTGATGCCTTAGATTAAATCTGAATCTATTGTATTTGTGAAACAATTTGTTATTTTGTTTATGTACTTTTGTTTACTCAGATGTGAATGCAATCTCTTTAATTGAACCTAATCTATATTTCAACTTAATTTAAACATCATGTGCTCAAATGCATTCTGCCATGTTTCGTGGTGCCCTTGACTTTTCCGCCTCTAGTCAGGGTGTCACAGCTGAGGGTAACGTCACCTTCTGTAGGATCGTTGTTAGACCCAAACGAGTTGTTCGGAAGAGCTTTAAATCCGATTCAAAGGCGGAATCAGTGAAACGGACGTGAAAACAGCTTGATACTCTTAAATCTGTCACTTTGATTGATTATAACACTAATTACAACCTGAACAGATTTCGGCAGCACTTCGTTACAAATCCTGAAGTGTTACCAAATGAAATGACAAGTGCCCTATATATAGTGGTGGAGGTTTCTTTTGAAGCTGACCATGACAAGTTCAAACGAAACCTGTCTGATCTGGTTTCCCTTGAACATGTCACATGTCACTTTCAAAGGGAACCTCATGTAAACCCACTAAACTTTGTTTCTTGCACCTCGGACACCAAAAATCCTATCCTATACTATTACATGATACAAGACGAAGTCAATAGACGTAGTGCACTAACAGACTCCCCCTCGGATATTGACGAAGTCTTCAGTGTCTAGTCTTCAGTATGACACATCTTCGGTCTTGATCATTCTGCCTTCTTATCCAAATTGTAACATTATAAGCATCCATCAATCATTCTCTCCTATCAGCTTCAGGCTCCCCCTTTCGTCAAGCTTCCGTGCTTTGGGATCGACACCTAGCTATCCATCTACAAGCTTCTCTTGCTTCAAGCTTGTCTTCAGACTCCCCCTTAGACTCTGCTCTTGGGATCGTAATCTGGACTATCTGCAAACACTCAAACATCTATAAGTAACAATATTTAGAACATCCAGGAATCGTAACCTGGCAATTTTAAACTCTTCAACTACTCCCCCTATCAACAAACTAAATGATTTAGCAGCAATAAAGAATCCAACTCCCTCACAGTTAATCATCCAAGTCCAAATTAATGACCTTGGAGATATCACAAACTGTTTTTGAATTTTGATTTTAATTCAAGTTTCAAATTAATGAACTTGTTTATTTTCAGAAACACAATCAGCATACTTAGATTTTGAAACTCAACACTCAGACATCGGTTGTCGAAAATAAAGCAGAAATCAAAATCTTTTTGTATTTTTCTGAAAATATAAAGCAATAAAGAAATATGTACAAACATATTTACAAACAATGTTTTTGTTTGAGTTTGTGTCAGAGGATCATATCAGTTTATAACAAGTCACAAGTACCATTGAGCTTAGTTACACAGTAAGTATTAAACAATTCACTTAGATTGTCGATATACTGGTCCACTTAAATTTTTATACAAATTTCAACTGATTCAGGATACGGATTAGATGAATTAAGAACTTGAACTCATTTATGTGTCCCACCTCTTGAATATACTCCCGTATCCAGATCCCAATATTCAGTCTTACAGGCAATTATAACACAAATGATATCTGTAAGGGGTTAATAAATTATGAAGAATCATGAGAGCTCAGGTCAGAACCATCGTTCAGCAGAGAGATCATGACTCAACTTGTGGGTGTGTCCCCTTTAGAGGATCTTTTTTACAACAGCATTGCTAAGCAATTTTATTGTCTTATCATTGATGCTGAGGATGATGCTATGTTTCAAGCATATGCGGAAAGTATTATTCGGGGACTAGGTCAGAACTACCGTTCAGCAGAAGTACCGGAATAATACCCCAGATATCACTGAGTATAAAAACCTAGTATATCAGAAAAAGGAATCTTTCAAACGAGATTTCAGGGGTTACCTATATATCCAAGTAGTGTTCCCCACGAAATAAGCAAGTTTGAATTTAGGTTTATATCCCGAAAAAGTTTACTAAATGTATAAAAACCTACCGACACATCCACGGTGAGATCGTTTAACACATTTAAACTTTCCATTTCTTTAGCATACTGTAACTGTCTACTGATGTACTATCATTTCCTCTTTTTACGCAAAAACTCAATTTTCAATTTTTATCATGTTTTTTGCTTTTTCAAATTTTCAAATGTTTTTGGATTTTCTAACAATATTTCTCCCCCTAAAATGCAAAACAATTTAAAGAAAATTTGACAACCTACACTGATAGCTTTGTCTCGCCATCCATTTTCTGCTTCACATGCTCTGATTTGCAGAAAATATAACGTACCCCCATGATTTACAACCCATTGATCTTAACAGTTTGAAAACCATTTTTCAATCTGATGAAAGTAATCATGTTTGTTCAGCCGTGAGAGTTTCGGCGTATTCAATCAACATTTATTCAACAAAATTAAAAACAAACATATTTTTGGTTTTTCAAATTTTAACAAACTAAAAACATATTTTTGGTTTAAATTTTTCAATTTTTAGGATTTTGAAAATATTGTTTATTTATGTACAAACAACACTCAAACTAAACTCCCTGTTCAACCAAACCAGGGTCCTGCAACCTCTTCCTGTGCCAGGTTGCTCCAACTACTATTCTCACAGTCTTCAGCTTCGTTGAGCACCTGCACATTCAAACTTTATCAATCATTTGAACAATTTAGCCCAGGTCTGTTGGACCTTAGGCATTTCAACACAATAATGTTCATTCAATTTTGGAAACTCTTTGTCACTTAAAACGTTTTCAATTTTGACTTCAACTTTCTCATCTTTTACCGACGTCACTTGTTTCTTAGCACTCCACATTTGACCTTCCGGAGTACCTCTTTTGTAAAAGTTTGTCTCTTTTTGAACCTTTTGAATTTGAATAACATTTTTAGGTTTCCAAAACTCTTGAGGTTTTGTCATATCAACAGATGTTCTCCAACTCTGTGTTGTTCTAAATCTGGATGTGTGAGAATTCTAGGTCTGTCTTGAATCGAACCTGTTCGGGTTTGATTTCCAATTTTGATTTGAAACAAACTTGTTTGTATTGTACCTCCAAGTTTGTTTCGAATCAAATCTGGTTGACCTTGGTTTCACATCCTCATATTTCTGTTCTTCAACATCAACAGGCTTTGGATTTGGACACTTTCGTGCAACATGTCCAATTTGATCACATTTAAAACACACTTTCTTTGAAACATCCTTGGCCTGTTGTTGTTTCTTTTTCATAACATCAAACTCCTCATTAGATTGTTGTCCAATTTTGAGTTTTTCCTCTTCTTTCAAGCTTTTCCCTTGAACAAAACTCATCTTTTGTTGCAAATTTGGTTTTTTACTTTGATTCCAATTCCGTTTCTTTTTATAACCCAAAACAGCCTTCATGTTTTTCTTCTTAAAACCAGGTTTGTTATAAAAAGATTTATGACCTTTACCAGCAAACTTTGGAATCTCAGACTTCTCAATCTCAACCATTTTGAAAACTTTATCGACCTTCTCTGAAATCACATTCTGAATCGGAAATACATCATCTAAGAATAATTTGTCCGATCCAATCATGGTATAAACCAATCCTTTTGAATCATCATTCAAATGTTTCTCGGATTTTGTGTTTTTCAGATAACCATAATAAAGATATCCTTCATCTTCATCGTGTGACTTACCTTTTGTAGACTCATCTTTCAAAACGCTTTCAACAACCTTACTTACCACCTCTGAATCATTAGCATCATCAGATTTGGAGTAAGTCACATCGATAATTTCAGGTAACTGGTCAGCTATGTTCAAACCCTTTGCCACCTTTTCCTCATCATAAAAAGTATAATTGTTTCTCAATGGTGGTGGTACCTGATGAAATTCTGAACCAATACCCTTTTTGCAATTTTCAGTATCTTTGTCATCTAGTGTGATGTTGAAAATGCGTTCGAGAATGTACGAAGAGTTATGATAACTTTGAAGTTTGATAACAACCTTTTCTTTTTCAGCCAAGACTTGTTTAAGATTTGCAATTTCATCAACACACTTGTTCAATTCAATTTGCTTTTCTTTAAACTTTCTTTCATACATTTCTTTAGTGACTAAAGTTTCTGACAGTCTTTGATCAAAACTTTTGACTTGGCTTTTCAAAGTATCATAAGCTTCTTGTACTCTCTGACTCGACCACTTTAAAGAATCGTACTGTTTTTGTAAATCTTGAAATTTAGATTCTTTTTCAACACAATCGACACATTTTGCTGAACACATTTGTCTATACACATCATTATCTTTTTCAAGATCTTGACACTTCTGTGTTAGCTTTTCGACTTTTAATTTCAACATTTCTTCTGTTTCAACCATTTCTTTACATTTTATTTTGAAAACATTTTCAAATTTGGTTGCTTCAATTTCTTTTACTTTTATAATGTCATCTTTTTTAGTACAGGCTTTGCACATTTCTATGCAATTCCTGCACTTGTTTTCATTTTCATCAACCAATTCAACATTCGGTAAATCAGAAGATTTTCTAACCTCAGTCTCATTCAGCACCGGTTCTTCTGACTCAACTTTCTGATCTTCCTCCTTTTCTTCTTTCTGAGCTTCTTCATTCTTCTGTTCTTCTTCAGCTTTCTGTTCCTCTTCAGCAGCAGTCTTCGCAACAGCCTTTACTTCTTCAATCATCTTCTTCAATTCTTCTTCTTTTCTCTTCTTCATCTCTACCACCTTCGGTAGACTTGCTTCACAAACCTCTCTTATCTTCTTCTCCAAATCAGGCAGATATGCTTTATCAGATAACCTTCGTGTGTTGAAAGTAGCCTGCCTTGGAACCAAATTTGTTACAGCTTCGAAATCCACTTTTGATGGGTCAACAACTGGATTACCCCGTGGATCCATGTAACATTCCAACTCTTCATTCCATCTTTTTGCTCTCTGGGCTTCTTTGAATGGTTCATTTAATTTTCCAATTTCCCATCTTGCATAATCTGCTTTCCAATATCTATCAGGATCAGCATCAGCCACAAATGCATATCCAACTGCATCTTCTTCAGGGCAAACCTGACTCCAGTCGTAACCTTCATCATCATATATAACTGCAAGAGCCCTTGATTTTTCTTCAGGCTGTTTCAATCTTGGAGGCTCAGACTTGTTCTGATGGTAGATCGCTTTCTTGTAATAATCTTCGTTGAACGGGTTTTCAGAATCATCAGCAGCATACGCATTTCTGCACTCGCGCTTAAAGTGACCTTTTTGTTTACATTTGAAACACGTCACCTTTGATTTATCGAATCCCAATTTGGTAGATGATCCACCAATTGACTTTCTCCCCGTGATCTCCATGAACCGCTATGCCCGACGAACTGCACTGGCCATGCACCATCTTATATCCATTAGTTCCATCTCCTCGGGGTCTAATTGATCATAATCTTCTTTTGTCAAATTGGTATTGCCAATCTTCCCTGCAACGAGGCTTTCATACGATTCAAGTACAGATGCCAAGAAAACCATCTGTTGTTTTGCCGACTCTTCGCTGAAATTCTGCCCATTCTTCAGATCCACTGCGATATTACACTGAAACAAATTCTTGGAAGCAGATTGACTTGAAGTGTTTGAAGAAGATCCACTGTGAAAACCACTTTGAAGACTTTCATAGTTCACTGAATTTGAACTTTCTGCAGAAAATGCTGTTCTTGGAGACCCAGCCTGCGGTACATTTCCTCTGTAGTAAAGCTCTACATTCTGCTGATAAGCTGGATTGTTGACTTTAGATCTCTTTATCTCCAACTCATGACTTTCAAGCCTTTCAATCAGCAAATCCACTTTTAAATCTTCAGGCTTGATTGTATTTTTCAACATTAGAGCGAAATATTGCCACTCTTGATCATTTGGCAATGAATCAAACAATTTATCCACCAAATCCTCTTCAGAATATGTGATTTCATGTCTGGCTAACTCCATTTTCAGATGCCCAAATCTTTCAATCATTCTACAAACAGATTCATTTTTCATACAACTGAATAAATCAAACTCTTTACGCAACAATTTCTTTTTGTTTTTGACAATTTCATTACTTCCTACACACTTTCTCCCTAACGCTTCCCACAAACTCTTTGAAGTTTTCTCTTGTTCAAGTAACGAGATAATATCCACTCTCACTGACTGTTTGATTAATGTGATCATCTTATATTCAGCCACAACATTTTTTACATCTATGTCTGAGAAATCTTTTGGATCTATTAACTCTCCTCCCTCTTTTACTGGTTCAGTGTATCCATCTGTCATTTTTAACCAACTTTCAGGAGCGAAAGCTTTTACCCAACCCTCAAATCTGTTTTTCCACCAGTGATAATCTTCCACTTTCATTAGCTTTGGTGGCTTCTGTTGGCTTCCGTACATGTTCTCAAACTTCAAATTCTCCGAAATCTCTCTTGAATATTCTTTCATCTCAGATCTTCTATCTGATGATTCGGAAGTGAATGCGTTGTAGAATGTGTTGTAGAACTCTTCACCGTTGCTTGACATCTTCAATCACCTGAACAATCAAACAAACTCAATCAGTTTAAACTATATCCAATAATCTGAAATACACTGACACTTGGTTGTCGTGAAATAATTTTCACTTTCAAGTATACTGAGATTTTAAGCAAAAACACTCCAATCCTGATTCAAGCTAAAGCACTGATTCAAGCTAAACCTGATTCAAGCTAAACCTGATTCAAACTAAACCAGATTCAAACTAAACCTGATTCAAGCTAAACCTGATTAACTTTCAAGCGAAACCTGATTCAAGCTAAACCTGATTCAAACTAAACCTGATTGAATGTTCAAGAGAAACCTGATGTTCAAAAGAAACCTGATGGAATTTTCAAGAGAAACCTGATGTTCAAAAGAAACCTGATAATTTCAAACGAAACCTGTCAGTTTCAAACGAAACCTGTAATGTTCGTTCAATAGAAACCTAGTTTTTGTCCAATTTTGTCCATTTTAGTCCGTATTTTAACATGAAACTTTCAAGGGTTTGTCTATGTCCAATTCCGAGTGCACTGTGAAAATTTGAACCAATTTGGACCGTGAAATCTCGTTCAATTGAAGAAAGAAGGTGTAGAAGTCAGAAAATAGATGATATCAAGCTAAACTCTTCTTCCTGAGCTCTGATACCACTTGTAGGATCGTTGTTGGACCCAAACGAGTCATTCGGAAGAGCTTTAAATCTGATTCAAAGGCGGAATCAGTGAAACGGACGTGAAAACAGCTTGATACTCTTAAATCTGTCACTTTGATTGATTATAACACTAATTACAACCTGAACAGATTTCGGCAGCACTTCGTTACAAATCCTGAAGTGTTACCAAATGAAATGACAAGTGCCCTATATATAGTGGTGGAGGTTTCTTTTGAAGCTGACCATGACAAGTTCAAACGAAACCTGTCTGATCTGGTTTCCCTTGAACATGTCACATGTCACTTTCAAAGGGAACCTCATGTAAACCCACTAAACTTTGTTTCTTGCACCTCGGACACCAAAAATCCTATCCTATACTATTACATGATACAAGACGAAGTCAATAGACGTAGTGCACTAACACCTTCAAAAGAGGGGCCTACCATGATATGCATTAATAACTTAATTAATTATCTTTCAATAATCCGACCCTTTAGGATTGTATCCTTGCTGACTCAGACTAATGGGTTGAGGGTAACGTCACCTTCAAAAGAGGGGCCTACTACAATAAATAAGATAATCTCTTAAAAAGTGCAAAAGTGCAGAAGTAATCAAAGGTTACACTAAACACGAGTAGGAGCCAAGTGATTCATCTTGTCTATCTGTTTTTACTTTTATTTTTATTTTTCAGCATTTAGTTAGTTTTTATTTTTCTAGTTTAAAAACATTTTTCTAACTTTTTGATTTGATTAGACGTTGAGGATAAACCGATACTAAAAGCTCTTGTGTCCTTGGACGACCTCGGTATCTTGCCAACACTATACTATGCTCACGATGGGTGCACTTGCCCATATGTGTGTTTGGTGTTAGTAAAATATCGTATTTATAAATTTAAAACTTGACTAACGTGTAAAAAGGGCTTAAAATATACATAAAAACCTATAACACACAACACGCATCAAGTTTTTGGCGCCGTTGCCGGGGACACAAGGATTTTAAGAAAGTTAGGAATCATCGGCCTAATCGTTTTTTTCTAATTTTTCTGTTTTTTTTAGGATTTTCTTAGTTTTTCAGCTTCTACAGAACTCAGCATGGGTCGTGCCCGCTGAACACGGCCCGTGCCCAATCCTTGGAACTGGCAATCATGTTTTAAGTCAGACAGTAAGCTGAACACGGGGCCGTGCCTACTCAACACACCCCGTGCCCAAGATTCAGTTACTGAAAACAGAACCGTAAGATCCCGACGGTTGGTAATTTCTGACACAAACATGAGAGATACTGATATTTTTTACTCTCGGCACTCTTATGGTATGTGGTGTCAAATATGTGGTGGCTCTCATAAAGAATTAGAATATTATTTTCTAAATTATAAGCCCCACTATATAGACCCATTGTTTTCCTGTAGCCTTAAGAGGGGCGAAAGTAAAAATAATCTCTATCTCTCCCTCGAATGCTCTCAACCGGATCTTCTAGGAGAAATGCTTCTTGATGAACTATTTCAAATGGAAGATCTAATTCTTAATTGGTTAAAAGAATTAGGATAGATTTCAATAATTTATCTCAGGACGATAACCAAGAAGAATTGTTGGGATCGCATTCAAATAAAAACAACTTCGTTGTTCCCGATGTTACCTCTAACTCTAGCGAGGACTTGAGCGATAGTCGTCCCTATACCGATTGTACCGTGAAGGACTCTCCATCGACATCGTTCGGTGCATACATAGACCTGAGCGATTCGGCATACACCTTCTTTAACGAGAGCCCGGAAAAAGGGTTGGACTTGTCCACCTACATTTAGCATAGGAATCACCCTCACCGACAACCTCTAGCGTTCTCGTCTTAATCTAGAGCAATTAAGGTATCTTAGGCACTTTAGGGTTGTTCTATCCAGTAAGGAACCGCCCGATCCGGATAAGTTCCTTAGAAATAGACAAACTTCATAAATAGCCTTTCGACATGGGGCCGTGCCCAGGTCAACACGTCCTCGTGTCCACCAAAAGATTCCTTTCTGACTTTTTGTCAGAATGCGGACAAAATGTGTCAGGATCTTGCCTGCACACGGGGCCATGTCCAGCCGACACGGGGCCGTGTGCAGCGTGCTATCGTTTTCTATAAATGCAGCCAAGAATCCTGCACATTTGGACCATCCAGGGACAGAGATTTGACAGGATCTTCTCACCTTCCATCCTAGGTATTTTCTAAAAGAAGGTTCTAACAACCATCTTGTTCTTTCCTCTTTTATCCATTTCCTTCTTCTTCATCTTTCTTGCTTCAACACCTCCATTGAAGCTTGAGATCACCATGATTCCAAGCTTTATTGTAATGTTTGTTGGGTTTTTGTTCAAGGAATCTTGTTAAAAATAAGTTGTATAACATTGTTTTAAGTTATTTCTGCTAAAAAATGCTTCATAAGTTGGAAAAATAATTTGAAACTCCAAGATTCCTTGTTCCAAAAATCTGCAGGAAGGTGAACACGGGGCCGTGCTCATTGAGCACGGGGCGGTGTCCAGAGTTACTGTTCCATTAAAATGAAACATTTTTGGTGTGTTTTCGTAGAATGTATAGTCAAAACAGTGGAACCTCTTCTGCGCACTCCAGAAACAGTCGAAGGGAAAGAAGGTCATCAATTGAAGCAACTCTCGTACGCTACGTAATGACATTACGTGAGGCTCTTGATGAGATGACGTCAGTAGAGGAGGTCCTAATAGACCGTATAAATTATCTTACGGTGGGGTTGGAAAACAGTTTTCAAGAAATCAACCTCTTGCACCAGAGGTTGAACATTCTTGTAACACCTCCCATGGAACCAATTCTCCCTCAAGAGGATTGGAACCTAGCACTTAGAATCAACAATCCTACCGGGTGGGACGACCTCCCAGCAGAGCGTCCTCTTGAAGATCTACAAGAAGTCCCGGTGGAGGTTGCACCCCCTCAAACCAATGCCAATGAGCCCGCCTTTCTTCTCCCTAGGGAGATAGAAGAGTGGCTCGCCAACGTGTGAGGGACCCATGCCCGGAGAAAGAAGTTTTTCAAGCCGCATCCAACCGAGAGAATTATCTTTTCGGAAGTTTTGCTATTTGAATAAGTATTAGGCTAGAGCTTCTTGGTTTAAGATTTCTTGTGTTTCTTTTGACCTATTTATCTAGAATTTTAACTTATTAGGATTATTATGTAATTCTCTCTATGATTTAATGAATGATGGTTTTAGCTAATTTGGTGTTTGGATGATGTTGTAATGGATAAAACACACTCGGGATGGTGAAGGATAACAAGGGAAACTTGAACCAGCACCCCATGCACGAAAACAGGGCCACCCGACAAATTTTTCTTCATTACAGCAAGTTCAGCACGGGCCGTGCCCGCCCAGCACGGCCCCGTGCTGCACAATCTGCAGAGAATGCCCAGTTCAGGTAACTGGACACGGGGCGTGCTCACTGAACACGCCCCCATGCCCAGGCTTTTGTTTCCTTTTATAAACTTTTGTTACTGGCGATCTGAGCACGGGGCCGTGCCCGGTCACCACGGGGCCGTGTCCAGACGCCCAGTAACATAAAATTTTGCTTTTTCACACCTTTTTACACATTCAATCAACCTAAAAACTTATTTTTGGGACACATTGAGGACAATGTGTAATTTAAGTGTGGGGGGGATGCTAAAACCTTGAATCTTGCAAGCCCTAAATACAAGCCTTACACAAAACTCTATTGGAACCGCTTATCACCCCAAATTTTTTTCAAAAATTTTTCATTTTTTTTAATTTGTCTAGGTTTAATTTGGGAATTTCAAATTCTAAAAAGGTTATATTTTTACAAATTTACAACCGATAGCGTCGTGATAAAAAGACCCAACATAAGAAAATTATGAAACGGCATGACAAACTTAGTTAAAATTTGATTATATATACTTGATCACATAAAAACTCATTCCCACAAAAGTGAGTTTTGATCCTTTATTGAGCATATAAATACATATCTTTAAAACTAAATGCTCATTTTTCGTTTCTTGTGTGAATAGCCGCTTGGTTCTTACAACTCTAGAACTTGCCACGACGATACATTCACAGTCCTTACCAACTTAAACCCGAGTAAGTAAACGACGGAGGCATTAGGACTAACCTTTTTTATTTCTACATTATTATTTTTCTTTTTTTTACCACCTACCCAAAATCCCCCTAGTTAACCCCTTTGAGCCTAAACCTTTTCATTTCATAACCCAAACCAAACACCCTTTCACCCACCAAAACCTTTTTATTTTTTTTAACCATTTGTTTTAGTAACAAGCTTGGATTTTCTTATGACTTTCAAAAAAATAAATAAATAAATAAATAAATAAATAAAATAATGATGATGATGATGATGAAGCAAAAAGAGAAATAAACAAACAAGTTTATCAAAAATAACTTTGTTTGAATAATGGCTTCATCAAAATAAGAATTTCAAAAAAAAAAAAGTCCTACGAAAACCGACGCTTTTTACGCCTTTCGCCCTGTTACTAACCACTAACCCAACCACCTACCTTTAACCCAAGCCTAACCCTTCACCCCAAAAGTCCCCTTGATATTTACAAAGGTGTATAGTTAAAAAGGAGGAGGATTGATTGCTTAGCAAGCCTATGGTAGGAGTAAGTTCCATGCCGCTCTCGAGTGATTCACTAAAAAACATCTTCTGCCGAGTGTTGAGTGATCCCCCGTGTGGTATGTGAACTTGTATATAAATGGAATTTTAAAAAGGCTTGTTATGCCCTAATAAGTAATTTATCTTTTGTAATGTTTTTAAATAAATCATGACGAATAGGATTGTAAATAAATAAAAATAAAACTTAATAAAGAATCATGGAAATCCCGACACTCTTTGACAAGCCCAAAAACCTTCTCTTCTACCCATTCCATCTGGGAGTGTAAAGCCACATTATAAAGAGTTTTGCTTGAGGACAAGCAAAGATTCAAGTGTGGGGGTATTTGATATGCACAAAATGCAACATATAAATTACATCAATTGTGGCATAAAACTAACCCTAGTACTAATGTTGGAAAAAGTGTGTTTTTGTCTTCCTTTTGTATTTTCAGGATTAAATGAGCTCAAACGAACAAAAGAAGCAAAAAGACAGCCAAATCTAACATAAATACAAGAAAAGGAACAAACGTGGCATGCTCGACCCCCCGACAGCATCTTCCCAAGCAAAATCAAGAGAACAGAAGGCTGAACACGCCCCGTGCTCAGTGAGCACGGGGGCGTGCCCAAGTGTTAGAAGAAAATACAAAGCTGTAGAAGCTTCTATCAACCACCACGGGGTCGTGCCCAGCGGACACGGGGTCGTGGTCAACTCTAAGATTCGCAGAATCTGGGGAAATCTTGATAGTACAGATACGCTTCTGCACACGGGGGCGTGCCCAGCGGACACGGGGGCGTGGTTAACTAATGTAGAAAAACTGCAATTAATGAAGAAAGAGAAGGAGGATGGACACGGGGCCGTGCCCGAGCTGCTGTTCAGGCTATAAATAGGGGTACTTGGCTCATTTGCAAACCATCCCTTGGCACACCACCTCTCTCACACTTCACCCACCACCCACCACCATCACAACACCATCATCCACCACCATCATCCATTGTCCATCATAGAGTGTGTGAGTCGTCTCGGGATCCAAGATTGATCGTAAGAGTTCTTGACAATCAAAGGCCATGTTTGCCTAAGTCTCTTACATCACTTGGTGAAGACAAGTGTCTAGTGTAATACTTTTTTATTTTTAATCTTTTAGCACTTTTTACTTGGTTATGTATTAATGACTCTAATAACTAGTTTCTTATGTTGAAGGTGATTCTTCCTTATCGTTTGTCCGTGGTGTCTTGGCATTATTTTACTGTCTATATAAAATAAAAGATTTTCACCATTCATATCTCCACGGTCTGTATGGAGATATGTTGGCTACCTGGTCGGGGGTTAAGGGAACAGTTTGGTAAGAGTCTTGCCTTGTTCAGTGTATAAATCCTGCAAGGACCTGGGTCAAATTTAGTAGGACCTCCTTCAATACCCACCGGTATTGGATGGCGGGGGTCCAAACTCTTTGATCCCCTCATATGTAAGCTACTATTAATACTTTAACCCGGCTACTTAGGACTGTATCCCTGCTGACTCAGACTACTTAGCCGAGGGTAACGTCACCTTCAAAAGAGGGGCCTACCATAATATGCATTAATAACTTAATTAATTATCTTTCAATAATCCGACCCTTTAGGATTGTATCCTTGCTGACTCAAACTACTGGGTTGAGGGTAACGTCACCTTCAAAAGAGGGGCCTACTACAATAACTAAGATAATCTCTTAAAAAGTGCGGAAATAATCAAAGGTTACACTAAACACGAGTCGGAGCCAAGTGATTCATCTTGTCTATCTGTTTTTACTTTTATTTTTATTTTTCAGCATTTAGTTAGTTTTTATTTTTCTAGTTTAAAAACATTTTTCTAACGTTTTGATTTGATTAGACGTTGAGGATAAACCGGTACTAAAAGCTCTTGTGTCCTTGGACGACCTCGGTATATTGCCAACACTATACTACGCTCACGATGGGTGCACTTGCCCATATGTGTGTTTGGTGTTAGTAAAATATCGTGTTTTATAAATTTAAAACTTGACTAACGTGTAAAAAGGGCTTAAAATATACATAAAAACCTATAACACACAACACGCATCATCAAACCCACAATGATTCGGACTGTATTGAGCATAGCCGTTTCCCGTGCATGGCGCATCCATCATCTTGATGTTAAGAATGCCTTTCTACACGGCGATCTCCATGAAACGGTTTATATGTTCCAACCACCCGGGTTTGTAGACAAAAATCACCCGTCATTTGTTTGTCGCCTAAAGAAATCTCTATATGGCCTCAAGCAAGCCCCACGGGCATGGTATCACCGATTTGCCACCTTATCACGAAATGTGGTTTTCGTAGCACATCATGTGACACATCCCTTTTCGTATATTGAAAGGATTCACGAGTGGCATATTTACTTCTTTATGTTGATGATATTATTCTAACTGCTTCTGATGACAGATTTCTTCATGAGATTATTTCTTCTTTGTCACAAGAATTTGCAATGACAGACTTGGCAAATCTACATCATTTTTTGGGCATTCAGGTTACTCGTTCTCAAGCTGACATTCGACTCTCTCAAGAAAAATATATACATGACATTTTAGCTCAAGCAAACATGTCCTCATGCAAGCCTTGCCACACGCCATGTGACACAGACTCAAAATTGAGTGCCAACTCGGGTGTTCCTTTGTCTGATCCTACTCTATACCGGAGTCTAGCGGGAGCCCTCCAATACTTTACGTTCACGAGACCTGACATCTCCTACGCCGTTCAACAAGTTTGTCTGTTCATGCATGATCTAAGAGAGCCTCACTTCAACTACTTGAAACGGATCTTGTGTTTTCTGAAAGGCACATCAACTTATGCTCTTCATATTAAACCCTCCAAATCTTTAAAGCTTACTGCGTACTCTGATGCGGATTGGGGGGATGCCCAGATTCACGAAGATCTACCTCAGGCTGCTGTGTCTTTCTAGGTGACAATTTGGTATCCTGGTTATCAAAGCGACAACATACTGTATCGCGCTCAAGCGCTGAAGCTGAATATAGAGGCGTTGCAAACGCTACTGCTGAAACTAGCTGGCTTCGTAATCTTCTCTTGGAACTCCACATTCCAACTCGTGAGGCCTCCATCATTTTCTGTGACAAAGTATCCGCTGTTTACTTGTCCGACAACCTGGTACAACATCAACGAACTAAACACGTTGAGATCGACATTCATTTTGTCCGAGATAAAGTACGCATTGGTGATATTCGGGTACTACATATTCTGGCTGATTATCAATATGCTGACATATTCACAAAAGGTCGTCCAAGTCAACTGTTTAATCGATTCAAGTCCAGTCTGTGCGTTCGATAATCTACCACTGCGACTGAGGGGGCCTATTAGCCGAAATATACTCTGCATTTATTTGATTTATATTTGTATTCAATGTTGTTATTAACTTCCTTTGTCTAGTCCCGTAATCCCCTCTTTGTAAGTTAGGAAATCCCCTTGATTACCTCGTGGGTTGTTGTGATTGCTCTTGTATAAATGGCTGTACATTGGTGATGAATAAGATGAAGCAAATCAGTTTAATTACAACTATTAGTAGCGTTTAGAATGAGCTACAAGCTTTTAGGGAAAAAATAATTATTTTAACCTCTAAAAATAATAAACTTTTTAATGCACAAGCTTTTTAAATTTTTTGTTTTGTCTATTTTGGTCATTTTATACATTTTATTAAAAGCTCCAGCTACTCTGCTAAATACCAAATGTATCTAAAAAGCTACAACTACTAGCTACCAGCTAGAGCTACCAGCTTCCAGCTTCCAGCCACCAGCTAGTTTTGCCAAACATACCCTATATATATTTACACAAAATTCTTTAAACTCTCTACACTCTAAACTTTCTTCAACATTTATTTACACTTACACGATGTATCATAGAAACAAGGGAAGGGTATCACAAAAAAATCTAGTTGGGTGGGTTCTACTTCGAGTGGTGGCGGGTCATGTGGTATTAATCATAATTTTTATTATTTTTAGGAATGTATTTTTTATTATTCTTATGCATGTCGTATTATTTTTAGCAGTTATTTTTCATAAATTTTTAGGAGCGTATTTTTTTAGTTTCAATGTATTAATTATTTATGTGTTTAGTTATTTATGTTTGTAATAAAAAAGGAAGAGGGTATGAGGATCTAAATGACTCACTAAAGAGGGTAGGACGAGAGAGTAGTTGATGGTTAAACTGACGTGACGTGAGAGGATTGAGGAAAGTTAGGGTAAGAGGTCTAAATACCCCTTCCCCCTTAAAAACACCCGGTGTAATTAATGCCTTACTTACCCATCTAAATCTATACCAAGGCTATGGGGTATGAAAAGGTGGCTTGGGTCATGGATTGCCACGCAGAACCATGGAACCAACGCTACATGCCTCCTCCTCCCGTGCAAACCATGATGGTTCGTATGGTTTAATCAATGGCAACTATGACCCTTTTTCAATTAATTAGGGGATTTTGATTGGTGTTGATGTGTGATGGGTGTGTAGTGTGATAGGTTTTTAATGTATATGTTAAGCCCTTTTTAACACTTTTTAGCCTAGTTTTAAATTTATAAAACACGATATTCACTAACACTAAACACACATATGGGCAAGTGCACCCATCGTGAGCGTAGTATAGTGTTGGCAAGATACCGAGGTCGTCCAAGGACACAAGAGCTTTAGTACCGGTTTATCCTTAACGTCTAATCAAATCAAAAGTTTAGAAAAAGGTTTTAAACTAGAAAAATAAAAACTAACTAAAATGCTGAAAAATAAAAATAAAAACAGATAGACAAGATGAATCACTTGGCTCCGACTCGTGTATAGTGTAACCTTTGATTATTTCCGCACTTTTGCACTTTTTAAGAGATTATCTTAGTTATTGTAGTAGTCCCCTCTTTTGAAGGCGACGTTACCCTCAACCCAGTAGTTTGAGTCAGCAAGGATACAATCCTAAAGGGTCGGATTATTGAAAGATAATTAATTAAGTTATTAATGCATATTATGGTAGGCCCCTCTTTTGAAGGTGACGTTACCCTCGGCTAAGTAGTCTGAGTCAGCAGGGACACAGTCCTAAGTAGCCGGGTTAAAGTATTTATAGTAGCTTAAATATGAGGGGATCAAATAGTTTGGACCTCCGCCATCCAATACCGTTAAGTATTGAAGGAGGTCCTACTAAATTTGACCTAGGTCCTTGCAGGATCTATACACTGAACAAGGCAAGACTTTTACCAAACCGTTCCCTTAACCCCCGACCAGGTAGCCAACATACCTCCATATAGACCGTGGAGATATGAATGGTGAAAATCTTTAATTTTATATAGACAGTAAAATAATGCCAAGACACCACAGACAAACGATAAGGAAAAATCACCTTCAACATAAAAAACTAGTTATAAAAGTCATTAATACATAACCAAGTAAAAAGTGCGAAAAGATTAAAAATAAAAAGTATTACACTAGACACTTTGTCTTCACCAAGTGATGTAAGAGACTTAGGAAAACATGGCCTTGATTGTCAAGAACTCTTACGATCAATCTTGGATCCCGAGACGACTCACACACTCTATGATGGACAATGGATGATGGTGGTGGATGATGGTGTTATGGTGGTGGTGGGTGGTGGGTGAAGTGTGAGAGAGGTGGTGTGCCAAGGGATGGTTTGAGCTTGAGCCAAGCACTCCTATTTATAGGCTAAACAGAAGCTCGGGCACGACCCCGTGTCCAGTGGGCACGGCCCCATGTCCACATCCTTCTCTGTCTTCATTAATTGCTCTTGTCTATATTAGTTGACCACGGCCTCGTGTCCGCTGGGCACGACCCCGTGTGCAGAAGCATATCTGTACTATCAAGATTTGCCTGGACTCTGCGAATCTTATAGTTGACCACGGCCCCGTGTCCGCTGAGCACGGCCCCGTGGTGGGCGATGGAAGCTTCTACAACTTTGTCTTTTATGCTGACACTTGGGCACGCCCCCGTGCTCACTGAGCATGGGGCGTGTTCAGCCTTCTGTTCTCTTGTTTTGCTTGGGAAGATGCTTTTGGGGAGGTCGGGCATGCCACGTTTGTTCATTTTCTTGTATTTATGTTAGATTTAGCTGCCTTTTTTGCTTCTTTTGTTAATTTGAGCTCATTTAATCCTGAAAATACAAAATGAAGACAAAAGCACACTTTTTCAACATTAGTACTAAAAGAGGGTTAGTTTTATGCCACAATTGATGTAATTTATATGTTGCATTTTGCACACATCAAATACCCCCACACTTGAATCTTTACTTGTCCTTAAGCAAAACTCTTTATAATGTGGCTTTACACTCCCAAATGGAATTGGTAGAAAAGAAGGTTTTTGGGCTTGTCATAGAGTGTCGGGATTTTCAAGATTCTTTATTAAGTTTTTTTTTATTTATTTACAATCTTATTCGTCCTGATTTATTTAAAACTTTTCATAAGATAAATTACTTATTAGGGTATAGCATACCTCTTTAAAATTCCATTTATATACAAGTTCACATACCTCACGGTGGATCACTCAACACTCGGCCGAAGATGTATTTTAGTGAATCACTCGAGAGCGGCATGGAACTTACTCCTACCATAGGCTTGCCAAGCAATCAATCCTCCTCCTTTTTAACTATATACCTTTGTAAATATCAAGAGGACTTTTGGGTGAAGGGTTAGACTTGGGTTCAAGGTAGGTGGTTGGGTTAGTGGTTAGTAGAAAAGGGCGAAAAGCGTAAAAAGCATCGGTTTTCGTAAGACTTTTTTTTTGCAGTTTTTATTTTGATGAAGCCATAATTCAAACAAAGTTATTTTTGATGAACTTGCTTGTTTATTTCTTTTGCTTCATCAACATTTTTTTTTTGAAAGTCATACGAAAAACCGAGCTTATCACTAAAACAAAGGGTTAAAAAATAAAAAGGTTTTGGTGGGTGAAAGGGTGTTTGGTTTGGGTTAAGAAATGAAAAGGTTTAGGCTCAAAGGGGTTAACTAGGGGGATTTTGGGTAGGTGGTAAAAAAAGAAAAATAATGGTGTAGAAAAGAAAAAGAGTTAGTCCTAATGCCTCCATCATTTACTTACTCGGGTTTAAGTTGGTAAGGACCGGGAATGTATCGTCGTGGCAAGTTCTAGAGTTGTAAGAACCAAGAGGCTATTCACACAAGAAACGAAAAATGAGCATTTAATTTAAAGATATGTATTTGTATGCTCAATAAAGGCTCAAAACTCACTTTTGTGGGAATGGGTTTTTATGTGATCAAGTATATATAATCAAATTTTAACTAAGCTTGTCATGCCTTTTCATAATTTTCTTATGTTGGTTCTTTTTATCACGACGCTATTGGTTGTAAATTTGTAAAAATATAACCTTTTTAGAATTTTGAAATTCCCAAATTAAACCTAGACAAGTAAAAAAATGAAAATTTTTGGAAAAAAATTGGGGTGATTAGCGGTTCCAATAGAGTTTTGTGTAAGGCTTGTTATTAGGACTTGCAAGATTCAAGGTTTTAGCATCCCCCCCCCCCCCACACTTAAATTACACATTGTCCTCAATGTGTCCCAAAAATAAGTTTTTAGGTTGATTGAATATGTAAAAAGGTGTGAAAAAGCAAAATTTTGTGTTACTGGGCGCTGGACACGGCCCCGTGGTGTCCGGGCAAGGCCCCGTGTTCAGGTGCCAGTAACAAAATTGAAAAAGAGAAACAAAAGCCTGGACACGGGGGCGTGTTGGGTGAACACGGCCCGTGTCCAGTTTACCTGAACTGGGTATTTTCTGCAGACTGTGCAGCACGGGGCCGTGTTGGGCGGACACGGCCCGTGCTGAACTTACCGTTAACGAAGAAAATTGTCGGATGGCCCTGTTTTCCTGCATGGGGTGCTAGTTCAAGTTTCCCTTGTTTTCTCTTGCCATCCCGAGTGTGTTTTATTTGTTTCAACACCATCCAAACACCAGTTTAACTAAAACCATGATTCATTAAGTCATAGAGAGAATTACATAATAGTCCTAAAAGTTAAATTTCTAGATAAGTATGTCAAAGAAACACAAGAAATCCAAATCGAGAAGTTCTAGCCTAAACTTTATTTTACTAGCAAAATTTCCAAAAAGATAATTCTCTTGGTTAGATGCAGCATGAAAACTTCTTTTTTAAAGGGTTCCTCACACGTCGGCGAGCCACTCCTCTATCTCCCTTGGGAGAAGAAAGGCGGGCTCATTGGCATCGGTTTGAGGAGGTGCCACCTCCTCCGGGACTTCTTGTAGATCTTCAAGAGGAGGTTCCGTTGGAAGTTCATCCCACCCAGTAGGATTGTGGATTCCAAGTGCTAGGTTCCAATCCTCTTGAGGGAGGATTGGTTCCATGGGAGGTGTTACAAGAATGTTTAACCTCTGGTGCAAGAGGTTAATTTCTTGAAAACTGTTTTCCAGCCCTACCGTAAGATAATTTATACGGTCTATTAGGACCTACTCTACTGAAGTCATCTCGTCAAGAGCTTCACGTAACGCCATTACGTATCGTACGAGAGTTGCTTCAATTGATGACCTTCTTTCCCTTCGACTGTTTCTGGAGTGCGCAGAAGAGGTTCCACTGTTTTGGCTAGACATTCTACGAAAACAAACCAGAAATAGTTCATTTTAATGAAACAGTACCATGGACACGGCCACGTGCTCAATGAGCACGGCCCCGTGTTCACCTTTCTGCAGTTTTTTAGAACAAGGAATCTTGGAGTTTCAAATTATTTTCCCAACTTATGAAGCATTTTTTAACATAAATAACTTAAAACAATGTTGTGTAACTTATTTTTAACAAGATTTCTTGAACAAAAGTTTAACAAACATCACAATAAAGCTTGGAATCAAGCTTCAATGGAGGTGTTGTTGCAAGAAAGATGAAGAAGAAGGTAATGGATAAAAGAGGAAAGGACAAGATGTTTGTTCGAACCTTCTTTTAGAACATACCTAGGATGGTAGGTTAGAAAATCCTTTCAAATCTCTGCCCCTGGATGGTCCAAATGTGCAGGATTATTGGCTGCATTTATAGAAAATGACAGCCTGCTGGACACGGCCCCGTGTGCAGGCAAGATCCTGACACGTTTTGTCTGTATTCTGACAAAAAGTCAGAAGGGAATCTTGTGGTGGACACGGGGGCGTGTTGACCTGGGCACGGCCCCGTGTCGAAGGGCTGCTTATGAAGTTTGTCTATTTTTAAGGAACTTTTCCGGATCGGGCGGTTCCTTACTGGATGGAACAACCCCAAAGTGCCTAAGATACCTTAATTGCTCTAGATTAAGACGAGAATGCAAGAGGTTGTCGGTGAGGGTGATTCCTATGCTATATGTAGGTGGACAAGTCCAACCCTTTCCCGGGCTCTCGTTAAAGAAGGTGTTTGCCGAATCGCTCAGGTCTATGTATGCATCGAACGAAGTCGATGGGGAGTCCTTCACGGCACAATCGACAAAGGGACGACTATCGCTCAAGTCCTCGCTAGATTTAGACGTATCGTCGGGAACAACGAAGTTGTTTGAATGGATCCCAACACTTCTTCTTGGTTATCGTCTTGAGATAAATTATTGAAATCTATCCTAAGTTCTTTTAGCCAATTAAGAATTAGATCTTCTAATTGAAATAGTTCATCAAGAAGCATTTCTCCTAGAAAATCCGGTTGAGAGCATTCGAGGGAGAGATAGGGATTATTTTTAGTTTCGCCCCTCTTAAGGATACAATGAAACAATGGGTCTATATAGTGGGGTTTATAATTTAGAAAATAACATTCTATGTCCTTGTGGGAACCACCACATATTTGACACCACGTACCATAAGAGTGCCGAAAGTAAAAAATATCAGTATCACTCATGTTTGTGTCAGAAATTGCCAACTGTCGGGATCTTACGGTTCTGTTTTCAGTAACTGAATCTTGGGCACGGGGCGTGTTGAGTGGGCACGGCCCCATGTTCAGCTTACTGTCAGACTTAAAACAAGATTGTCAGATCCAATGATTGGACACGGGGCGTGTTCAGCGGGCACGGCCCGTGCTGTGTTCTGCAGAAGCTGAAAAATTAAGAAAAATCCTAAAAAAATTAGAAAAATAAGAAAAAACGATTAGGCCGCTGATTCTTAACTTTCTTAAAATCCTTGTGTCCCCGGCAACGGCGCCAAAAACTTGATGTGCGTGAGTGTTATTAGTTTTTAATGTGTTAAGCCCTTTTTAACACTTTTTAGCCAAGTTTTAAATTTATAAAACACGATATTTACTAACACTAAACACACATATGGGTAAGTGCACCCATCGTGAGCGTAGTATAGTGTTGACAAGATACTGAGGTCGTCCAATGACACAAGAGCTTTTAGTACCGGTTTATCCTCAACGTCTAATCAAATCAAAAGTTTAGAAAAAGGTTTTAAACTAGAAAAATAAAAACTAATTAAAATGCTGAAAAATAAAAACAGATAGACAAGATGAATCACTTGGCTCTGACTCGTGTATAGTGTAACCTTTGATTATTCCCGCACTTTTGCACTTTTTAAGAGATTATCTTAGTTATTGTAGTAGACCCCTCTTTTGAAGGTGATGTTACCCTCAACCCAGTAGTTTGAGTCAGCAAGGATACAATCCTAAAGGGTCGGATTATTGAAAGATAATTAATTAAGTTATTAATGCATATTATGGTAGGCCGCTCTTTTGAAGGTGACGTTACCCTCGGCTAAGTAGTCTGAGTCAGCAGGGATACAGTCCTAAGTAGCCGGGTTAAAGTATTTATAGTAGCTTACATATGAGGGGATCAAAGAGTTTGGACCCCCGCCATCCAATACCGTTAAGTTGTGAAGGAGGTCCTACTAAATTTGACCCAGGTCCTTGCAGGATCTATACACTGAACAAGCCAAGACTTTTACCAAACCGTTCCCTTAACCCCCGACCAGGTAGCCAACATACCTCCATATAGACCGTGGAGATATGAATGGTGAAAATCTTTTATTTTATATAGACAGTAAAATAATGCCAAGACACCACAGACAAACGATAAGGAAAAATCACCTTCAACATAAGAAACTAGTTATTAAAGTCATTAATACATAACCAAGTAAAAAGTGCGAAAAAATTAAAAATAAAAAGTATTACACTAGACACTTTGTCTTCACCAAATGATGTAAGAGACTTAGGCAAACATGGCCTTGATTGTCAAGAACTCTTACGATCAATCTTGGATCCCGAGACGACTCACACACTCTATGATGGACAATGGATGATGGTGGTGGATGATGGTGTTATGGTGGTGGTGGGTGGTGGGTGAAGTGTGAGAGAGGTGGTGTGCCAAGGGATGGTTTGAGCTTGAGCCAAGCACTCCTATTTATAGGCTGAACAGAAGCTCGGGCACGGCCCCGTGTCCACATCCTTCTCTGTCTTCATTAATTGCTCTTTTCTGTATTAGTTGACCACGGCCCCGTGTCCGCTGGGCACGACCCCGTGTGCAGAAGCATATATGTACTATCAAGATTTGCCTGGATTCTGCGAATCTTATAGTTGACCACGGCCCCGTGTCCGCTGAGCACGGCACCGTGGTGGGCGATGGAAGCTTCTACAACTTTGTCTTTTATGCTGACACTTGGGCACGCCCCCGTGCTCACTGAGCACGGGGCGTGTTCAGCCTTCTGTTCTCTTATTTTGCTTGGGAAGATGCTTTTGGGGAGGTCGGGCATGCCACGTTTGTTCCTTTTCTTGTATTTATGTTAGATTTAGTTGCCTTTTTGTTTCTTTTGTTAATTTGAGCTCATTTAATCCTGAAAATACAAGATGAAGACAAAAGCACGCTTTTTCCAACATTAGTACTAAAAAAGGGTTAGTTTTATGCCACAATTGATGTAATTTATATGTTGCATTTTGCACACATCAATGTGGGTGAGGTGACATGACACTCACATTTGGGTCATGAACACACCAAATAGCCTAATTGTTTAAATAGTATGTAAAATTACTCATATTATATATATATATATATATATATAGAGAGAGAGAGAGAGGGGCCGGTTATTGTACAATATGCCTTATCGTACGACGCGTACAAGATTGCCTTACAACATGCGAAATTTCCTTCACAACATGTTATTTCCCTTTTTTTTTTCATTTTTTTAGTTCATGCAACTTTACATTCTTTGTACATGCGATTTCCTCTGCTTCATTGTACATGCGATTTTATTTCTAAAATTGTGTACACGCAATTTCCCAAATACACATACCTATACCTGTAACCTACCTATACTTGCACCGATTTTAGGTATTCGGTACATGTATCGGTACCTAGTTTTATTGATTTCGGTATTCGGTATAATCTGTATAGTATGAATACGGGTAAAAAGTGTACTAGTATCGAATTTTATATAGGATTTTAAAAGTTTTTTTATCTTATGTTTTAATTCGTATTATGGTATTTATAGGACTCATATTGATTTTATCTATTTGGTATCTGTATCGTATTGGTACTTATACCGATTTTACCTATTTGGTATTGGTATTTTATTATTGTATTGGTACTCGTGCTGATTTTACATATTTAGTACCTGTATGAGTGCTCAAAAAATAAATTTAAAACAAAGTGGTACCAAAGTGGGTACCATACCGAAATACATGTACCAATACCCGTACCCGTAACATACCAATATATGTAAATATATTCGGTATGGTATTTGGTACCCATTTTTGTTCAAATTCGGTACAAGTGTTTTTGGTATATGTATGGGTTTCATACCAATCCCATCCCTTGTGTGGAGTATACGGGCATGACAATTGATGAAAAGTTTCATTTTCTTCAAATAAAAACTGAACTTTGTGATTCACAAATCCAATTCCACCATTACTTTGGAAAATTTTAATCTTTCAAGAAAATTGTGTTTCAAAAATTTCACACAGGCCCAAAACATTATAGAAGTCCGATCTTAATTCTAACGTGCATAACCAACAAAAATGGGAATGGTCATCAACAAAAGCAACATAATATCTATAATTATTTAAGAGTAAATTACAAGTTTTGTCCTTTATGTTTGTCCCAAATTTCAGGCGCTGTCCTTTACCTTTAAAATTGATGAGTTTTGCCCTTAATGTTTCAAAATCTTGCACGTTTTGTCCTTTATGGCAAACCCAGTTATAATTTTCAGTTAAATTAAGTCATGTGCAGTGCACATGAGGGTAGAAATGTCATTTCACCTCCCACTTGTCTTTCCCTTTATTTAAAAAAGGTTTTAGAAAATAAAAAAAATTATATATAAACCCCTCTCTCTCTACTCTCTCTCTCTAAAACACCCACCCTCACCAGTCACCTCCACCTCCCCCCACCATCTGCCATCACCCACTCTCGAAAAATCCTAGCCACGTATTTTGGTTTCTTTCATTGCAGATAGTTAAGAAGGTTTATGGAGATATAGATTGTTCACTTGGAAGGGAATTTGAACCATGGAGTTGAAATGGATTATGGGTTTTTGATGAAATTGATAACGAATTACAGAAGGGTACACCGTCCCGTCGTCCTCTTTTTGTTCTTCTTTTTTTTAGTTTCTTTACTTTAATCGACTCACTTTCTTTGTTCTTTAATGAAATTGGTTATGGATTTTTAAGGATTTTATTTTTCAGTTGATTTTATATGAGTTTTAATCTCCTTGACGTTTGGTTCTTGAGGTTATATTGAAAAATCCTCAATAGAGTTGTGTTTTTTATGTGGGTTTAATCTCTAGTTTGATATTCTATGTGATTCTTGTGGTTTTAGTGAACAATGTGCAGTATAGTTGCGTTTCCGATGAGTCATTTGGTGGGTTATATATTTAACTTGAGATTATGTGGGTTTTTTGGGGGTTTTTGGTGAAAATGTGCATTATAGCAGGTTCTTGAATTAAAAGATATGGTCATGTATTTATGGATTATTTGATTAGTAAATAACATTGCCAAATTAGTATGTAAAATGCATAAAGTTAACAGGTAAAATTTGGGTTTGGAGTTATAATTTGATATAGAAGTAGTTGGTTGGTACCTGCAATAAAGATGACGAACATATATGTTGAGTATCGGTCGTTTGATTTCGATATTGTTGTTGCTTGTGTATTTGAAGGCTTGAATCGGAGGTTAAACCTGAATCAAGTGGGGGGTTTGACCCATTTACCCAGACCAAGAGAGGGAGGGAGGGAACTACAGAGGCTCAGATTGTGATGAATTGGGGAAGAAGGAAACCCACCACAATTTTTCATGAATCTCCATCTTCACCTTCACCTGCAACTATGAGCTTGATGATTGAATTGGTAGTGATGGCCAGAGTCGCGATGGGTTGGCCGTGTGGGCGTGGTGCAGTGGTGGTGTGGTAGTGGGTGGCGGCAGGTGGTCGTGAGGGTGGGAGAGAGTTTCAGATGAGAGAGAGAGAAGATAGAGAGAGGGGGGAAAATCATATGAGAGTGAGACCTTTTATTTCAAAACAGTCCTTCATTAAAAGTTTTTTACACAATACCCCCTAAGAAGGTGAAATTACCAAAATACCCTCATGTGCCTTGCACATGATCAGTTTTAACAAAAAAATAAATAAATAAATAAACTGGGTTTGCCCTAAAGGACATAACGTGCAAGATTTTAAAACATTAAGGACAAAACTCATCAATTTTAAAGGTAAAGGACAGCGCCTGAAATTTGGGGCAAACATAAAGGACAAAACTTGTAATTTACTCATTATTTAAAGATAAAACCGGTGATGGTCCCCATAGATCACAAGGGATAAGGACATAAGGTTAAGGAATTGTGAAGCCTGTTTATTATTTAGCTCAAAAAGCGAATGTTGATTTTTACAAAGTTGGCAAGGCTCACATAAAACAAGTTTAGTTAAAAGAGCCAAAACAGAAAAAACAACGAAGTTTTGTAAAGTAATAATAGAATCAAAATGAGCACATCCCAAGCGAGAGTGCCAAACTTGAAAAGATGTTTTAGATCTTGAGGAAGCTACAAGAGCATCATGATCCGATCTAAGCACATATAGCCCATTCTCACATCGGCCTCGGGCTAGGACGTGTTTTGTGTAGCAGTCTTGAATAAAAAAATAAGGGTAACATAAGAGAAAATCAACATGATTAACTTTAGTTAACTTTCTCACACTCCAACTTGCAACGGGTAGGTTTGGGGCATGGTGATTGTCCATAGCTCATGACAACTATTATTAGTTGAAATACTTAAAGTATAACCAAATTAAAATGTCACACTTAACATAGAAATCTCAAATTGTTCATACAAGTACCAAATTCATAAGTCATAAAATAAAATCCAATTTACATATAACGTGCTCTAGTGGCACAAAGCTCCACTCCGTCCCTAATTTCACACGAAGCTCCACTTCATCCCCAATTTCTGTCCCCATATCTTCCATTGAACATCTGTGACCTTTCTACCCTTTTCAAAATTCAATTCATGCCTTTAAATTTATCAATTTTGCTTTAATCCAACTCCACCGACGACTTCCTCTCTTTGCACCTTTTTGCTTTACATCCCATCTTTTTTTGTCTTCTTTTATGTCGGTCTGCAAACCTACGATCCCTTATCCGGTCTGCAAATCTCCAAATATCCAGTCTTCTTTCAAATCTACCTACTTCTCTTTCATTTAAAGGTGTTTTTTTCGTGAAAGAAAAGTTGACCCACTAGGTGTTTGATCAAATGCCTCTGTGAAGTAAAGGTTTTGAAAAACTTGTTTTTAGCAATCTTGTGAAGTGGGTATTAGTTATGGCGATTTGATTTTGTAATTCAGATTCGATTGTGTTAATCTTTAACAGTTTTGCTAGGTTGCTAATCTTTAATTACCAGCCATGGGGTAAGGGCTTATGTGGGGTACCATTTAGGGGGTGGGCAACTCGCGGTTGCTGCTCTCCTTCGTCTTGTATAGGGTTTTACCGGTTTTCTACCCCCACAACTCATCTCGAGTTTGGTGTACCGTTTGTGTGTTTTTTCTTCGGTGGTAGTTAACATACGCACGTGGCTCCTATGAGAAGGGGTTAGAACGTTAAGTCACGGGGCCCTGTGTAGGGCTTTGCTAGTGGTTAAAGGACCTGCCCTTTCAAATTTTTCCACGAATGTAAAGATGGCAAACCAGGGTATGGGTTTTTTTCTGCCTACTTGAACACATGCTAAGCACCCACCTCAAGACAGAAAACCGAAGGCTATCTTTGAATGAGGCTATCTCCAAGGACCTGGACCATTTTTTGGATGTTGAAGAAGTTCTTAGGGCAGGGGATAAATGGTTATGTGGAAGGTGCATAGCGATGCATGCACTCACTAGGGGGTGCAAGCATGATTATGAGGTCGTGTCGTTTGCCATGGTCTCGAGGGATGTTGAAGATTTCATTGTTGGGATCCAAAAACCATGTCAAGTGGTGGTTGACACAAACCCACGTCACCTAGCAGGGCTTGGGGGTGATGTTAACCTCCTCGGGCGTGTTTTTTTCCCTCCCTATTCAAACTGTTAAAAGCATTCCCCCCCGGTTGTCGGCTGGTGTTTGCTCAGGTTTTAACAGGTGCTTTGCGCAAAGTGGTGGCGTTGCAAGGATCAGTCGAAAATTGGGTCCAATTGATTTTGCTATCGCATTGCACCTTGCGGGTGGTCAGACCATCCTCCTTACAAGAGCAGAGATCATGGAACAGGAAATCTATGCAGTGTAGTAACATCTTGATCGCGCTTGCAGTTTGGAAAGATGGGTCTGGGTTTGATGATTTGGTCTCTTCCCTAGTGGATAGCATGGGGGAGGCGGGGGTCCTAGGGGAGAATGCAGGAGAGATGAAGACAAAGAAAGGGACCCTAATAGTAAGTAATGTCTTCGGAAAGTTAGAGACGAACATTTCATGGCTGCGGTTAAGGTCCTATGCTCTAGTGGAGCTGCCCTTTAGGTGATTCGACCTTGAAAGCTCTTATTGATGAATATCTAGTGGTGCCACCTCCGTCATTGCCTTCAAACCCTTTGGCCCAACCCACTCTTGTTGTTGATAGGAAGTGTGGGCTCAAATGTATCCGATCCTTTCCTAAAGGGACGTCCTATGGTAGGGACGGGATGCAGGCCCAACACCTATTAGATGCTATTGGTAGCGAGTTTGCTTACGAGCATTACTAAAGTTGTCAACTTATGGCTTGAGGGATATTTCCCTAAGGTGCTTGCTGAGTTTGTTGCCTCGGCCCCCCCTCACCCCCTTATTGAAGCCCAATAAAGGAATTCGGCCTATTGTTGTGGGGGGGGGGTATTTGGCGAAGGTTGGTTTCCACGGTGGCGATGAAGAAGGTCGGGAAAGACATGACCCAGTACTTGGGGGACTTTCAATTTAGGGTGGGGGTGCCAAATGGGGTAGAGGCGGTGCTTCACAGTACGAACATATTTCTCAACTCCTTTCATGTACATGGTTCCTTGGCATTACTTACTGTGGATTTCTCCAATGCTTTCAACATGGTCGACCGCACAACCTTCCTCCAAGAGGTTTATCAGCGTTACCCGTCAATATATCAGTGAGTCCAATTTCTTTACTCTCAACCTTCTAGGTTGTATGTTGGTAATTGATGTGTGGTAAAATACATATATTTGTCCCGTGTAAATTGTATAATTTTTGTATAGTTTTTATTTGTTTTGTTTAGTTATTAGTATTGTATTATAGTATTTTGTGTTTTGCCAGGTCCTGTCCTGGTGCAAATGGAGCGGAAAAAAGTAATATGGGAATAAACAGCCAGTTGAGCCGAGTAGACCGCCAGGGACCGAATAAAAATTGCAGCTATTTTCCGCGATTGAGCCGAGCCCACTTATCTCTATATTATAAAAATGGAAAAAGGCTGTTCAATATAATATATATTTGTAGGAGGTCACGATGTGAAAGATGGAGGCCATATATTATATTTAAATTCAAATTGCTATCATATTATTAGGAGTTAAATGCTTGGTTGGTCCCTGTGGTTTGCGAAAATTGCAGATTTGATCGTAATGGTTCACTAATTACACACTTGGTCCCGGTAGTTGTAATTTATGCACTCGTGTGGTCCCTATCACTAACTTTTGTTAAGTTTTCCAGTTAAGTCTATGTTAAATGACCAAAATACCCTTACTTATTAAAAAACAAACTCCACCCAACAAACTCCCATCACCTATCTAACTCCACAGTCTCCACCCACCTTCTCATTCTCAGATCAAACTCAACCCACCAAATCAAAAATCCACAAACAAAAAACCTTTTTAAATTCCACAAACTCTTACAAATTTTAAAATGAGCAGAATGTTAAATGCCTCAATTCAGAAAAAGAATGTCAAAAGCCAGCTGCAACCTCGGCTTCATGCCTTCAAATATTTCAAAAGGTCTCCGGTGATGAATATTCAGGTCTGACAATAGATCGGACTGTGTGAAGCAGTAAGGGCGACGAGGTGAATCGTGAATCTTGATGGTGGTGAATCGTGAATCTTGATAGTGGTGAATCGTGAATCTTGATAGTGGTGAATCGTGAATCGTCGGAGCCGGCAGATCCGTTTTTCCGGTGGAGGGCGATGCTTGTGGCGGTGTGAAGCAGCAGGGGCGACAAAGGCTAGTGTGGTGGTTATCGGTGGTGGTGGTTGCCTGCCCGGTGGTGGAGGTGTTCATTGGTGGTGATGGGTTTCAGTGTTGGTGGATGTTTTGGTGTTCAGGGGCAGAGGTAAGAAGTGGCGGAGGTGAGATGATGGTGGAGGGTGATCGGCGATGGAGGTGAGATGGTGGTGGGTGTTAAGTGGTTGTGATGCTTGTTTGAGAAGAGATGAGAAAGAGGTTGAAGAAGATGGGTTCTTTATATATATTTTTTATTTCTTTTAATTATTCAGGGGTAATATAGTCATTTCACATATAGTTAACTGAGAAATTTAACTGATGTTAGGGCTGGGGACCAACCGAGTGCATTTTTGAAAACCACAGGGACCACGCGTGTAATTAGTAAACCACTGAGACCAAGTCTGCAATTTTTGAAAACCACAGGGACCAACCAATCATTTAACTCTATTATTAGTGTTGTGGTTTTGGTGGTGACAAAAGAAAAAGAAGCAGACAATTAATATTTTTCCAAACAAGTGAAGCCCAGCATGTTTATTTACGTGAATTTCAATGGGCCGCCAAAGGGATTTTGGATTTTGCAAGGATCAAAGCCCAATCAAACGTATAGAACATTCTTGGACGAAAAGTAATAACTTAGGCAATTTTTGGGGTCGCAATTAAATTATACGGCAGCAAGGAAGAAGCACAGCCACAACTAATAGACGACAGAAGGAGTTTTTGACGTCAGCAACATCGGCATAAGGAACAGGAAGCGGCAAGAGAAGAATAGGGTCGACTACAATTTGTTAGTTATTTGGTTTGTTTTTACTTTGTGTTTTTCAAACTTTATACTATGGATTATTTGTTGTATGAGACTTATTTCTTTTTCTTGAATATGATTCTTAGCTAATCTTTTATACTACCTAGGTCTAGATGAACAATGACTTAATGTTTTGATTATTCGGTTTTGACTAATGATTAAATTGAGATGATTTACATATTCCTATTTATAATTGTTTATGAATTTGTGTGCTTGTCTTGGTTGTGATTGGTTCTTTTGGTTCGGTGAAATAATTGTGTCTGGAACTATTTAGATCATTCTAGGTTCGTTAATCTAATAGGTTTTCGGTCTAGAGCTTGAGATTAGAGATAATTCAAGTTTAACTAAATTAATTAAAATCAACCGAGTATAGTGTGCATCCTTTTCTGGCAACTCTAGGGACGAGTCAGGATTGCTAGGTTATTAGCTAGGCGTTGTTTGGTAGCTTGGGTGACCGACAGCTCGGATCCGACTATTTATTCGCGTTTGGGGTTTCCTAGGTTTTCAATTACTTAGCAGGTTTAGATTCATGACCGGAGGATTTTAGCACCATAGTTGTTATTAATCTGATAGTCGTGGGATTCGGTATCGATAGCTCGAGTCGTTTCCAATTTAGGACTTCATCACTCTGTTCCATCTTCTATTTTGGTTGATCATCCTTAGCGGGAGGTTTTCTGGGTAAATTCGGAGCTTTAGCCATTGGTCAGGACTAGAGGTCATAGGTTAGTCTTAGGGATTTGAAGCCTGGGTAGTTCTTTCTCATTATTGTCTGCTTCCCGTCACTTCACCAATCTTGCTTGCTTGTTTGTTCCGTTCTCTTATTTATTCGCTTCACTAGAATTAGTTATTTAAAAACCTCAAATCTAAAACAATTAAAACCAGTTAAGTATTAGTTGAGTCAGAGTCTAGTTAGCGTCGCTAGTGTCTCGTGGGTTCGATACTCAGACTTCATTAGGCTTTCCTACGTACGATAGGTAAACTTGTCTGTCAGTGGTCTAGCATTTAGAGAGTCTTAGTTTATAAATTTAAAACCAGGGTGTCTAGATTATGTTAGTTTTTATTAGACCATAATTTGCACATCAAGTTTTGTTTAAAATCCAAAAAATGAAAAAATTAGAAAATGTTCTTGTTTTAGATGTTTGCAAAATAAAAACGGAAAATGATAGAAAAATCAGTTTTTATTCGGGTTTCAAATAATAATAATATGAGAATAAAAAAAATTAAACTTGTGTCTAATTTGGGATGTGTGAGTAGGCTCGGTCCGGTTTTAGGTTCCTTTGAGCTAAATATACCTAATTGTTGATTTACTAGTGGGTTCTCATCTAGGAGAGGTAGTGAAGCCGAAACCGCTAATAATAGTATAAGGGATGCCGTTATAAGCTAAGATTGTTAGAATTTTTTACCAACGAAAAGAAAAAAATAATAAATAGAGCTAGACTGAAAAAAATTGACAAGGCCTACGTAATCTCTGTTGGGGATAGTGACTCTGACTTAGAATGCCTCTGGGATTGTTGAATAAAAAATGCAAAAATACTGATGCCTATTGTAATCTCTCTTGGGGATGGTGACTCTGATTGGGAATGCCTATGGGATAAGGTATGCATAGTCTAAAAAGCTCTAAAGAAAAGAAAAAAAAATAAAGATTTGATACTAAATTCTCTTGATCTTGGTATAAAACGGTTAGGAAATAGCCCAATGGCTATTCCTTTTATTCTATAAGCTTGAGGCGGGACTAGGTGAAACGACTAATTCTAGTGTGAGACCCTTGGTAAGTTGACCGAACCTAAATTAAATCTACATGATAAGGCCTTGGAACCGGGTTTGGGTTTAAGAGGATCTAAATACTTGCAATCGCGCTTAACACAGGTTTTAATTTTAATAAAGTAAACTAGCTTTTGTGCCCGAACATTAATTTGATTCTGATTCCGTTTGCATAAGTATTTTTCAGGGACGAAAAAGGTTTAAGTGTGGTAATATTTGATGTGCTCTAAAATACACATATTTTTATATAAATATTCATACACTTTTGAGCAGCTTAATGATCATTTGCTATTAAATTCTATTCGTATCTGGCTCATATTTAATGTTAAATGCTTTTAAGATGATAATGAGCTAAAATATGAATTTATTTTAATAAAGTAAATTAAATGTGATAAAAGATATTTGGTAAATCTAGTTTACAAGTATTAAATACATTTAATGAATATTTGATGCAAAATGGTTTTGAACGAGTTTGAAAGAAAAGAAAACAAACTTATCATTGAATTTAATTATCAGTGGAATTAAATGACAATTATTGATTTTAATAGGCAAACTCATTAAATTAAGTGTTTGTTTGTGGATAGTAGGGCTGTTCAAATTGCTCGGCGCTCGACGCTCGTTCGATGCTCGCTCGGAAAATGCTCGGAATTTGCCCGTTTGATTCAGCTCGATTAAAAAAATGCTCGGTTCAGATCGGTTCGATTTGTAAACGAACCGAGCACGAGCAAAGGTCCGCTCAGTTCGGTTCGACTCGGTTGGCTCGATTTATTTTTTTAATATATACACATATACATATATATTTGTGTTTGTGTGTGTATCATTTTTAATGAAATGACTAAAGACTAACATTAACAATGTTTGGTCCAAGATCCAAATATAGCTCATTATGTAAGTAGAACTGAAATCCAATACCAATAGTCCATTATCCAATACTTAAATGTCCATTTAAGTAATTGAGTCAAATTTCAAACACTAAAATGTTAAGCGTCGATTAATACTCAAATCTCAACTCGCCATTTGATTCAGAAGTGCAAGATCCTAATCAAAACCCCCCATTAGCCATCGTTATTCGATTTCTCCATCACCACTCGCCAATACGCCAACTCGCCAGGGTTTTGCTCCAATCGATTCATTCAATTTCAAACTTCCGATAGAATAAGGGTATGTTTCAATCGGTCGACAATTTATATTCCTGCTTAGTTAATCTCGATAGAACTAGTTGAGTGTTTTTGTATTCATTGTTATTTGTTAAATTTTTACTTGTGTTCTATTGGACGAAACATCATTGCACTTTATTCTAATCACTAGCACCCCCATCGTCACTTTCCTTGTTTATGTTGCGACGCTCGATACTCGCTCGACATTCGTTTGAAAAATGCTCGGATCGAAAGACGCTCGCTCGAGTTTGGCTCGGTTGAAAAACGTTCGGTTCGGTTCGGATCGGTTTATAAACGAACCGAGCACAAGCAAAGGTCTGATCGGTTCAGTTCGGCTCGTGAACAGCCCTGGTGGATAGCAAAATAGGTCACGCAAGCCAGACGCCATACATCATCCAGCCCAAAGACAATATGTAAATGGGCCAGTTAATTCTTGTGGGATCTACTAGAAGCCGCAACCATATCCTTCGCAGGGGTATTCCACATATCAGTATGATGACCGTATTCAGCACATCAGTAACGAGTGTCTTAGGGCTACTACCGAGTGCAACAAGGAGATCCCTTGGGGCCCCTTCTCTTTTCCCTTGCCTTACACCCCTTATTCTCCAGGTCTAGGACCACTGTAACCTCCCGGTCCATGCTTGGTACTCGGATGATGGGAAGATTTATCAAGAATGTGTCTGAGGTTGCTAAGGCCTTAGATATCATCAACGAGGAGGGCCATCTTTTGGGCTTTATCTCAACATTAAGAAAACATAGGTTTTTTGGCCGATATGCAACGGGCAGAAAGTTCGGAACGGGCTTTTCCCGAGAGGGATTGGAAGACCAGAGAGGGGGGGGGGGGTTAAGCTCCCTGGTGGAGCTGTTAGCCATGATCCTAGCTTTATTGGGGAGTTGCTAGGGCGGGGGCCTCGGGGGCGGTTGACCTCATGAAATTCTTGCCTTGCCTTAGGGATCCCCAGTGTGAACTCCTTCTGCTAAGGTCGTGCATGGGGGTTGCTAAGTTACTTTTTAGGTTGCGGACTTATCAACCCCATTTGATGGAGGAAGCGGTATCTCGGTTCGATGATGGCCTCAAGGAGGCTATAGAGGACATAGTCGTGGGTGGCGACCCTTTCTTTAGTGACCTCCAGTGGCGTCTAGCATTTCTGCCAATGCGTCTAGGTGGTTTGGGCCTCCCCTCAGCTCGAGATGTTGGGGTTTATGCCTTTGTGGCGTCTAGCGCTCAATCTTAGGAACTACCGGATCATATCCTTCGAAACAGAGGGGTCGTCGGGCATGACCCAAACTACCAGCAGGTGCTCGAATGCTTAAATGTCTCTCTCCCAGACTTGGATATTGGCGGTTTCTTTAATAAGGACACCGCCCCCTCGAAGCCACAAAAAACTTTGGTGAATACTCTGTTTAGCAAAATCGCTTAAAGTCCGGGAGAAGTTTTTGATTTGTCATCCCGCCAGAAAGCGGTGTTTGAGTGCCTGAAAGGTCCCCATGCTCAGAAATTTTTGACCGTTATCCCGATTGAGGGATTGGGACAATGCATGTCTGCAGTAGAGTACAGAGCCATTCTTAAATACTGGTTGATAATCCCTATGTACCCGGAAGATGAAACCTGCCCGATATGCTGCAAAACTTGTATGGATAAATAAGAGGAGCACGTAGTTCATTGTAAAGAGCTCCATATGTTCAAATATCGGCATAACTGGGTGCGGGATGTTTTGTGGGACATACTAAGAAGAGCTAGGATTTTTGCTAAGAAAGAGGCCCCTGTGAATTTCCTCACGGACCCTATGGAAGGGAGATCTACTCTACGACAAGCGGATGTGCTCGTCTTTGGCTGGGTTGGGGGAACATGCTTGTGTGGACCTCAAGGGGGTTTCCCCTTTTGTTGGTTTAAGGAAAACGAGTTTGTAGCTGGACAAGCAACAAGAAAGGCAGAATCAAATAAAGTGGATAAGCACGCTAAAGCTTGCGAAGAGAACCAACATATCTTTGTCCCTTTTTCCTTTAATACATTTGGCTCTCTAGCGCCAAAATCTATCCACTTCTTGACCAGGCTCCAACGGGTCATCTACATCAATTTTTCAACCCCTGGGGGCAGGGGTTTGTCTTTGGAAAGTTAGGGTTTGCAATTCAGAAAGGTGGTGGCAGCGCAACTTGTTACTCGTTGTTATACGTTAAATTATACATGTTTTTATAACCCGAAACACTTCCGTTTTAAGCATTTTTGACCGAAAACACGACGTTTAGGTGCCAAATTCGGTACTTTTATATTTTCAGGTCTTAAACAGAGCACAAAAGAAAATTCTGATGAAAACGGACAAATTTTGATGCATTTCTGATAAAAAGGACAAAAATATGATGACTACCAGGTGTGGCACGACCGTGCCATCCATCGGCACTACCATGCCGATCCTCCGATCTCGGAAGCACTGCCAGTGCAACAGCTAGTGCCGATGTTTTCCCGGGCTGCACTACCGTGCGACCCGCCGCATGACCGTGCCAAGGCCTGACCAAGATTTCTAATCAAGATTCTGGCGATACCGCACTACCGTGCGACCAACCGCACGACCGTGCCGATCTGCTGACCCAGGAATCTTGTCCACTAGTCCACTTGGTTGACCTCGAATCGGGCAAAATGACGTCACCCGACAACACTGATCGCACGACCGTGCGATCAGTGGCATGACCGTGCCGATCTGAAATTCTCCTATAAAAACAGCCATTCGCTACTGGTTCAAATGTTGGGTTTTTCTCCATGTTTCTGGGTGATTTCTGGGTTCCGAAGCAGTCCTGATCAGACCACTTTGAAGCTTCAAGACCGAATGGAAGCATAACCGATCCAACCCATCAATTCCCTGCTTGTTTATGGTTCGATTCCTTGTTCTTGAACATGTATTCTGATCATTTTGCAAGTTATGAGCTGATGTTAGTTTATGTTTTATGTAGTGTTATGTAATAGTAGTAAGTAACTTGTTTCTTGAATAATCTTTATGTTATAATCTTGTTTATATGAATCTTTAGTACTTTTTATGTTGAATCTTCATGATTATATAATGAATGTTTCATTGATGTTGAGTTCCTGATTATGTTTGATTATCTTGGATAATGAATCTATGGTTAGTGGGATGGTAACTATTTCTTGATTAATCACTTGTTTGTAAAGTTTTTTTACACCATGAAACCGGACCAGGGTATTGGTTTTATACAAGATATATCTTATTTTGATTAGGAATACTTTCTTGCACGTAAGGGTTCTAATAAATTATATGGTGTTGATTACATGTTCTTGAAGGCAGTTTATGATCCTTGTTTAGTAGTTTTGGTATGAAATTGCTGACATGGTAGATTTGTGTTTAAGACTTGTAAAGGTGAAATAGCTTGTTATATGATCTACTTAATTGCTTATCCTCGTGGCTGTATTGTGACCATCGGTATTGCTTTCTTTGATAAGAGAGGTTAGGAATCCAGACCCGGTAAATAACCTATCTTTAAAGATTCGCATGAATAAATATCAATAGCTCGTTAATGAATGATTTTAGGTGGTTAACGTGTGACCATCGCGTTAACTTTCCGAAGAATCATAATGCTAGAAATCTAGACCCGGTAACTAGCTGTCTTGCAATTGGAATATTGATTAAGTACTTTTGTGACATATCTGATAGATAACATGTTTAGGTTGTTTGTGGAACAAGATATTAGTATATTTATGTTTTAGATATAATTTAGTTAAACAACCATTCACTTATCCTTTTACTGGTAATCTAATGACAAAGATTTAGTACCTAATAACGCTCGTGTTCCATAGATTGATATCTGGCTCTTACCAATACTTTGCTGCATATATGACGGATACACTTGTCCTTTGTTGTGTGTGTTTTAATATTAAGGTATAAACCATTTTTATAAATATTAAAACCCACGTGAGTGCGAAGTTCACTGTAAATAACTTTATAAATTATGTGCACTTCGAGATATACCAAGTTTTTGGCGCCGTTGCCGGGGAATAAACTGCGAAATTAACGGAACAATCCGAGTCATTATTTTACCGGTGTACAAACTGTGAATACTTGTACATTTTTGTATTTATTTACTTTCTTTTTACTGACATGTGAATATTTAGTCTGGCACGCCCAGTAGGACTAACTTTTCTTTTTCTGTTTTACTAACCAGCTAACTACTAACCAACTAACTTTACTAACTTACCAACACACTAACCCTTTTATTATTCGACTAACATTTATTTTATTTTATTCAATTCAGTTATGTTTTCGGAATCGAAACAATCACTTTCATTTATTTATTTCAGTTATTTTTAATTCAGTCATTTCATTTATTTCAATTCAGTTACTTAACTTCTGTTTATTTTATAATTATGTTCGTGTCCGTACGTCGAACATCATTTCTGCATTTATTTACATTCATCTATTTACGTTCAGTTATTCATTTATTTATTTCCGTCCAATTATTTATTTAGATTAACCGCTTATTCTTTTTATTATTGTAATCTATTATTTTATTAATTATCTATTTAATTCAAAATATAACTTTCTGATAAAGTTATCAGATCTTCTGATAAATTCCAATGAATTTATCAGATTTTCTGGTGGATTCTGATAAACCCATTAGATGTTCTAATAACGATTTATATTTCTGATGAAATTACCAGTAATTCTGATGGATTTATTAGAAATTCTGATGAAATGAAAATTTTCAACAGATTTTTATCAAGATCTTATCAGATTTTCTGATATAAAAAAACTTTTTCCTCAGATTTCTGATGACGTCATCAGAAATTCTGAAAAACAAACAAAAACAGTTTTCAGATGTAAATATGTAAATAAACAAGTAAATAGTTAACTAGATTTGTTTCGTAACTTGTATATATTTGTAGATAATTATATTAGTGTTATTATTTATATACTTATTTCGTACATTATTATTATGTTCTTTTTTCTGTATAAAGCCTTCCTTTTTATGTGCAGGCTAATGTCCACAACCCCTGCACCCACTAACGCTGAGCTAGCTAACGAACCAGAAAATAACCTAAGAAGAAGTAGGCGGCTCCGCGAAAGATCACTTGTTGTTGCACAAAGGATTGCGGCCGCAATCGATGAACCAGTGATACTTTCTGACAGCGAGAGTTCAAAGGACGAAATAGGGAGCATTATGGCAGAGGATGACCAGCCTTTAAACAAGACCGACCGTCCAGGAGGAGAGGGCTTACTACCGAGCATTGCCTGACCTACAATAGCAGCACCGAGTTTTGAAAGTAAATCTAGTATAATTAACATGTTACAAAATTCTGTGCAGTTTGATGGGAAGGATCACGAAGATCCAGGTCGGCACATCGCATCATTTCTCGAAGTGTGCTCGACTTTTAAAATCTGAGACGTTTCTGAAGACGCAATTCGATTGCGACTCTTTCCATTTTCTTTGCGAGACAAAGCCCGATCTTGGCTTTTGTCACTTCCAGCAGGGTCCATCACGACTTGGAACGAAGTGGCAGATCTTTTTATGCAAAAATACTTTCCACCGGAAAAGACAACTAAGCTTAAGAATCATATTATGACATTCAAACAGGACGAAGGAGAATCTCTACACGCAGCTTGGGAGAGGTTCAAAGATCTTTTGATCGATGTCCCACATCATGGGTTGTCCAAAAGACAACTTGTGTTGAACTTCTACCAAGGACTGCACTACGATTCACAAGAACATTTAGATGTTTATGCAGGAGGCGACCTTGGAACAAAAACACCCAATGAAGCCTACACAATTATAGAGAAAGCTACCTTGAAGTCGAGTTCGCGTCACAGTGGAGTATGAAGTAAAGCTTTATCTATTCCAGGAGTTCATCAAGTGGATACATATACGGCTCTTGCAGCACAGATTGGAGCTTTGGCAGCAAGGTTTGATAAAGCTTAGAACGTTTCACAGGTACAATCATCATGTGAGTAATGTGGAGTGTCACACGAGCCAGGTACATGTGAGCAGGGTGTTATGTTTACAGTCCACGAAGAGGTGGACTATTTGGACAATCAAATTAGGCCCCAAAATAACCCCTACAGCAACACGTATAATCCGGGCTGGAGGAATCACCCCAACTTTGGGTGGAAAGCTAATTCCAATAATCAAAACCCACTCGGATATGCTCAACGCGCTCCCGCACCACAACAACCCCAGAGGCAATCTTTTCAGCCCCAGGGACAATCTTTTCAGCCATCAGGGCAAACCTTTCAGGCACGTTACAATAATTTAGGTTCAGGAAACAATTCCCAACCACAAACCTCTCAAAACAACTCAAAACTAGAAGAGATGATGGAACAGCTGTTAAACAACTCCAACAATGCCAATCAAATATCTGAGAAAAGATACCAGCAGCATGAGGAGCATTTCACGGCACAAGAAGGTGTAGGGGTGTTCATGAACCGATCCGATCCGATCGAGGGTCTGCTCATGCTCGGATTGAATTACAACCGATTCGATCCGATCCGATCGAATTTTCAAAACCGAGCACAAAAGTGATGCTCATGCTCGGATTGAATTTGAACCGATCGGATTGTTTTCGCTCGGTTTTGCTCGGTTTTTATCAAATCCTAACTAAAATCGAGCGGATCGTTTTCACTCGATTTAACTCGATTGAATTATAAGGCTGCGTTCAACAAAAACAAATCCTAACTTAATTAAAACATGTCCAACACTTTACTAACAAAAGCAATAGATAAAGTGCGAAATACAAATTGTCATTTAGTTCAAACGCCATAAACTTTTGTAAGCTTGATCATCTCCATCCACAAAATTCAACTTCAAATCAACATATAACTTATAAACAAAAGCATTAATTATTAATAAAAATAATTCAAGTGAAACCGAGCGATCGACGAGCGAGCGGACCTTTGCTCATGCTTGGATTGAATTTGAATTGAACCGATCCGAGTGGCTCATTTACAAACTGAAGGTGAAATGCGGAGCCAGAAGGATTCAATACAAACCATTGAGAATCAAGTCGGTCAATTGGCCAAGATGTTGTCTGAAAGACCCCAAGGTAGTCTTCCAGGTAACACAGAACCAAACCCGAGAGGGAACGTTAATGCAGTAATGACGAGGAGTGGTAAAACCACGGGACCTGATAAATCGGACTTACCACCAATCACTGACACGATCCAAACTGACGCTTCAGACGAGGTGCACATTAGGCGAGTCCCAGCAAGTACAGCACAGCTCCAAGAGCTAGTTACAGATCACATTCCTCCAGTTCCATATCCGAGCAGATTGAAGAAGCAGAAGAACGATGAACAACATGGTAAGTTTTTAGAGATGTTTAAACAATTACACATAAACATACCATTTGTTGAGGCATTGGCTCAAATGCCAAAATACGCCAGGTTCTTAAAAGACATCCTCACAAACAAGTAGAAACTCGAAAGCTTGTCTTGTGTGTTGATGAATGAAAATTGTTCAGCCCTTCTCCAAAATTGTCTACCTGAAAAGATGGGAGATCCGGGCAGTTTTACTCTTCCCTGTCTCATTGGCAGCATGTCTGTCAGTCACGCATTAGCATATTTAGGAGCTAGCATAAACCTTATGCCATATAAGGTTTTCGCTAAATTAGATCTGGGTGAACCGTCACCCACTAGAATGAGCATTCGACTTGCAGATCGTTCAATCAAGTATCCACATGGATTCGTTGAAAATATGCTTGTTAAAATAGATAAATTCTTTTTTCCTGTGCATTTTGTAATTCTTGACATGGACGAAGACTCAAAAGTGCCATTAATACTTGGACGCTCGTTCCTAAATACCGCTAGGACGATTGTTGATGTGGCAGCTGGCAAAATCACGCTCCGAGTAAATGACGAGCACGTGACTTTTAATATTAAAAGATCAATGCAACATCCACAAAGTCACGATGACATGCTTTACTATGTTGACATTGTCGACACTTGTGTAAGCTCTCATTTCCAAGGAACTACTGAAGAAATTGATACGGATACACATCTGTTGTGTGAGAACCAAAATGGCATTTTGCAGGAGGGCCATGAAGCCCAGGAGCCAGTCTGCCAAACCAATAACGGTGGTTCCCAATGTCTAGATCAATTTGTGGAAATTGACCGTGAAGCTGAAGAAAAGTCAAAACCATCGGTTGAAGATCCACCGTCTTTAGAGTTAAAAGAACTCCCACCACATCTTGAGTATGCATTTCTAGAAGAGGAGTGTCACTTGCCAGTCATTATTTCAGCATCTTTAGCAAAAGAGGAAAAGAGACAGCTTCTCGAAGTTCTAAAGCTTCACAAGAAAGCCATGATGTGGAAGATTATGGATATCAAAGGCATTAACCCTTCTTTTTGTACTCACAAGATTCTCATGGAAGACGATTGCAAGCCTAGTGCACAACATCAAAGGCGTTTGAATCCGAATATGCAAGACGTGATGAAGAAAGAAGTAATTAAGTTGTTAGATGTAGGGCTGATTTATCCTATATCTGATTCTGTTTGGGTAAGTCCAGTGCAAGTAGTACCCAAGAAATGTGGTATTACTATGATTCCAAATGATAGGAATAAACTTATTCCTACCCGTACCGTCACCGGATGGTGAGTTTGCATCGATTAACGCAAATTCAATGATGCCACCCGTAAGGACCACTTCCCGCTTCCATTCATCGATCAGATGTTGGAACGTCTATCGGGGAAGTCATTTTTCTATTTTCTGGATGGGTTCTCTGGATATTTTCAAATTCCTATCGCTCCTGAAGACCAGGAGAAGACTACCTTTACATGTCCTTTTGGCACATTCGCCTACCGGCGTATGCCTTTTGGATCGTGTAATGCACCAGCCACATTTCAGCGCTGCATGGTAGCCATTTTTCATGACATGATTGAAGACTCCATGGAAGTATTCATGGATGATATCTCTGTTTTCGGGAGTTCTTTTGATCAATGTCTTGGAAATCTGAAAAGAATTTTAATGAGATGTGAGGAGACTAATCTTGTGCTTAACTGGGAGAAGTGGCACTTCATGGTGAAAGAAGGGGTAGTTCTTGGGCACAAAATCTCTGAAGCCGGGTTGGAGGTTGATCCAGCAAAAGTTGATATTATTTCTAAACTTCCTCCCCCTACCTTGGTCAGAGCAATTAGGAGTTTCCTGGGTCATGCAGGGTTCTATAGGCAATTCATAAAAGACTTTTCAAAAATCGCAAGACCTATGACCCGTTTGTTAGAAAAAGATGCTCCATTTGTGTTTTCAGATGAATGCATGAAGGCTTTCAAGCAGCTGAAACAAAGGCTTATCGAAGCCCCTATTCTAGTTGAACCAGATTGGGCATTTCAAATTGAGATAATGTGTGACGCCAGTGATTACGCAATAGGAGCAGTCTTAGGACAACGAAGGGAGAAGCATTTTCATCCTATATACTATGCCAGCAAAACTCTACATGATGCTCCAGAAAATTACACGACTACAGAGAAAGAGCTTTTGGCAGTAGTATATGCTTTTGACAAATTCAGGTCATATCTTGTGTTGTCCAAAACATTTGTGTATACGGATCATGCAGCAATCAAATACCTTTTTAGCAAACAGGACGCAAAACCGCGTCTTATCAGATGGATCTTGTTATTACAAGAATTTGACATTGAGATCCAAGACAAAAAGGGAGCTTTAAATGTTGCAGCCGATCATCTCTCGAGACTTGAGCATGGAAATTCTGAAAATTCACTGGAGGAACCAATAAACGACAATTTCCCCCACGAATTTCTTTTGAGTATCGAGATGAATGACGAGTCACCTTGGTTCGTCGACTTTGCAAACTACCTCGCATGTGGAATCCTTATAAAATGATTGTCATATCAGCAAAAAAGGAAGTTCTTTGCAGATTTGAAATATTATATTTGGGACGAACCATACTTGTTTAGAGTTGGAGCCGATCAGGTGATCCGAAAAATGTGTATTTGGAGAGGAGGCAGCTAGCATTCTGTGTCACTGTCACGAAGGGCCGACCGGAGGTCATCATGGAGCAAACTACACTGCAAAGAAAGTGTTAGACTCCGGGTTTTACTGGCCCACAATCTTTCACGACGCTCATGAATGGGTTAGAGCGTGTGATGCTTGCCAGAGGGCAACAAATATCTCCGCACGTAACGAAATGCCTCAACATCCAATGCAAGTCTGTGAAGTCTTTGATATATGGGGTATCGACTTCATGGGTCCATTTCCAGCCCCACGAGGTAACAAATACATCCTAGTCGCTGTAGTCTATGTCTCAAAGTGGGCCAAAGCTCAGGCTTTGCCTACAAACGACGCTAGGGTGGTTGTGAGGTTCTTAAAAAGTTTATTTTCCCGATTTGGTGCTCCAAAAGCACTAATCAGTGACAGTGGAATGCATTTTTGTAATGCGCCGTTAGAACGAGCCTAGTCCCGTTATGGTGTTCATAATAGATTGGCTACGCCATACCACCCTCAAACGAGCGGGCAAGTGGAAGTCACAAATCGAGGTTTGAAAAGAATCCTTGAGCGGTCCATTAACAATAACCGCAAGGATAAGTCAGACAAGTTAGATGACGCTCTGTGGGCTTTTAGAACAACATTCAAGACACCTATTGGGACTACACCCTTTAGATTGGTTTACGGAAAAGCCTGTCATCTACCTGTTGAGCTAGAACACAAGGCATTTTGGGCTTTGAAAACGGCAAATATGGATTTGAAAATTGGAGGTGAAGCCCGTTTCCTGCAAATCCATGAGCTTGAGGAGCTAAGGAGTCATGCCTATGAGAGTTCTAGCAGATACAAGGAGCGAGTCAAGAGATTTCATGACAAGAGGTTGAGAGACCATAAGGATTTACGTATAGGAGATCTTGTGTTGTTATATAACACAAGACTGCGTTTTTTCCCCGGGAAACTGAAATCCCGATGGATGAGTCCGTACATAGTTAAGGAAATATTTCCATACGGGGCCGTAACTATCGAGGATCCAAACGGGGGAAGTTTCAAAGTCAACGGTCATCGTTTAAAACTTTACATCAATGGACCGGTTGACTCGGTGGAGGAAATTCTCGAACTCCACATCCCGCACGCTTAAAACAAGTGTGGGGAAAATGAGTCTAGCTATCGACTCGCTGACAAATTTAGCGAGCGTGTTTTCATACGCTAAGGGAGATTTTGTACATATTATTTTGTTATATTTATTTCATAGTTCATTGACTTTTCGGTTTTAAACGTAGGTACATACGAGCTTGATCCATAACTTTTGGAATTTTGAAGTTGATTAATTGTTAAAATATATGAAATAGTGCAAAAATGGAAAAAATGGGTGAAATTACAGAGTTAAAAGCTTACTGTTAAAAATAACCTAAAAAGGCCCAGGTGTTGCATGGCCGTGCCAAAATCGGCACGGTCATGCACTTCATAATCAGACCAACTCAGAACGTGTGCACAGGGCACTCATCGGATCGCACTACCGTGCAACATATAGCACGGTCATGCAACACGGAACTGTCAGGCAAACCAGGAGTGCGACTAGGATCGGCACGACCGTGCGGCCATCCGCACGACCGTGCAAGTGAAAATTTGCACAGTAAAAACAGAGTATAAAAACAAACTTGAAGTAAAAATTTAACACTTTTTCGAAACCCTAGCGGCCGCACGGGAGTTCCAGGTCGCCCCAACCCAAAAATCATCCAATTTTTTGCTTAGATTTCACTCCAATCATCTTCCAAGGTATGTTTCCTACTTGTTTTGCATATTTAACTTTGTTTCTGATAAAGATCTATGGTTTTGAATCAAGAAATTTGGGGGTTTTCTTCATAAAGACAAACAAACCCTTGCTCTTGATTATTAGGTGCTAAATATGTAGTTCTGATCCTTGATTTGAATCTATTCACTGATTACAAGTTAAATTTTGAATGATAAATGTTCAAATCAGTGAATAGGGCTGTTTTCTGATGGTGTTTGAAGTCGCATGGTCATGCCGTTGAAACGGCATGGCAGTGCCGGTCCGAAATCAACATCAGATCACTAATTCAGAACTGCGATACCGAGATGCACGGCAGTGCAAACGTCATTTACCGGAAACAAGCCAGTCGCTGATCAAGGATTAGCACGATAGTGCCACTAGGCGCACGACCGTGCCAATGGTGAAACGACAACAGGATGTCAAAAACATCCTGTTCCAATGGCGGCTATGAAATTTTTATATTCTGCTCTTATTTTATTGTATTCCTGTATGCAGAGGAACCACAGATTCCTCCAGTTCAGCGAAAACAAAACGAAAGAACGTCCCTGTATTGCAAGATTAGAGGCACTATGGAATCGAAGGGGACAAATTGGTGAACCGAGAAGGATCAATTAGGCCACCCTAACAGCCCTAAACCAAGAAGAAAGACTATCCGACATGAGGTCACATCCAATGTCACGGTTGTTTAACATTGAACGACCCGTATATCTTGAACTAACATTGGAGTTTTTCGCTTCATACACTTATGACAAACCAAAATGCAAGAATCCAAACTTTAAGAACAGGGAGACAATACAGTTCAGGTTGGGAAGAAAGTGGTATAAGTGTTCAGTTGCTAAACTTGCGAAAATATTGGGAATATATGCAGCTGAAGACATTGATTCAGAACTTTTCACCAATATCTACAAGTTTGATAATGAGCAGCAACGGGCTAACTTTTGGGCACAAGTGGCAGTTGGACCACCCTATGAGGCTAGAAAAGCTAAAGCCTCACGACTACGAGACCCGCTACTTAGGGTTATTCATCAGGTCATGAGTCATACGATTTGTGGACGCATGGACAGTGCAGGAAACTGTCCCACTCCAGATCTTCTTTTCTTGTATTCACTTGTGAATGGAGTGCACGTCAACCTCGTAGCTAGAATGGCTACATTTTTCGTAAACAGCACAAGGAGAACTACAAGCAGTGAAATACACGGTGGTGAATATGTGACTCAGCTGGCATATAACATGGGTACTATGACTGATGATGTAGTCAGTGGTCTCACAGTGGTTCATGCAGGAGGAGACGTAGATATGAAGTCTTTGAGAGCAATGGGTCTGATAGTGGATACAGACAATGGCCCGAGACTAAGGGGTCTAAATGGAGAGACATGGGATCCGCTACCAGCATAGGACGAAGACGTCAACATGGAGGAGCATCAGGTATTAGAGCCGCCACCACATGATCAGCCACAGCATGAAGAGCACCAGCACCAGTATTAGTATCCGCCAGGTATACCTTCCTATCCCGAGTTGTACCAGCAGTTTCAGCATATGCAGGTTACTCAGGACACCATGAGAGCCACCCAGAAGACTATGCGGGTGACTCAAGACACCATGAGGGAGGAAATGTATGCAGGTTTTTCCTACATCTTCGGAGGGCTACAAAGCATTTATCGAAGCCACTTCGGGGAGCCACCACAGTTTCCATTTGGAAACCCAGGTAACTATGGGGCGGGTTCATCTGGAACACGCCACCATGATGATGATGATGATGAGGAGGAGGAGTAGGAGGAACTAGAGCGAACCATTCAGAAACTAATGTTTTATCGTATTTCTAATTTAGTATTTTTATTTTATCTGATATTTTTAAAAAACTTTATGTCTGTTTTTAAAATGTTTAAGTGGTATGTTTGCTTTGTTTGAATAACGGATTTGGTTGAATTATCTAACATTTTGATCAATGGTAGTGTTGACTATTTTAGCGACTGACGTCATTGGCAGATTTGTAAAGAAATGCACATAGAGTTGAGACGACTTAAATCAAAGTCTACTCAAACAACTCAACTACAACTCTGAGGGAGTACCTCGTTCCCTTTTCACATTATTAGTTTAGCTCTTCATAATTGCTTAACTAATATGTATTTCACATTGGGGACAATGTGAAGTTCAAGTGTGGGGAGGGGTTTAAGGGGTTTAAAGGGTCTGAAACTTTGTTTGTCCTTTCTTTGTTCTCATTTTTGTACATATTTTCGAAAAATAAAACAAAAATGGTCAAATATGTCCTTTAGAAAGCATCAAATTTGGTAAAAAAAAAAAAACCAACAAGCCAAATTGATCTTTGAAAAAGATAATTAAAAAGCGTGATATTTCAAAGAAAGACTCTCATGTTTATCTTTATATTTATACCCATTCCTTCCGTTTACGTGAGTATGTTTTTGAGCCTTTACAGCTTTCTTCTCAAATACTTCTTTGTTTTTTTTTGGAAAAATGAGTGAGCCGGATGTTTTATGTAATTTAGAACTTGTCATTTGTATACTTTTCAAAACCATGAATATGTGAAATTACGTAGAAATGATAGAGGCACTTAGGATACCCCTTTGTCAGCCTTTTTCTTTGTTCATATCCCACACCCAACACTATCCATTAATTCGCCATGTTGAGCATATTTTCCGTATTTTTCTTGACTTTACCCAAATATTAAGCCTACCTACCCCAAATATAAACCTTTTCACATTTACCCCTTTTTTCGTAAAAATTCGGCCGAAGCTTTCTAGATTGATTTAAAATCTGTTGAAAAACAAAAAACGATTGTCAAAACTCTCTAAGGGAATTATGGAAAAACTTTCAAGCAAGAGAATAGAGAGTAGAAGTGTAAAAAGAATAAACTCTGAACACCTGCACAATAGCTTAGCAACGTGTTTCAAAATCCTAGAAAATAAAGCACCAAGTTTTTGGCCAAGTTTTAACCTTTCTTGCCACTTTCAAATATCCATTCCATACCCTTAACCATAGCTTAAACATTACAACCCATCAAAGACCTCTTGATTTATGCTTTTCACATATTAATTGGTGGAGATTAGATCTTTTGACAACCTTATGATATTGCATGATTCATTGACTAGGCATTGAGTGTTTTACATACACATTATATGTATGATTCAGAAATTTAACCGAGTGTGTGTGAACATTGTGAGAAATGTAAAGGTTTACATGCTAAGTCAATCGAACGTAGAATCATTGCTTTATGGTTACCCTTTCATACATCTAACAAAGCTTGTTTGTTTTTAATCTTTGATGATGACTTTTGAAAACCAATTTGACCACCAAACAAATTAGTAACTTTGTATATATTCAGATTTGTTCCCGTGTTTTATTTTAAGTTTGCTTGAGGACAAACAAAGTTCAAGTGTGGGGATGTTTGATATACGTTAAATTATACATGTTTTTATAACCCGAAACACTTCCGTTTTAAGCATTTTTGACCGAAAACATGACGTTTAGGTGCCAAATTCGGTACTTTTATATTTTTCAGGTCTTAAACAGAGCACAAAAGAAAATTCTGATGAAAACGAACAAATTCGGATGCATTTCTGATAAAAAGGACAAAAATCTGATGACTGCCAGGTGTGGCACGACCGTGCCATCCATCGGCACTACCATGCCGATCCTTCGATCTCGGAAGCACTGCTAGTGCAACAGCCAGTGCCGATGTTTTCCCGGACTGCACTACCGTGTGACCCACCGCATGACCGTGCAAAGTCCAGACCAAGATTCTGGCGATACCGCACTACCGTGCGACCAACCGCATGACCGTGCCGATCTGCTGACCCAGGGAACTTGTCCACTAGTCCATTTGGCTGACCTCGAATCGGGCAAAATGATGTCACCCGACAACACCAATCGCACGACCATGCGATTAGTGGCACGACCGTGCCGATCAGAAATTCTCCTATAAATACAGCCATTCGCTACTGGTTCAAATGTTGGGTTTTTCTCCATGTTTCTGGGCGATTTCTAGGTTCCGAAGCAGTCCTGATCAGACCACTTTGAAGCTTCAAGACCGAATGGAAGCATAACCGATCCAACCCATCAATTCCCTTCTTGTTTATGGTTCGATTCCTTGTTCTTGAACATGTATTCTGATCATTTTGCAAGTTATGAGCTGATGTTAGTTTATGGTTTATGTAGTGTTATGTAATAGTAGTAATGAACTTGTTTCTTGAATAATCTTTATGTTATAATCTTGTTTATATGAATCTTTAGTACTTTTTATGTTGAATCTTCAGGATTATATAATGAATGTTTCATTGATGTTGAGTTCCTGATTATGTTTGATTATCTTGGATAATGAATCTGTGGTTAGTGGGATGGTAACTATATCTTGATTAATCACTTGTTTGTAAACTTTGTTTACACCATGAAACCAGACCAGGGTATTGGTTTTATACAAGATATATCTTATTTTGATTGGGAATACTTTCTTGCACGTAAGGGTTCTAATGAATTATATGGTGTTGATTACATGTTCTTGAATGCAGTTTATGATCCTTGTTTAGTAGTTTTGGTCTGAAATTGCTGACATGGTCTATTTGTGTTTAAGACTTGTAAAGGTGAAATAGCTTGTTATATGATCTACTTAATTGCTTATCCTCGTGGCTGTATTGTGACCATCGGTATTGCTTTCTTTGATAAGTGAGGTTAGGAATCCAGACCCGGTAAATAACCTATCTTTAAAGATTCGCATGAATAAATATCAATAGCTCGCTAATAAATGATTTTAGGTGGTTAACGTGTGACCATCGCGTTAACTTTCCGAAGAATCATAATGCTAGAAATCCAGACCCGATAACTAGCTGTCTTGCAATTGGAAAATTGATTAAGTGCTTTTGTGACATATCTGATAGATAACATGTTTAGGTTGTTTGTGGAACAAGATATTAGTATATTATATTTTAGATATAATTTAGATAATTTAGTTAAACAACCATTCACTTATCCTTTTACTGGTAATCTAATGACAAAGATTTAGTACCTAATAACGCCCGTGTTCCATGGATCGATATCTGGCTCTTACCAATACTTTGCTGCATATATGACGGGATACACTTGTCCTTTTTTGTGTGTGTTTTAATGTTAAGGTATAAACCATTTTTATAAATATTAAAACCCACGTGATTGCGAAGTTCACTGTAAATAACTGTATAAATTATGTGCACTTCGAGATACACCACTCGTCTACCTTCTATTTTGATATAAATTGGCAAGTTTTTCGGTGAAATATATAATTTTCGAAATAAAAAAGCACATCCTAATTTTTTTCATCTTGAACTCATCTCACACTTGCATACCTGTATCATGTGTAAAAAGGTTTTCGGATCAACATAATGTTAGCAATTAGATCTCTAGTTAAACAAAATATTTTTTCTTTATTATTTTTCAAATAAATTATCATGCAATCTCACGTGTAAATCATATATTCACAATAAACTAACAATAACGATAACCACATTGATAATGCGACATAATGATAATAGAAACAATAGACACTATAAGATTTAAGCCCCCAAGAGTGAATCTAAATGATATTGGCGATACGTAGTTCAACCCAATGCTGTGGAGAACCGGTCAGCTAGTAAATCCACATTAGAAACCATAAACAGAAAGAGAATAACACGTAGATACATGTATTAGAAACAATAGACACAAATATATGAAACACATTGCGACACATTGATTTTTCATATTGATGGTTTGAAATAGAAACTCATGGAAAATAGACACATGATACGCCCAAAAAATGTTTAGTGGTAAAAGAGGGAAAAAAGATAGGTTTACTCACGCATTGTGTTTGTTTGATCCTTATTTAACCGCACAAATTTCAGGACAACTCCAAGTATCCTAAAAATACAAACGGCATAAAAATAGAAATCAATCAACAAAGTAAAACTATATAATAAAACCTATGATTTGGGGACTTTTGTATTATCCTAAAATCACATATAATAATTCTATCCTAACTATTAAATTTATAGTTATGACCAAATAAGTAATTTGACATATTGGTACGACATTAATTAATAATAAAAATATTTGTGACCAAATTTACATATTGAGGTGTATACTAAGTCTAGTTAATCAAATTCCAAACTAAACAACAAAAATCTATAATTTAGCCCAATTGTATAGACTTGGGCCCAAACCCAGACAAAACACATTGTCTCTCTCTAGAAATGCATAGAGCTCACCAAGGAGGCTCTCTAGAAAGATTCCTAAAGAGTTGCTAATCCAACCCATACACACATATATATAGACTTGGGCCTAAACCCGGACAAAACACATTGTCCGGGATACAAAACAATACAATGATCCAGAACAACATATTTCCGGAACAATAACATACACTAAGTATATGACAACCCACAATTTCAGGTTAATACTTTAACCTAACCACAGTTAGTTTAGACATACATTCATAGCACTACATTTAAATAAGGTTAGTTAAATGAGTCTACATTGGTAAGTCGGGGAATTACCGGAACACACACACAAGTTAATTCTCGAACGTTGGTGACTAACACGAAAAACTAATATAAACGAACGGTTTATACGAAACTTATACGTTGCATGACAAATACGTGAATTATATGTTTTAACTGCAACTTGCAAGATGTTATGTGCTTTTGTGTAAAAGTTATACAGTTAAGGGTGTTCTATGATTAATATAGAAATTATAATAAAACTACTGCAAACCCTAAAATCCCCATAATCTCACTCATACGGCAGTTAGTTTCTCTGATCACTCTTGGCGACACAAATCTCACACACATAATCATTAAACCTGTGATCTTTCAATCCATCAAGAACATACACTAGATTGAATCTAAGGTAAGTGTTTTGTGTTATACGTTGATATTTTGATCTCTTGATCTTCCATGCAAAACCCTAGATATCCAAACAATCGATTTGTGGTTAATTGATCATGTCTGAATGAATGGGTAATTGTTGTTATATATCAGAGATGCTATTAACACATATTAGAATTTCTAAACTGTTGATTTGGTTCGTAACATTGTTGAGATTAGGGTTTGATCGTAGAACTGTAACTGTTACATTGAAAAACTGTGATTTTTGCTTATTCCATGTTACTATGCGTTTGTTGATCCAAGAACACTTGTTAGTCCGTGAATAACTTTTGTCTGACGTTGTGAAGTCACAAAGTTCATGTTATTGGAACATGTCCGATATACACAAGGATCGAGTTACTGAGATATATACTTGTTCTGAGTTTTGTGACTCCGAGCATATATATTTGTTCCGAGTTTTGCATAACAAATCAAAGGTATCCGGGTTACATGTTTGTTTCCGAGTTTATGTGGGTTACATGTTGGTTTCGAGTTTATGTGGGTTACATATTTGGTTCCGAGTTTAAGTGTGAAACTAAGAGGGTCCAAGTTTTTATGTGAGTCCGAGTTTCTTGTGAGTCCGAGATACATGGAGTCCGAGTTTATTAATAAACGATATATCTTTTGTTTTGAGTTTTGTATAAATTGTTTCGAGTTTATTGATAAACAATATATCTGAGTTTCTCAATATATCCTAGTTTCTCAATATGCCAGGAGTCTGAGTTTAGTCTAGAATATAACTATCCGAGGTTATGAAGATTGTGTGATTACTTTCCCATAATCACACTACATGTCACCAACCAGAGAACTCCACTGTATGTTAAACTTCTTAACTTGATCACATTAAACACTTGGTTGTTTTGACACTTAGGGTATTGCATAACCCTACATGTATACATACTTACACAGTATTTTACATTAGGTCACGTGTAATGGACTTAACACTTTATTAACGCGTTAGAATCACGTTAGTTCACTACTCTTCCATAAGCATGCGTCCTAGGGGGACAAACCATTATTCTTAGGTGGAATACTTTTTAATAAATGTTGTAGTTTAATTTCAGTGTCAGTGGATTAACTCAATCTCTATCATGTAAGTCCCTAGTTACTACCGAGCTAGTTGTCGTGGGAGGCAATGAGGTATTAGTTAGTAGCGCTATTAGGTTTGACAAACCTCACACCGTACTCAGGGAGTCGGTCGTGAACTAAGGACCTTAATCATTTTGGATCAATATTGATAGACATTGATGAGGGCTCAAAAATCATAGCAAGTCATATCGGTACCGAGTTTAATATTCCTTGACATGTCCTTAAAGCTAAACATTTACATCATTTACGTTGAACAAAACCAGTGGGCTCGCCAACTTTATGTTGACACTCTTCTGCATGCTTTGAAGGTCGTTAGGTACATCAGTGCACAAGAATTTGTAGTCTAACGAGCTTGACATGTCATGTGGCGTGCTATTTGATGAGAACATTTAATATTAAGCATTTTAAATCAATATGGTTTTCGTTGTTTTGAAACATTTACTTTTGCTTCCGTTGAATACATACTTTTGTCTGAAACATTTATTTTGGAATACACTATTAATGTTGGAAATGATGATTGTGTTTAATATTGTTTACTATTAGTTCGACATGATTAGTGGCTACATCGTGGTATGTCACACGCCTCGTAGTAAAACCCGTAAGTGGTAATTTGGGGTGTGTGACAAAGTAATCTGGAACATTAACCCGGAATACTAGATAACCCGAAACAATAGAAGTAGTTCGAAACGCCTGATAAATCGGAACTTCTGCTAATCCGGAACTCTTGATAATCTTCATTATCGTTGACTTGACTTGGACTTCTACTTTGGTTGACCAGAATTGATAAAGAGACAGTTATGTCACACCCCGATTGTTGGTTTCTGCGGAAGCGTGTAGCGAGGTGTGCCCAGAGCGGAAATCGTTACAATCAATCGAATAAACAACGTATTTAAACCATAAAAGATGTTCATCCATACATTTGTTTAGAAACCATAAGTTACAACACAAACATCTTCTTCGAAATAAAACAAACTACAACTTCAACAACAATGTTCAAAGTTTAAAACAGAACCACACAGCATGGAAACTGAAAATAGGATGGCATCTCAAAAGCTTGAGTTCTTGACAACAACACGAACATATTTTTCCAAAGTCGTCCACTAATCTCCTGTAATCATGGTTGCAGAAATCGGCCTAGGCGGCTGATTAATCGGCGCCTAGGCTCTAGGCGGTAGCCTACTGACTAATTTTAAGCTAGTCGGTGGAATTAATCGGTTTTGGTCAAAGTCGGTCGTAGGCGGTCGTAATCGGTGAAAATCGGTCGTAGGCGGAATAAATCGGACTAATCCGTCCACTCTTTTACAGCCCATTAAACCCATTTTTTGACCTTTTAAACCCATATTTTAAAGCATGCCCAATATATTACAGCCCATTATACCTATTTTTGACCTTTTAACCTATTTGAACTTCAGCCGACACATGTTTTGAGTCTTTGACCGTCGACCACAAGCAGCTCCGAGTTCATCCACAACACCACCGCACACCACCGCACACCACCAGCAGCTCCGAGTTCATCCACAGCTCCGCCGCACAGCACCGCACACCACCAGCAGCTCCGAGTTCATCCACAGCTCCGCCTTCAAGGTAAGTTTCTGATTTTCGGCTTCGAATCTTTGATTGTTTCGATTGTTTGTTATCATTTGTTTTCAATTAGTTATAAATTATAATACGGGTTCGAATCTTTGATTGTTTCTGATTTACAGCTCCGCCTTTGGTGTTTCTGATTTATGGTTTCAACTTTCAATTTTTCGATTAGGTTTCATTGTTCCAATTTTTCGATTGTTTGATGTTTCAGCAACAGTAGGTTTCATTGTTCCAATTTTTCGATTGTTTGATTGTTTGATGTTTCAGCAACAGTAGGTTTCATTGTTCCAATTTTTTGATTGTTTGATTGTTTGATGTTTCAACAACAATAGGAAATTAATGTGAACTTGATGATTGTTCTGTGCTTAGTTACATGACATCAATGGAATCAACCGCTAATGCTAGTCAAAATGTTAAACGAAAGTCGGATGATATTGGATGGGAATTTGGAAAGTTGGTGGATGCAACTAATTTAGACAAAACTCAATGTAATTTATGTGGCAAACTTATGTCCGGGGGAGTTTATAGATTAAAGCAACATATTGCGGGCGTAGGGGGAAATGTTGCATGTTGTAAAAAAGCAACCAAAGATGATCAAATGAGGGTTCGGAATGCTCTTAATGAAGTCAAAAACAAAAAAAAAAAGGCAAAAGAAAAGGATGATGAATCTTTGCGAGCCGAGGTGGACATTGGTAACAATGAAACAATCGACCTCGATGATTGTTTGAGAATTTTTACACCATTGGTCAAAGTCCTCCGAATGGTCGATGCGGATCGGAAGCCTTCAATGGGTTTTATATATGGTGAGCTTCAAAGGGCAAAAAAAGAAATTATCAATGCTTTGAATGATAATAAAAATGCATACGGGCCTATTATTGATATTATCTCTAAAAAGTCATCCAAAAGGCTTGATACGTGTCTACATTTGACGGCCTACATCTTAAACCCGTATTATTTTTATAATAATCCGGATGTTCGAGATGATCTAGAAGCCAATGATGCGGTAGTGGATTTTATTGGTGTTTTGTTTCCAAAAGATTTTGATATGTAAAAAGAAATCTTGTCAGTTGAGTTGCCGATGTACAAGCGTAAGCAAGGAAAGTTTGATCGTCCAGTCGCACTTAAATCATGTGAGGTCAACGTCGATAATTTCGATCCGGGTAATGCAAATTTTAATATTCAAGAATATTCTTGTTTTAAGATTTCATAAATGCCAAATTAATATATTATGTTTATATTAACGTTATAGCAAATTGGTGGGAAATGTATGGTAACTCAACTCCAAATTTGAAAAGGATTGCAATGAGAATACTTTCTTTGACTACTAGTTCGTTAGGATGTGAAAGAAATTGGAGCATGTTTAAAGGGGTTAGTGACTTTAATACAATTTAATAAATATATTATAAACTTGTTATATAATTTATTGTTTATTTTGAACTTCTTAGGTACATACAAAAAGAAGAAATAGACTAGAGGCGAGTAGAATGAATGATCTTGTTTTTGTTCAGTTTAATAAAAATTTGATGGAGCAAAACAAGAAAAGAAAGTTGAGAAATCGTTAAGTACTTGTGGCGGAAGATGGTAGTGGGGCTAAAGAATGGCTTGTCGATGAAGAAGTTGAACCGGGACTAACTTCGAAAGTGGTTAGTGAAGCCGCAGGTGTTGACGAAGTGTTACAAGCTCGAACAAGTGCTAGGACAAGTACAAGAGAACTTATTGATGAAGAATTTGAGTCAGAGCCTGAGGAGCAACTAGATGAGGATGTTGAATACGAGTCAGATGGTGTTCAAATCATTGACCAATACGGAGAAGATGATGTGAATTGTGACTTGCTTGATGATCTTTGAAGTATTTGAAATATATGTTAGTTTTTGAATTTCTAAGTACTTGATTTGTTATGTTTAAGTTTAATTGCTTATGTTTGAACCATACTATTTGAAACTTGAAGTATTTATGTGAATTTTGAAGTATTATTTTTATATTATTGTGTGTATATATATAAATTTGAAAAATTACATATAAAAATCCCCATTCCGATTAATCCCTATTAATGCCGATTAATCCTTAGGCTGTACCTCACCGCCCGACTAGCGCCTAGCGCCTTCTACAACATTGCCTGTAATACATGTTAATTTTGAAAACGTCAACAAAAGTTGGTAAGTTCATGTTATTTAGTTTTTATATCAAATAAGTCTCTAAAACATTTGAAATAGTAAATTCGTTTTGTATAGTATAATGAAAATTGTGTGATCATTAGTGTTTTGCAAGGACACTAATCTGTATGCCAGAAAGGGAGTCAACCAAACCTTGACAATTTATCGTGTGTGTCAATGACACTAGTTTGGACACAAAAGCACTCTTAACGATCGCTGTTATCGTTGCCGTTAAGAGTGGGGCTTGCCAAAACCCAAATAGATCTATTCTTTTGTTCCTCGATACTTGTTTATTCATTAATGGTCCCTTTATTTTAAACACCTATCCGCATGTGCTCAAAATAGTTTCATTGTAATCATCATACTAATTATAACATGTATACATCCCCGAAAGTTTAAAAACTATAAACATTTAAAGTAAACGGGGAAAACATGAACTCACATATTTGCGTTCCGTGAAAATCTCTATTCGATTCCTGATTCGTCGTTTGTTTCTTGACCTACAAGAGTTCTAATCTCATTAGACACTTAGGTTTTTGTTTGTCTTTCGTACAAGTATTTCATCTAGAATTTCGTTTTTAGTTTCTTGTAATCGTTTGCTTTCTTTGTTTGTGTTTTCATATATATATATAGATATATATATATATATATATATATATATATATATATATAAACGGGATCAGGAGAAAACGCTCAAAAGTGTGAGAACGGTGAGAACGCATCCTGGCCAAACACTTGTCACGCGGCATAGAGAAGGGCGGAGGGGCTTTTTTGTCCTTTTATCTTCTGTTGTTCCAGTTCCGCTTTTCACAATATTGTTTTATTTTTGGGGTTTAAGATTTTTGGCGTTAACCAAATTCAATAATTAATGGCGTTTAATGGTTTCATTGTATTAACATTTTGGCATTTATGGCGTTTTTCAAATCATATGCCATTGAAACCCGGGGGGGGGGGGGTTAGGAAATTTATCTGAATGACGTTTTTTCAAGGCGTTTTAAACAAGATGGCCCATTGTTCTAATATTTTGTATATACATTTTGGCGTTTGTGGTATCCTGACGTTTTTACAATTGTAAAATTATATTACAACCAGAGTGAAAAAATAGAAGCAAAGAAAATAAATTAAAAATCCTAATCGGATCTCTTTTCACAATTTTCACTATCATCGGTCTCTCTCTTCTTTAATAGTACAAGAGCTGTCACCAAATGTATGGCGTTTTATGTAAAACTTAACAAACCCATCGGTTTGATTATTTTTGTCTGCTCGTTTGTTGAAGTGGCTTTTGTGGATGTTTGGGGACATAGATCTATGATGTGTGGGTGGGTTTTTTCACTTTGATCTTCAACTTGATCTTCATCTTTATAATCATTCCACTCTTCAGTGTCATTGATCTCTTATGCTCATCCAAGCCTTCTTCAAGAGCAAAGAACACAAAATGACATATGACTGTCATCAGTATCTTTTTTTTGAATATTTGTCCATCTCATGCAGCAAAATCTTACTGAGTTACTCCCCTCAGCTAACAATCTATTTAATGAAACTTCACGAAGAACAATACTGAATATCCAAGAAAGCATATTAGCTATCTTTGATTTTATTAATTTTTTGGCGTTTTACAGTGAGTAGTATTTAGTAGTATTTGGCGTTTGTTTTTTTGGTTCGATTAAAATGAAATTGCTGAGAGTTATTATTTTATAGGATTTCTTTTGGCGGTGTAGGTTAGGTTGTGCATTATTATAATAAACTATTCGTCGTTTCAGTTACTGTTTGTAATTATTGTTTTTGATAAGCTTTTATCTCTGAAGTCTGTAACACGTCCTGTCATTCAAGTTTGGCGTTTTAGATTCTAATAGAATAAATTTTTCGTCTCTTCATTTTTTACTGTTTTTGTAGTCACTGTTTCTAGTTACATTTTCGAGTTTGTTTTTTAATTTTTTTTAGGTTTTTTATAATATTTGTCCAAAGTAATTTTATTATAGCTTGGGAGTTTATGGGGCGTTTTATGGCATTCTAACGTTTTGACAAACATTTTTCTGTGTGGCGTTTTTATTATAAATGGCGTTGTTATTTATATTACTATCAAATGAAAAAGAAAATTAGAAAATAAAATATAAACAATTGATCTTCCAAATCTTCACTGTCAGCAGTCTCTTTCTTCTTTTGAAGCATCTTCCCTGGCTGTTTCGACTTTCGTATGATTCATTTTAATTTTTATTCATCTTCAGCCTCTTTTTTCTTGAAGATTTGTCCATCTCATGCTGCAAAATTTTATTGAGTTACACCCTTGAGCTAACAATCCATTCGGCGAAACTTTTTCCCGTAGAAGAATATTGAATTTCCAAGGAAAGTTGTTTGATTTTTTAACTTTTTGGCGTTTTACCGAGAAAAAGATCGCCACTAAACTAAAGTACCTTAAACCTTTAAATTTGATCATGCTAAAATCAATAATGTTTTGCTGTATGAGATGGACAACATTGTTAATCATAAGTTAAGAAAGACGTCTAACAAGGTTGTCCACCCCATGCAGCTAAACTTTATTGATAACAAACCTCAATAATGTTTTTGTATGTTTTGACGTTATAATTTGGATATGTTTCTAAGACGAATGGTATATATTAAATATGGCGTTTGGGTTTTGGTTTGTTTTTTATGGGAGGTCTGAGATGTATATATAGGATGTTTTTTGGCGGTTTTTTTTGGCGGGATTTTATTATTATTAAGTTTGGCGTTTTATATCTAATGACGTTTTAGATTAGGATGGTGTGTGGTATGTAGGATAAGGCTGGGGAATCTAATGGCATTTTATTCATGAGATAGCGTTTTGTGTAGAGAAGTCAAAAGCCCTTTTTACCCTTAATGAAGCGCGCCACACTAATAAAAGTGATGTTATTTACGAAAACGCCACCGCGTCATCTAGTCCATAGATTGTTTTGATCTGACGATCCATAACCGTTCTCTCCGTTCTCACACTTTTCATCGTTTTCTCTATATCCTGACCCTATATATATATATATATATATATATATATATATGGGGACCGCTAGAATGAGAACCACCTCGAGTTATGAGAACCGCGAAAACCACACCATTCGGGGCGAGGTGGACCAATTTTTTTTTTTACAACTAGATGTGTGTATTACAAACACATATGTAAAAAAAAAATTCAAAAAAAAAAATGTCGTGTGGGTAGTTTTTTACACCACAAGTTTGGTGTAAAAAAAAAACAAAAAAAAAAACACCAAACTTGTGGTGTAAAAAACTACCCACACGGCATTTTTAATTTTTTTTTTTTTACGAATGTGTTTATAATACACACATCTAGTTGTAAAAAAAAAAAATTTGGTCCACCTCGCCCCGGATGGTGTGGTTCTCGCGGTTCTCATAACTCGGGGTGATTCTCATTCTAGCGGCCCCCATATATATATATATAGTGGAGGGTTTAAATGAGAAGAATTTTTTTGTAAGAAGAAAAAAGAAGTTTCAACCAATAAGAATGCTTCATTTTACTTCATTTAATATTTGCATTTACTTTTAACATAAGAGTATATTGGTAAACTTACATAAATCATTAATTTGTATTCTTCCAATTCAATAACTAACTAAATTAAATTTGTAACTCTTTTTCAAAATATATATACTTTTTCCAAATTAAAAAAAAAACTTAATTTAAAGTGTAGAATAAATTACTAGTTGTGTA